>JALQSN010000020.1:0-553303 GCA_023690525.1 Holotrichia oblita | reverse complement strand
GAGGGTCACAACGGATGAAGCTTTAACATCCTCTCGAAAAGGCGTAGATTCTTTCACAGTTTTCTTATAATTAAACTTATTAATTAACTTATAGATACACCGAACGAAAAATGTATACAAATATAATTAAAAAGTACATTAACTCAATAATTTTTTTTATCAAAATTCGTCCAACGAGCCCAGTTATCAGTACAACGTATATGCGTTTATTATATTAATAAAGTGAAATGATTGCAAACAATCAATACTTTAATAATTTTAATAAACACATTTATTAAAAGAATTAGCTTGTTATAAGTAAACTGAAAGAAATAGAAACTGATCAAATATTTTATTAAATTAATAACCTGAAGTTTCCTATCGATTGAAATAAACAGGTTCCGTTTGAAATCACACCATGGTTAATAGGCCGCTTTAAACATGCATGTTCACTAAGAATGTACAATAAATCAGCATGTCATGTAATGTCTAAAATTGTTAGAGAACTAATGAAATACTTCTTCAATTATATAATGTGTCAGCACTTCCTGATATGTCTAGACTGTTCATGAAATGACCAATTACGTTATATGGCTATGACATATACATTTATATATACATATACAGGGTTTCCACGGCCAAGTGGGACATAGGGAGAATACATGTAAGATCGGTTTTCGGTGAATATTATCTCCTAATACTACTTCATTGGGATGGAAGGATGGAAAGCCACCTGAACATAGTAGCTCCTACAGACCGCTGTGCCTACTAAATACATTAAGCAAACTCCTGGAGGTACTCATCAAAAACCGGCTACTTGCAGAACTGGAAGAAAGAGGCGACCTCCACATTCACCAATATGCTTTTCGAAAGGGAAAATCGACTTCGGAAGCCATCCAAACAGTGGTGGATATGGCGAATGAATCTAGCTGCAGATGGTGTGTCCTAATCACCATCGATGTGAAGAACGCACCACAATACCGCGAGGCACAGTTTAATCATTTATGAGCTCCGCAAGGAAACTATCTGAGTATCTGGTTAACATTTAGTATCAGTTACCTTACTGACCGGAAAATTATGCTGAGCAAAGGAGGTAGTAAAAGTAGACATAGGTGTACCACAGGGATCAGTACTGGGCCCATCCTTGTGGAATATACTATACGATGGGGTGCTGGGATTGGAACTGGTGGGCGACGCCGTGTGTATTGGGTTCGCCGACGATCTTGCGCTGGTGGTGAGGGCATGTGACGACCACGCTTTAATGGGAAACACTAACATGTGTCTAGAACAAGTTAACACCGGATGCACAACCATGGACTGGCGTTAGCACCGCATAAAACAGAGGCGCTCATCATGAAGGGAAAAGAAAACGTGAACACATTTCTTTCATGTTGGAAGGAGTAAGAATAGTGCCTACCAAAACTGTTAAGTATCTGGGTGTTGTAATCGACGAAAGACGAACGTTTGGAGCACACGTGCAGAGCGCCACGGAAAAAGCGGAAATGAAGACAGCTAGTCTAACGAGGCTAATGCCAAACCTGAGGGGCCCAGAAGCAGTAAGAGGGCCGCACTATGTAGTGCAGTACACAATATCGTTTTATATGGCGCACCAGTGTGGCATAGGGCTATGTATGTCCAAAAACACAGGCGGACGATCGAAAGGATGCAGCGAAACGTTCTGCTGCACTGCAGGTGGTTACCGCAACAACGCCCATTGATCTCATGGCGCACGAACGCGCATATATGTATAATCACAGGCGCGAGAAAACACCTGAGAACACTAGGAAGGCTAAGCAAAACACCTTGGTAGAGTGGCAGGACAGGTGGGATCGAGAGACTGAAAAAGCCCAATGGACGAAACGTCTAATCCCAAACATTGATCAGTGGAGAAACTGCAAGCATAGAAATGTGGATTATTTCCTGACACAAGCACTAACGGCACATGGCTGTTTCCGCGCATATGCCAAGAGGTTTGGAAAAAAGACTATAGAGACAGCTGCATGTATTGCGGACAGACTGATACGGCAGAACATACCATTTTTGTCTGCGCCAGGTGGGGTGATGCGAGAAGGATAGCACATGCGAAGATTGGACAGGAAATAAATATAGAAAGTCTAACACCACTAATGACAGATTCTACCGAAAACTGGGCAACCATACAGAACATGATCAGGGTGATAATGTCCAAGAAAGAAGCAGATGAACGGCTGAGACAGCAGAGAGAAACTGAGGGAAGAGACGGATGAAAGAACCAAGATAGCCGGCGGTACCCGATGGTATAATTCTACAAATTGTTTCCGGGTTTTCCTACCGCAGAGGGCTTTTTTCACAGGGGTTTTAGTGGGTATGCGAAGCTGGAGAGTCCCACGCCAAGTTGCGTTGACCTAGCGCTTGGTGTGCGTAAATGCATTTCCCTGGCAAAAAAAATACTACTTCATTCAAAAATTAAGGCCGCATATTATAACTGGGTTAACAATGAACATCTCCACAATCATAGTACAAAGAAAGTCATTTTAATAAAGCCAAAAAATTATTAATTTTAAATCTATTGTTCGAGAATTCCTAATAAGGCTTTTAATACGTGACTTAGTGCAAGCGTCCATGGCGCAATGGTTCGCGCGACGGCTTAATAACGCAAATGCACGGATTGTTTAGGGTTCGAATCCCGAGATTATTTTTTATTTTTATTTTTTATCTCCAACAATAATGCTACAAATTCAATAACACTACAAAAATCAGAGATTTTGAAGACTATAAAATCGATTTTTTGAGGATTAAGGCAAATAATGAATAATTTTTACAATAACAAAAATCATATTATTCGATTTTTATTACTAACGACGAATCATTTGTCAAAATAAACAACAAAACTTAATCAAGATTTAAAAAAAAAAAAATAAAATTCATTTCTCGGATTCGAACCCCAAACAATCTGTGCCTTACGTTATTAAGGCGTCACGTGAACGTCTACGCCACGGCCACTTGCACAAACTTACGTGTTAAAAGCCTTATTAGGAATTCATGTACAATAAGTTTAAAAATAATAATTTTTTTGGCTTTATTAAAATGACTTTCTTTGTACTATGATTGTGGAAATTTTCATTGTTAACCCAGTTATAATATTCGGCACTTAAATTTGGATGAAGTAGTATTAGGAGATAATATTCACCGAAACCGATCTTACATGTATTTTCCTATGTCCCACTCGGCCGTGGAAACCCTGTATATATTTAATTGCTTTCATTTTGTACTATATGTTTTTCGGGCGTAAGCTCCCTGTCAAGAAAATATTAAGCTAGAATTTATACTCGCTCCCTGCTGTTGTCACGACGAAGAGCTAACTGTTGATTTATTGTTTCAGCACCGCCGGAATGTGACAACGGTCAGATCATGTGCCGGCAGTACATCTGGAACAAGACTTATTGCCTGCCGCCGCACTACAGATGCGACGGCACAGTTGATTGCATTGACGGATCCGATGAAACAGAATGCAGTAAGTACTACTATTCATTGTTTTCCCATGATAAATGATAACCATAACATAATCGAGATAGTAACTTGTGTGAGTACGTATATGATAGTGACATTGAGAACTTGATGCTCCATTTACTGGAGGAAATGTTGCAGTTAATGGAAAAAACGACGTGATAGAAAACGGGGCCGGTAGTACCACGTTGCAATTAGATTTGTTCTAGTATCTAGAGCAATTATTTTGAAATGTAAAATTGAATTTAATACTAAGAATGAACCTGTACATATTAGACTTGGTTCTCTCTTCTTCAGATATTCCTGTCGCGTTGCATCAGTGAACGTGTATATACAGGGTTTCCACGGCCAAGTGGGACATAGAGAATACATGTAAAAATCGGTTTTCGGTGAATATTATCTCCTAATACTACTTCATCCAAATTTAAGTGCCGGATATTATAACTGGGTTAACAACGAACATTTCCACAATCATAGTACAAAGAAAGTCATTTTAATAAAGCCAAAAAAATTATTATTTTTAAACCTATTGTACGTGAATTCTAATAAGGCTTTTAATACGTCAGTTAGTGCAAGCAGCCGTGGCGCAGACGTTCACGCGACGCCTTAATAACGTAAGACACAGATTATTTGGGGTTCGAATCCGAAAAATGCATTTTTTTTTTATCTTATTAAGTTTTGTTGTTTATTTTGACAAATGATTCGTCCTTAGTAACAATTAAAAATCGAATTATTTATCTTTAATCCTCAAAATATCGATTTTATAGTCTTCAAAATCTCTGATTTTTGTAGTGTTATTGAATTTGTAGCATTATTGTTGGAGATAAAAATTAAAAAAAATAAAACTAATCTGCCGGGATTCGAACCCTAAACAATCCTTGCATTTGCGTTATTAACCCGTCGCGCGAACCATTACGCCACGGACGCTTGCATTAACCCACGTATTAAAAAGCCTTATTAGGAATTCACGAACAATAGATTTAAAAATAATAATTTTTTGGCTTTATTAAAATGACTTTCTTTGTACTATGATTGTGGAAATGTTCATTGTTAACCCAGTTATAATATGCGGCTCTTAATTTTGAACGAAGTAGTATTAGGGAGATAATATTCACCGAAAACCGATTTTACATGTATTCTCCCTATGTCACACTTGGGTGTGGAAAACCCTGTACATATAATTTATACATAGTTTCCATATTTAAAGTTTGTTTTTCTAATTGATGATTATTTTAGACGTTTCAACGTCCAAGATAATATTTTAAAAATATCATAAAGACCATACTTCGGTGTCAAAAATATAGTTATATTCTCCACTACTTTCACCATTTCCAATTCAGTTCTTGAACACTTTCAGTTTTGCAAAATTACTTATCCGAATTATACAACGTCGTAGAAATTTCAGCATTTGATGATAACTTTCGGAAAGATCCGTATCACTGTTGCTATGGTGAAAGTTTGAAGTTATAGGAACATTAATTTTTCTTCCATTTTTTCCAAAAGCATTTCTTACCGCTATTTTATTAATTTTTGTGCGTTTTTTCTTCATGTTTTCATTTCCTTCAGTTTTACGATTTCTAGTTGCTCATTATTTGATAATATCAGACGATAAAGCCGCAGACCACTTACTACTCTGCGCGGCGGCATTAATCAATGAGTTAAAGGTCATATTCGTGACATAGCGACCAAATGCAGCCGCTAGCGCATCACACACAGTATTACTTGTTTGATTACCGCAACGCTTGCTGTATAATTCGTGTGCGTCTAAATGTGTGTGAAAATCAAATTCCGAATGTAATGCTGAGGAATATTTTGCCATTCTTCCAAAACAGCAGTTCGAAACTGATGGTGATTGTTTGGATCCACTCCTCGTGATCTTATCAACCTCTTCAGGTAAACTCATACGTTCTCTATGGGATCTCTATGGGAAGATCTGGAGAGTTCGCTAACCAATCCATGTGCGTAATATTGTTGCCTTCAAGAAATGCATTGACTTGTCTTGTTCTATGAGCAGGCGCGTTATCATCGACAAACGCAAAACCATCGCCTATTTCATTAGCAAATGGCAACACTACAGATTGTAATACCTCATTAAGATACCTGACACTATTCATTGTAGCATTTCTAAGCATAACCAATTCAGTACGACGAATCGCAGAAATACCACCTCAAACAGTAATTGAACCACCTCCATAAGCTTGATGGTAAATTACGTTAATCTCAATATAGCGTTGTCTCACCTGTCTCGTCACTGAATAAACAACGACACCAATCTTTAACATTCTAATTTGCATGTTGATGTGTCCACTCTAGCTTTCTTCTTTTGTGGGATCTGGGCATTTTTTAGAAGATCTGGTCCTTAAATTCACCGCCTAGAGCCTTCTTCTACTGTGTGAGTGGATACTTGCATTCAATAACTGAATTTGGAGTGTTCTTTCAGTAGAAAATCTATTACTTCAACACTGAACCGTAATAAAACGGTCCTTCCTGATTGTTGCACTGCGATTTCGCCCTCCGTCATTCCTATTAAAATTAAAGTCAACTATCTTGCCCATTGAAAACTTGAGTACCCTCTGTAGGCTCCAGTAGATCCTTTCCGAAATGTTTCCGCCTGAGTACCTTCATTTCCTCACATGTGCAGATTATCAGTAAACTTGTTTCCTCCTACAACTCGCATCTTCTGCACCAGGGTTCGCTCACCCGACTCGTGTTATATAGATAGGTACTTCCTTAGGAAACAGTGTCCAGTTATCAATCCAATAATGGTCTTAACTTGTTTTTTATTGCGTCTAATTAGGTTTTCAGAGAACTCAGTGTGGAGTTGACCTTCAATCGACCTCCTTTCCTTACACTTTCTTTGTCTAACGAAGACCAAATCTCCCCTCTAGTAGAATCCCTCCTTAGCTAGTTTGATGATAACATCATTGTTTCTTCCTTCCAAACGCGGCAGAGATGGTTCCGACGCTTCGGATCATTATCCTCTTCAAGACCCCCTTCTTGGCTGACTTTAAAAGACCATCTTTATGTAAAGAGCTCCCAGTATCCAATTCCATACACTGAGAAGCATTCGCAATCATTTAGTTTTACAGAATGTATAAATTCAGTTCTGCTTCCCAATCCACGCCCAGAAAATCGCTTCATATTTGAAAATCATCTTCGACCAATCATGATCTCTGTTCTCCCTCACCCAGCTCAGGTGTTTCTCGATGTGAGTTACATTTACCAGGGGCTTCGAGCTCGTAGATCGCGTATTATCGTATTGACACTAACATGAATTTCAGTCATGACAAGTTTGACCTTGGCTTCACGTAGATGTAGAGTGGGATGACTCCTGAACAACTCCACAATCACGTTTTCGTGCTTGCTCGACGTCACTCTCGTTTTCCCACGTTCATGAACGTCATCAACTACAATTTTAAACACTTCCATAATCCCAATACAATCATACATACAGGGTGAGGCATTAGTGCGTCAAAGCTCAATATATCCCTTAATATTGAAGATATCAAAAAAATTTATGTACAAGAATCATAGACAGTCTTAAGCTACACATTTTAAAATTAATTTCATATATACAGGGTGTTTCATATCGCTAGGGTGAACCAAACATTTCATGGCTAATGTATTATATTCCAATTATTGCCAAAATGATCACATTTCTTTTTAAAAATCATTAAATATCTCAGAAACTAACCACTTTAGATATAGGGAATGGTTAATGAAAATGAAAGTATATCAAGTATTCTTTCTTTTCTTAATATAAAATACAGGGTGTTCCATTTAAAAAAATTAGAAAATAATGCATTTGTGTTTTGAATCGCCCTGTACACAGTTTTCGTAATATTGGGAAAACACCACTTCGTTATAAAAGTGTAACAGTATAAAAGTTATTCCAGTAAAAAAATAATTTCAAGCTGTTTCGTATGGAATACACAGGACGTTAAATACGCAACGATTTTCACACAAAATTGACCATAACTTCTGAAATACTCGGTATAACTGAATAAAACCTAATATTGAAAGAACGAGGAAGATGGGCTTAATCCAAATTTGAAATAATATATAGTGTGTTCCATTTAAGAAAATGTATGTTTGGTTCACTCTAGCGATATTAAACACCCTGTATATATGAAATTAATTTTAAAATGTGTAGCTTAAGACTGTCTATGATTCTTGTACATAAAATTTTTTGATATCTTCAATAATAAGGGATATATTGAGCTTTGACGCACTAATGCCTCACCCTGTATATTTTGATTATAAGAATAGGGATTTATTCGTTTCAAAATGCATTTTTTACATGTATTTCAAAACTACTGCAATCTTAAAGCAATGCATATCATTTATTAACTTTAAATTTACTCAATATTCATCTTGGAGATCTGCGAGAGCTTGATAACAAGATTTATGATGAATTATTTCAATACGAGACGTTCTCACGTTAGTGTTTTTTTCCTTGCGTCACATACATACATCTAACATTATTAACTGCAAACTCAATAACTCTTACGATCACGTGCAATCTAAATTTACATACAAATCGGGTACATTTTCGGTAGCACACACTATAGGTATACTGCAGGTTATTACAACCATCGGCATAAAATAAAATAAACCGTTCGAGTGAGAAAACCGCCGCCTCTACGACCCGAAGGTCATTTTCATCCTTTTCCGATAAATACATAATTTAACGGAAAAAGGAACGAAGCATTCGCAAAAGGAGGAAACGGGGGGAAGAACATTTCCTCCTGTAACGTTTTATTTGTTTTCCTGTGAGGGAATCCTCTTTTTATTACGTTTTCTTCTGTCTTGTCGTCTCCCAATTTACCAAACCAGTGGCGTACATACTAACGATGAAAATAAAATCTATTCTTAGCATGAATTGCTTAATATATTTTTTTGTCGTTAAGTTTGCTTTATGCTCCTGTGAGCAGGAGGAATTGTCACACTCTGATGAAACAGCACACCACGTTTTCCAGTTTTCCCTTCTTTTCTCTTTGATAGAATCACGCAGTTTGGCAATTAAAGCAACATAATATTGCCCAAGTTTATTGTCTGACCACGTGGTAAACAGTTTATAAGGATAATTCCTTGAACATCCCAACAAACTGTGGCCATGATCTTCCCCGAGATGCTGTTGCACGAGGGGTAGTGAATTCTTGTGCCTCCATTCCATGCTCTGCCTTTTTTGTAGTAGTACGTCAGATCTACCAAGACGATCTATCATTACACTACACTCGCTTGCAGGACGATTCCAACAATTATACCATTAAAATACAGGCATTTTTTTTGTTTTTTTTTATGTTGAATAGCCAACTACGATAGGATTAGGTCTTGCATTCGGAGGAGAACTGACTCTCTTTTATTAATAATAATTTTTAAAAATGTTTTCAAGTTCTACAGGGTGACATAGAAAAAAGTACATTGCATAGTGCCACACAATAGAGGACACTAAAATAAGAAAAAAAAAGTTCCTATGAACATGGGTCCGCAAGACCTTCGGTTAAAAGATACGGGGTGTTGAATTTTTTTAATTTATTTGCAAAAACAATGATTAATTAAAACAAAAAATTAAGTTTTTAGAAGATGTTCAAATTGTTGCCCTTGTACTTCAATACATTTTTCCATTCTTCTTCTTAATGATTGACGGCATCTTTGAAATATTCCTGGGTTATTACGAAATCTATCTGCCGATTCCATAATTCTTATCCACAATTATTCTTCATTATGTATTTCTACAGCATAAACTTCATTTTTCATAAATCCCCAAAATGAAAAATCGAGGGGATTAAGGTCGGGACTACGAGTTGGCCCAGGCCCTCTTGGACCAATCCACATATTTCCAAATCTCCTGTCCAAATATTCCCTTGCCACTCGAGAAAAGTGAGCTGGCGCCCCATCATTCATGTAATACATTCTTCCAGTAATGGCCAATGGGACATCCCTAATAATGTGTTTAAATCATTCTCCAAGAAATTTCGATACAGTGCACCTGTCAATCGATTGGGCAATCGAAATGGGCCAATTAAATAATTGTCAATTATACCTGCCCACACATTAATTGAAAACCCATATTGGTGACTTCGAATTACAGTTTGATGAGGATTTTCATCACTCCAATGGTGCATGTTATGTAGGTTCAAAATTGATGAAATAATGTTTAGTCTTTGGTTTTGCAACCATTGGCAAAATTGTACACGAGGAACAAAGTCATGTTCCAATAGTGAATGAATTTTTTTGGAAATGATATGGGCGAAGAAGTTGTTCTTTGAAAATTTGTCTAACTGATTCACGGTTAAGGTTTCGTACCGCTGAACTTGTTTTTCTGGTGCTTGTTCTTGGATTATTTTCTACCATTCGTAAAATAGTTTCTTCGTTTCGCACAGTGCGACGAGTTCTGGAAACCCCACTATTCAATTTTGGTTTTCTAAAACAGCCATCTTCTCTCAAACGCCAATGCACATCAATAAATTCATAAAATCTGTACTAATATTCAAGTCGATGCGGGTGATTTTAAAGTTTCGAGACTGGGTAAATTTGATCCAACCGCTGCGACCCGTAAACGTCCAATCAAGGTTTCATTTTCATCAGATGCAGCTGTTACACAGATTATGCGTAATGTGTCAAATCTGAAATCTAACGCTAATTTCTCTTCACTATCGATTTTTCGTGATCGAACGCCAATGCAACTACAAATCCACAAAGAAGCCAAGGCAGAATTAAGCAGCCGCATAAGAAATGGAGAAACAAATCTAAAAATTAAATATCGTAACGGTATTCCAAATATTACGTCTTTAAACTAACCACGTCCAACGGTTCTTCCCCTTCCTCTTAACATTTATTATCAAAATACTCGTGGGCTTAGATCTAAAACACATACTTTCTTTGCGAATGCCTGCGCTTCTGCATTCGATCTGATTGTTATTACTGAAAGTTGGTTAGATGACTCCGTTAATAATGCCGAAATATTACCACCATTTTACAACGTCATTCGATCCGATAGGAAGTTTTCTCTAACTAATAGATCAACGGGTGGTGGAGTATTTATTGCATGGAATAATACCCTCAACTTCGAGCAAATCAACACTGATGTTATCTCATCTGCAGTCCCAACAGTGGATTTGGTAGCATGTACTGCAATGTACTACAAATAATTTTTATATTGTCGCCGTCTACATTCCTCCTGATATCTCGCAGCAAGATTTTGAATTGTTTTCTGAAGTCTTGGAGGTTTTCCTTATTGATAAACCATGCGTGTTACTTGGTGACTTCAATATTCCACAACTTTCTTGCAATTTTTCTGCCTGTGCCAAATCTACAACCTTTAACCTTTTATGCACTTCACTTCAACTTAAACAATACAATAATATTGTTAACTGCAATAATCGTCTTTTAGATCTGCTGCTGTCTAATACCATACATTCAGCTTCAATTGAAGTTGATGAATTTCCATTGGTACCTGTAGACGCATATCATCCACCATTATCTATTTCTTTACTTATTTCAACTACAGAAACTCATATTCCAAATTTTCCGTCAAATGACAATCTTAGATACAATTTTCAAAACGCTGACTATCAAAAACTATACTCAGATATTTCGAATGTGGATTGGTCTTTTCTTGAAGAGTATAATAATCTTACTACAGACGAAAATGGCGAGCTACGAAGAATCAATTTTATAATTGTGAATTTAAAAGGTTGAGAGGAATCTGCAAGACACTCATTAATGAATCGTATAAATCCTATATGGATAAAGTTGAAAAGTCCATTCTGAATAATCCTAGAGAGATATTTCGATATATGAGAAGCAAAACTGGATCCTCGCGTATTCCTAGCACTTTAACTTTCAATGATACCCCAATAGACTCCCCACAAGGCCCATAGTCAATGGATTTGCGGATATGTTTTCTTCTATTTATCGTCCTAGTACCCCCTTTTGCGTGGAAAATTCGGAATCCAACCACTTACCGTTTACTTTGCATAGTACCTCTGAGGATGAATTGCTAAAAATTATGTCCACATTACCTGATGATTTCAGTTCTGGTGATGACCAGATCCCTAGCAAACTGGTGCGTCAAGCAAGATCCTCCTTGTCAAAGCCGCTAGCGCTTATTATAAACCTATCCATCAAGACGTCGGAATTTCCTGACCGCTGGCGAAGATCAAGAATCTCCCATCTTTAAAAGATGATAACACCAAAAAATGGAGAATTACAGACCGATCTCGATCATTTGTAACTTTGCGAAAGTATTCGAAAGTGTAATTTATGCATGCATATATTTTAATACTAAATCATTGATTTCTGTACACCAACACGGATTTGTGCGTGGGCGTTCGACAGTTACTAACTTGACTTCGCTAACACAATTTACTTGCCGGGAGTTGGACAATTCAGGCCAGGTGGATGTGATATATACGGATTTTAGCAAAGCATTTGACACGATAGATCACGGATTCTTAATGAACAAGCTACATGCACTGGGATTAACACCGAATTTACTCAAGCTTATCCATTCGTATCTAACTAGAAGATCTAATTACGTTTTTTATAATGGATACAAGTCGCTAGAATTCTTTCCTTCATCTGGTGTGCCACAAGGCTCAAATCTAGGTCCTCTTTTATTCATATTATACATTAACGACTTACTGATGCAATTAACATGTCCGTTACTTGCTTATGCTGATGATTTGAAAATTTATAGTTGTATAAAATCCTGGAATGATGTGGTTCAACTCCAAAGTAATTTAAATGTTTTGACTGATTGGTGTCACAAATTCAACTTAAGGTTAAATATTAATAAATGTTGCTTCATATCTTACACACGTAAAGTAAACAATATTTCATCAGTATATATCCTAAACAGCAATATATTGCCAAGAGTTAATGGTATTAAGGACCTTGGGGTGTACTGACACTCAGCTTTTCTAACCATATTGACTCGATGTGTGCATCTGCGTCAAGAACGTTGGGTTTCCTAATGCGTTGTTGCAAATTTTTTAATAATATACAGTTGATGAAGACACTTTATTTCAGTCTAGTTGTGAGCAAATTGGAATATGCATCTCAAGTATGGTCTCCTCAATACCTGTTCTTACAACTTTCCATTGAAAAAGTTCAGCGAAAGATTCCTGAAATATTTGTCTTTTAAAAGTTCCGGTACTTATCCTCAGCGAGGCATAGATTATACATATCTGTTAGACGCACATAATATGCAAGCCCTGAATTACCGTCGAGAGCTACATGGTGCAAGATTTGTATGGAAACTATCCAGTGGAAGAATCGACTTCCCTTATTTACTTTCATGTCTTGATTTCTTCATTCCTAGAATCTCCTCTCGTTTTACTCATACCTTCTTACTTCCCTTTTCTCGAACTAACCTTCTTCAAGGATCTCCACTAGTGGTGATGTGCAGAGCAGCTAATCTTCACTATAGTGACATATTTTATTGATTTAATTTACTTAATTATAATACTTTTGTTTTTATTATTACCTTACAATTCTGTTGTTTATTTCTATTATTATTATTAATTACTGAGTAGTACGTTGTACAATTATATTTAATACTGTCCTATAACTGGCCGTTGGACTATTATTATTATTTATTATTATTATTATTAATAAATGTTCGAACATTATTGTCTTAAAGGATATCTTTTAAATACGTTGAGCTTCTATGTCTAGCTTCGCCGTAACACATATAATAGATCCATTTTGACAAATTTGTTATTTTTATTGAAATTACATCAGTTTGACAAGTGTTATTATGACACATTATTCAATTGTATTAATTAGCGTGCATTGTCGGCTTTCAACTTTATTCAAAAAAAAAACCCCAAAAAAAGAAATAAAATTCAACACCCCGTATCTTTTAACCATCTTGGTCCCTTAATTTGCTATCATCTTTAGATTGTAGAATTCCCCTGTAGATGGCCTCTCAATGCCGAAACATGTAGAGATAATCATAATAAAAAGGCCTAGTGGCCCTTGGCTCCGAGATCTTTCACTCTTCTTTTCCACTTCTCTCTCTCCTTCGACTCGCTCTGCCAGTCCTTTAATCCCACTGTCCTCAAATCCCCAATGGTCTCATCCAGCCGTTTTCTTCGCGGTCTTCCCCTTCTCCGCCCTTTAGCACTCGTTTCACCCATCTGTCCTCCGTCATTCTACCTATATGCCCCAGCCATCTCGCTCTTTGCATCTTGATCTTTGCAGAAGGATATCAAGAAAGGTTACTGATAATGGATGTGTTATAAGATTTATGAACAGCAGCGACTTGGAAGATGGACAAACAAACTTCAACAAGCAAGATAGACGCAAATATTTTACTTTATTTGCGAGGGCAGTTCATATATGTATTATTGTCCTTGACATAGAATGAAACTACGAATGAATACGAAAGGTGGAATATTTAATTTAACGATGGTAGAAAATGTTTTGTCTTGGGCTGTAAACTCATTCACCTCCATGATCAGCGTCTCGTCACCCTGAAAGTGAATCCCACGAACATAATCTTTGAGTTTGGGGAATACATGGAAGTCCCCAACGGCTAAATCTAAAGAATAGGGCAGCTGTTGAAAAATTTCGAAGCCTGCATTATGAATTACGACCATTGAAACACAGCTCCTGTAGGCAAAGCACTCCACCACGTCTGGAGTTTTCTCCTCATTCTCCTTTGAAATTAAAGCAGCATAATCTTGCCCAGTTATAGTCTGATCACGTGGTAAAAAGTCTATAAAATCATTCCTTCAGCATCCCAAAAAACTGTAGTTATGATCTTTCCCGCAGATGGTGTTGCACGAAACTTTCGAGGGGGTGGTGAACTCTTGTGTCTCCATTCCTTGCTCTGCCTTTTTGATTCAGGTTCCTAATGGTGAACCAGAGTAATGAATCTTGCTATCAAATGTTCAGTATCTTACTTAATGATGGCCAAATTCATCTCTGAAGCGACCTGCCGAATGCGCTTTTGCTCTGGCATCAATATTTTCGGTACCCATCTTTCAGCCATCTTTTGGAGAACTACTTCTTTGTGTAAAATGATAAATGTGCAAATGAATAATTTACCACAGACATTATATTACGTTTGCACGCCACTGTCGTCACGGCTTCTAAATTATAAAAAGCAATCCCCGGACGTCTACACGAGGCCGTCTCCCCGGAGTTCTCGGACGACGAGCAGCGCGAAAATTGGAATAACATTATTTCAACTTTTCCGATGCCCCGTGGGGATACAATTTTTACAGTTAGCGGCGTGCGAAATTTGAATTTTATACATTGTTTTATAGGCATCCCCTTCTTCTTGTTACGTTCGTTTCACGTACCTTTTTATACCGATACCGCAGATATATTTTTTATGCCGATTTCGGTTTAGGTCGGTGGAAATCCGATATTGATTCGAAGATTGACTTTATGTAATCCGTACCGATCAGAATTAATTATTAGCAGAGTATTTCGCGGGTGTTTGTTCGAATATATCAACAACATTTCATGAAATCTGATTATCAATATCAATAGGAAAGCGGCATTTTGTTTTAATGACAACACAAATATTACACCATTTATTCTAAAATAGAATATTCAACTTAAGTATTAAAGTTCTAATTGCAATTCAATCCCAAATAAATATAAACTTTCTCTAAGTACGGTCTTTTTGAATGACAAATGAACATATTCATCTTTTAAATCTTAAAATGCAAGTGAATGGCATTCAACTTTCGTAAAGGTATTCATTTTCATTTAAATCATAGTCAACGCTCACAACTCGTCTAAACGGCTCTTATTATTGGATAGCCGCGGAGTGCCGCAGGGTTCCCTTCTGGCTCGATCCTATTCATAATATTCATAGTGGAGTGATTTCAAGGACTGTGGGCTCGTAATAACAATAAACATCGGTATCACCACACACACAACTTTGATTAATTATTCGGGACACGTGTTTCGAAAACGCATGGGTTTTTTCATCATCAACCGAATACCGAGTGAATAAATAAAATTAAAAAACCATCATTATAAGCATCCCCCTACTTCTTGTATAAACAAGCAAGCAATTCAGAAATATATAATATCAGCTTCAATTAGTTGAGCTTTTTTGAATTATGACAGAAGATTAGACTTGGGTGCATCACCGAAACCCAGAAACCTCAAAATCAATACTGATAGGTGCTTCCAGAATCTCCACCGCCAAAAAATCGTTTTTGGACTGTAAGTCAACCATTGCTGGACTAATTGAAGCTGACATTTTATTTCTGAAACGGTGTGCGTTGCTTGTTTATACAAAATAAACGTCCAGATGTTTGTAATGATGGTTTTTAATTTTATTTATTCATTCGGTATTCGGTTTATGATGCGTTTTCGAAACACGTATCCAGAATCGTATTAATCAAATCATCCTGATGTGGTGATACCGATGTTTATTGTCATAATATTCATATCGGACATTCCAAAAGCGAAGCAATCGAGCTTGCAATATACGCGGGGATGTCCGCCCTCAAGATGCATCAACCATTTTTACCATGACTCCAAGAACTCCTTTTTTCTTTCAAACGCACAAAGTCAGACTGAAGATCAATGGTGCAAGTGCAATGGTATAAGGGAGGAACATTTTGATTACTTGTTCAGCTGCCCAAAAATGTTTATAATAAGTTCTTAAAACATCTAAGTATTTCCCAGAATCTATTCAAGTTTTAAAAAAGTTTACTGCACAAGAACGGTAATCTCTTATTCATGTTTATTACTTTAAGTTGTTTTCCATAATAGCATCGTTTTAATGAAATCAACCTGTCCTTGACAAATTAAGCTGGAAGTACTTTACTATTCTTGTCACGAATTAACCCATTTATTAAGAAAATTCAATGCATTTTCCCTGTAAAATAGGGCGATTACCCGTTTCATCACTAGGAATATACAAATGTATAGTCATACCGAATCCCCGAGCGGATAAAGACTTTCTTAACACAACAATCTAACCTTATTTAGGAGTCAACTGTCGTGACTGTGAAGCTTTTTATGAGGGTCAAACTGGCATTGTCTGTTTTTAGTCATATCCCGAAGCTGCACAAAAGCGATTTCTGAAATTTTCATCGGGCACCCGCCCTTTTTGTATGTAACCCTTAAAATGGGCAAAGCTTTTTTTATATAATATCAATAACAATATTGATTCGTGGACTGGGAGCTGACACCCAGCTGCCCCTGATGAAAGCTTAAGGCACAAATTACACACTCCTCAGGACAACCGCGATTAACCAATTGCTGAATCGAACCTCGGAGATTGCGGGTACAGCAGGTTTTTCCGGTGTGGCTTCGATTCTGGTTTCATACATGGGATGATAAGTTCGCCAATAATCAAATGAATGAACCTTGTCCATTTCCTCACGTGTAAGCGGCGGCGAAGGTGTGTTCTGCACAACAAATATCCCTTCGTAGGGTTCGACAAGAGTTTTTGCATTAATGTGATCGGTATTGAGGTACTGTATGTTAAAGGAATTGGCATATGTTTCTTTTGAGGCGCAAATCTGTTTATAATCCTAGAGTTGTAATCACCCGGAATTTGAAGATTTTTGGTTTTATACACGATGCCCTTGACAGATTGTATGCGTGAAAACTGCGTTTCGCTATAATAACCGGAGCTTTCGGAATCTAAAATATCAGCAATTTCTGTTATTTGATGCTCGCCCATGCCATAAACAATAAAATCCGAACCTGAATCCAAGAGGATTGAAACCGCGTAGCTTATCGTCCCAGTAATCGTAATGCGCCAACCGGCGCAGGCTGGCTTCCTTTCCGCTTGTGACCAAAAATCCGAGACGCGGCTCACCGAAGACCGTGAATGCTTCTCTGCTCTTCCAATCGGGTTGGGCTATGATTCCCACACTTCTGCCCGCAGCTTCGAGCACCCGCCCGATAACTGCTGCTCCGAACGATGGATGATCGACATACGCATCGCCTGTCACCAGAACGAAATCGGGTCGCTCCACTCCGGATTCATTTAGCTCCGGGAGACTTACACAAAGGAATTTGTTCTTTTGATCTGTCATGCCATCAACCAACTTCTGTTATATTTGTTTTTCATGCGTGACCCGGAAACCTTTCCCCAACCGACGGGAAATCCGTTGACGCAGACAAGGCACCAACCGTCGGGCGCGTCCGTGTCAAAGGATTCGCCTTTAAGATATCTTATAATTTCAGAAGATTTATCGGAAAAATTTATCGAATTACGCGCGTCTCCACGCTTGAGGCTCATCGCAAACGCCTGCGATGGTTCAAAGCGTTTTGTTTTTATATCGCCAAGCCGAAAACCACCCATGGCTACGCGAATGCGTTCGAGGGAAGGAAGACCTTCAGGCTGCAAAAAAAGTGTGCTGCCGTATTGTGTAAAATTTCCATGTGGAGTAAAATTTAAGTATTCCTTGCAGAACTCATAAAAATAATTTATATCTTTGACCACCGGATACGTGCATGGATTAATGTCAAACAACTTGTTATCACAGTTGTGACCATGGATGGTATCGTTGAAGCGCTTTTTGACGCAAGCCAAAAAGTGACCTTCCCCGCGATGCTTGTGCGGCCAGATCCGTCCGAAGCATTCGCAAACGGAACCGGTATCCGCATCTTCTTTATAACAATTGCCGACTGAGAAGCCTGTGCTGATCCCAAGTGCGGCGGTATTGATTCGGACGGGTTCAAAACCAGGGTTCTTTTTAAGAAATTCAAGTATCATAAGCTCATTTTCCTCGGGGGCGAAGGTGCAGGTGGAATACATAATTTTACCGCCCGGGGCAAGCATTTTCGCGGCATAGCGCAATATTTCGCGCTGCAAACCGGTGCAGTACGGGCTTGTATGCTCCGCCCAGCTTTTGACGGCATCCGGGTCTTTTCGAAACATGCCTTCGCGGGAGCAGGGTGCATCGACAATAATTCGGTCGAAAAAGCCGATGAACTTTTCTGACAATCTTTCGGGAGTCTCATTGAGAACCACAGCATTGGTGATTCCCGCAATCTCGATATTCTTAACAAGCGCCTTTGCGCGGCTTGCGCTGACATCATTTGAAATAAGCAGCCCTTGACCGTTTAGCTTTCCCGCAGCATGGACGCTTTTTCCGCCCGGGGCGGCGCAAAGATCCAAAACCTTATGCCCGGCGCTATGTCAAACGCGGAAACCGGAGCCATTGCGCTTGGTTCCTGTATATAGTACAAGCCGGCGTGGTATAACGGGCTTTTGCCGGGGCGGGAATCCCGGTCGATATAAAAACCTTCGGGGCACCAAGGGATTTGGGTAAGCGTTTCTTCAAATTCGTGGCTGCCTGTTTTTAGCAAATTGATACGTATACCCTGTCCGGGTTTTTGGGAATACGATGCGACAAAATCTTCATACTCATCACGCAGAAGCTCTTTCATTTTAACTTTGAAGCCATCGGGTAAGTTCATGTAAGGGGTACAATCCTCTCTGTTGTTACGTATCTTCAATTTAATGTTACCTCATTTGCACACAGCGTACAAGATATGTTTTTTTCTGCCACTTTACAAAAGCAAAAAACTAATTTAATATATACTCCGGCAAAACAAAAGGCAATAAATGCTTGTCAATCCATGTCATATAATAAATGTTTATGAGCACAATATGACACGCGGCACAAAAATTTTAACTTTTTAACGTTGCCTACATACTATATTATAGATTCATCTGAGAATAACTGCAAAGGGGGATGTAAATGGTACAAATCAGTGAAGTAAATGTTATTTCAATCGATAAGAGCGAAGAAACATGGGCGATAGAAGGAGAAATTCTTTTTGAAAGCGATCTGGGCACAGCTTTTTCGGTAACATATATGCCGGACTACGATGAGCTTGAAGATTTTGAAACTGAAATTAATCCCGGTGCTTACGATCACCATCTTTTAAAGAAAATGATCGTCGAAGCCGCGCTTGAGTATGATGAATAATTATTGACGAAAAAAAAGTGGGAGTACCCGACTTCGGATTCTGAAGTCGGGTACTCCCACTATTTTTATTTTTACTTAAATATTAATTTCTGCATCCGTACATCTATTATTTTATCGCATTGTTAAGCACAATCGCACGTTCCTGAGCTTTGATGCACAGCTCGGCAGCTTTGAAGGTATGCTCCTGAGTCATGGCTTTATCGGTACGGTTGAGGCAATCCAGAATCATTTCGCCAAAGAAGGGGAAGCCCACATTGCCGTCTACATTTATCAATTGCTCGGTGTCGTTTGTTACAAGCACAACCGAGTTGCTCGATTTGTCAACACCGGCATTGATGTATTTACGCAGCTCAATATAACCCTTTGTTCCCAATATAAACATGCGGCCGTCACCCCATGTACCCAAGCCGTCGGGTGTGAACCAGTCCACGCGGAAATAGTTGGTCGCGCCGTTGTCCGCAACCAGTGTTGCGTCACCGAAGTCTTCAAGCTCGGGATATTCGGGGTGATTGTAGTTTGCGACTTGGCTGTGCATTACTGTAGCGTCGGCGGCACCTGTGAAAAATAAAAACTGCTCAATTTGATGGCTGCCGATGTCACAGAGTATTCCGCCGTATTTTTGCTTTTCAAAAAACCATGCCGGGCGTGAAGGTGCGCTCAGTCTGTGCGGCCCAAGCCCCAAGACTTGGATTGCTTTTCCAATTACACCGTCCTTGATTAACTGTCCGGCATAGATCGCGCTTTCAACATGCAGGCGTTCACTGTAATAAACCATGTACTTTTTGCCGGTCTCAATTACGGCTTTCTTTGCTTCCTCAAGCTGCCGCATTTCCGTGAACGGTGTTTTGTCCGTGAAATAATCCTTGCCGCAACGCATGACCTTTACGCCGAGCGGGCCTCTGTCACATGGGACGGCTGCCGCCGCGACCATATGTATTTCTTTGTCGTTAAGAATCATATCAAGTGAATCGGCGGGTTTGACACCGGGATATTCACGAATAAAACGTTCAACCTTATTCGGATCTGGATCATAAACATATTTGCATACGCCGCCTGCTTCCAAAAGACCGTTGGTCATACCCATTATGTGTCCATGATCAAGAGCGGCTGCTGCGAAAACAAATTCACCCGCTTTAACAACCGGCTTCGGCTTGCCCTGCGGTGCATAATTCATACCATCGCTTTTTTGCATTTAAATCATTCCTTCCGGGAAATTTTGTTTATTATATCAAAATTTCCTTTATTTTTGCATTCAAATTTGAATTCCTGTATAATAATTACAAAAAAACCGGAGGATTGAATCATGGAATTTATGAATGAAAATTTTCTTTTAAAAAACAAAACATCTCAAAAGCTTTTTTTTGACTATGCGGTAAAACCGCAGATTTTTGATTTTCATTGCCATCTCAGCCCAAAAGCAATTTATGATAACAATAAATTCAAAAATATAACCGAGGCATGGTTGGGCGGGGATCACTACAAATGGCGTGCGATGCGCTCCGTCGGTTTTGAGGAACGCGTGGTTACAGGCGATACCGATGCTTTTACCAAGTTCAGTGCATTTGCGAAAACTTTGACATATGCTGCGGGAAATCCTGTTTATCATTGGGCGCATTTGGAATTACAAAGATTTTTTGGCATAAAAGAACCGCTGACCGAGAAAAATGCACGTAGAATTTACGATGCCGTAAACGAGCAGCTTGAAGGAGAAAACTTCCGCGTAAGAAGCCTGATTGAAAAATCAAATGTAAAAATTGTATATACAACTGACGACCCGATTGATGATTTGAAATATCATGGCTTAATCAAAAAAGAAGGAAATTTCAAGGTGAAGGTTTCACCGGCGTTTAGACCGGATAAAGCAATAAATATCGATTCCGCCGGGTTTTGCGGGATATATAAAAGCTCTTGGGGAAGCGGCAGATATCAACATCAATTCATTCGACAAGGTTCTTGATGCTCTCGGGAGCCGCATAGACTTTTTTGCAGCTGCGGGTTGCAAAGCTTCCGACCACGGTGTGTTGACTGTTCCTTACGAGGAGGCCACCGCAAGCGAGCTTAACGGGATTTTTGCCAAAGCCATGCGCGGCGAGGAAATTTCCAAACAGCAAGCGGACAAGTATAAAACAGCGGTATTTAAATTCCTTGGATGCGAATACTCCAAACGCGATTGGGTCATGGAAATTCATGTCGGCGTACTGCGCAACAATAACTCGCTCATGTTCAGAAAGCTCGGCCCGGATACGGGGTATGATTCAATCGGTGATTTTAACCATGCAGAGGGTTTAATCAAGTTAATGGATTCTTTGGAAACTGAGGGCAGACTTCCCAAAACCGTGTTGTTTTCAGCAAATCCCAAGGATAATTATATTTTTGCCACGATGATGGGATGTTTTCAGGCTTCGAGTGCCGCATCCAAAATTCAATTGGGAACAGCTTGGTGGTTCAATGACTCCATCGACGGAATGAAAGCTCAAATGGCTGCATTGGGGAATCTGGGCGTTTTGGGAAAATTCATCGGGATGCTTACGGATTCGAGAAGTTTCCTTTCTTATCCAAGGCACGAGTATTTCAGACGTATTCTCTGCAACATGATAGGAACATGGATCGAGGATGGGGAATACTATGCCGATCAGGCGGATTTGAAGGAATTGATTGAAGGAATATGCATTAATAACGCGTTAAGCTATTTCGGGGAATAATTGACACGAAAAAACGTTTGTTTTTTCGTTTGTTTAAGTGTACGAAAGTTCATGAAACGTTGGGAAGTGATTGAATGGAAATAAATTCGGACGTCCGCATTGCTGCGGCGAATACGACAATGACGGAGAGCGTTTCCGAACAGACAAGAGTGGCGCGGCCGGCTGAGGGTACGGTCATAACCGGAGAAATTTCGGATTTGACTACGGATACTGTTACCATCGCAACACCTGACGGATCTGTGACCGCAAATCTTCGCGGCGGGCCGATTGAGGCCAAGATCGGTGATGTAGCAGCGTTCACTGTAAAATATGACGCTGCGGGCAATCCGGTTCTGGAGTTGAACCGGATGCCAAAAGAAATGATTCAAAAAGCCGATGTTTCTGATGCGCTTGTCGCAGCCGGTTTTAAAGCGTCGCCCGAAAATATCTCGATGGCGCTTGAGCTTTTAAAAAACGGTCTGCCACTTTCAAAAGAAAATTTATTAAAGATGAATCAGGCATTGAAGCTTCTGGGGCCTGATAAAATTGCGGAAGCGTTGTTTATACTGAAAAACAATTTAAAGATCGGCCCAAGAACCGCCGAAACCCTTGAAAAACTTTTGACGGGGGAGGCTAAGCTTTTGGGGCAAATAAACTCTCTTGAAGAAAAAATTGCCGGTTTGAAAGACCCCGGGCTAAAAGAGCAATTGTCCAAGCTTTTTCAGAAAACCGATCCCGCCGGGGATGCTTTGAGAGAAATCGCTTCAGAGGCAAGTAATGCGACAGGTAATCCGGAAAAAATAATGGGCAAGCTCATTAAGGCATTTCGAGAGCTTGCTCCTGGTGATTTGGGTAAGCTTACCGACGGTTTGCTGAAAATGATTGATTCTTCAAAGGGTAGTATTTTAAACAAGCCGGAGTTTGCGGAAGCGTTGGCAAAGGAGCTTGTAAACACCGAAGCCGGAGCATCAGTACCAATGAAGGATATGCTCGGTGGGCAAATCCCCGGTAAGCCGGATTTAAACCTGACGGGAGTGAATCCGGGAGCGGAAAAAACGTCGGGAATGGAGAAAACCGTTGTCGGCAACGAATTCGGGTTGGAAACGGCCGTACGTGCGGCAAACATAAATTCAAAAGAACTGATAACGGAACTTTTCAGTTCCAAAACGAATTTCTTCAAAATGCTTGATGAAAATATCGGCGGGTTTGAGCAGCTGAGGGAGCAAGTAAAAAATGGAGTTTTAAACCCCGATAAACCGGAGGATATATTAAAACTTTTAAAATTACCCATTAAACCGGAGGAACTTTCCCCGAATGAATTAAGCTATATCACTGAAAAGCTTATGGGAGAAGTAAAAGCCAAAGATTCACGGTCGGCGCTTCCGGGTAAGCTTAGATTTGACCCGCATAATACTGAACCCGCAGATATCGATAAATTTTTGGGAGAGCTTCGCGAAAGTCTTACATCAGCTCGGAGTGAGCTTTTAAAGCATTCAACGCCCGAAGCGGCGAACCTCATGAAGGAGATTGCCGACATCACAAAAAACATTGAATTTACCGCGCAGTTGAAGAACAATCTTTTCATACAGTTGCCGGTGGCAATAAACAGCCACGAAGTTAATGCGGAGTTGTTTGTCTTTAAAGACGGTAAGAGAAAAAAAAAGGGCGGTGCATCAACCGCGCTTATCGCTTTGGATACCGTGAATTTGGGACGGACAGAAACCTATATACAAAAGACCGACAAAACTGTCAACCTGCAATTCCGTGTAAAATCGGAAGAGGTTGAACGTGTGATTTTGCAAAACCTAGAAAAGCTAAATGCCGGCTTAAAAACATATGGTTTGAATTTGCAGGCTTACTCTTTCAAACGGTTGGACGAGGATTTTACTTTGATAAAGGAACAATCGGAGCTTACAGCCGATTCAGCGGATGTATCCGGTAAAGAGAGAAATAAAAAGGAAGAGCACATGGTTGTGTTTGATTTGAGGTTGTAGTGAACAGATAATATAAAAACCCATACCGGGTTCGCTTAAATCAAAGTCTACCCGAATTTTGCATACAGGAACAATAATAATGCATGATATTATATATGCGGCAAGGCTTGTGTACCCGGAAGTACCGATATGTGACAAAGAGTCGTATATCATATTAAACATAAGAAGTCTCCGATTAGGCATTTAAAGGTTATGTGCAAACAAAAATATTTGCGAAATAATAGCAGTTTTGGCATTGATCTTATTATAAAAAAATCATGTCCCTGTCATGAATTGGATGCAGTTTTGAGTTGACAATAACAGGATACACAACTATAATTTTACCATGCCGCTCAGCTTTTATATACATAGCTTTTATTATTTTTTCATGCTTTGTGTCGCAGTATGCGCTTGGAATGAAAAAACATAATGTAAGGCAAAAAGAAAAGCGGTAAATATTGTGTAGTTTTACAAATCTAAAGGAGGGTTTCAATGAAACGTATCATTTCTTTACTTCTCGCTTGTTCGCTTATTGTTATTCCGGTTTCCGGTGTAAGTGCGAAAAGCAAAACTTCAAGTGCCGGTGTTATTAATGTTTGGGCATTCACCGACGAAGTTCCGAATATGATAGAAAGGTACAAAGAACTTAATCCTGATTTTAACTACGAAATTAAAAAAACTATTATTGCCACAACCGAAGGAGCATACCAGCCTGCTCTTGACCAAGCCCTTGCTTCGGGCGGAGCTGACGCTCCCGACATTTTCTGCGCAGAAGCGGCATTCGTGTTGAAATATACTCAGGGCGATGCTTATGAATATGCCGCTGCGTATAAAGACCTTGGCATTGACGTGGACAAACTTGTTAAAGAGGCTGATATAGCCAATTATACTGTCGAAATCGGAACCAACCCGGATGGAGAGCTTGTCGGTCTTGGCTATCAGGCTACAGGCGGCGCATTCATTTATCGCCGCTCCATTGCAAAGGATGTCTGGGGAACAGATGATCCTGAAGTAATTAAAGATAAAATTGGCCCCGGTACGGATAAATTTTTCGAAGCGGCTGCCGAGCTTAAAGAAAAGGGTTATGGAATTATTTCCGGTGACGGAGATTTATGGCATGCTGTGGAAAACAGTTCTGACAAGGGATGGATTGTTGACGGCGAGCTTTATATAGACCCGAAACGCGAAGAGTTCTTGGATCTTTCCAAAGAGCTTAAAGACAACCAATACCACAATGACACAGAAGACTGGCAGGATGCATGGTTTGCTGACATGAAGGACGCAGGCGCAAAGGGCATTCTTGGTTACTTCGGACCGGCTTGGCTTATTAACTATGTTATGGCCGGAAATTCCGGTGGTACAAAAGCCGGCGAAGGCACATATGGCGACTGGGCTGTATGCGAGCCACCAATAGGATTCTTCTGGGGCGGCACATGGGTCTTGGCAAATAAGGATACAAAAGTAAAAGACGGCGTTGCAGAAATTATTGAATGGATTACTCTCAACAGTTCCGAAACAGGGCTTCAATATTACTGGGCAAACGGAACTCTCTACGGAGAAGGCGGAACAAAGGATGCTGTTGCTTCGGGTACTGTTATGAGCATATCTGACGGAAGCCTTGAATTCCTTGGCGGACAGAACATGTTTGAAGCATTTATTCCCGCAGGGCAGTTTGCAAATGGTAAAAACCTTACACAATACGACGAAACGATCAACCTCTACTGGCGCGCCCAAGTACGTGAGTACACCGCCGGCAATAAATCACGCGATAAAGCTATAGCGGACTTTAAACAACAGGTAGCGGATAATCTTGACATTATCGTAAAATAGACTGTGATTTATTGAGCCTTCTTGCAGCACGCTGTGGGAATCGTGTAAATACTTACGGTGTTTACACTGCTCACCTAATAAATGATTAAACTTTTGGGGCGGCGAAAAATTTTCGCCCGCCCCAAATTTTTATATTTTGCCGGAGGTGAACGCTTATGCGGCGTAAAAGCGTCAGTTACGCTAAATATGGATACATATTTTGCATACCTTTCGTACTTGCATTTCTTGTTTTTTCATTATATCCCGTTGTTTATACCGCTATTATCGGCTTTACCGATCTAAAGGGCATGGGTAAAACGAGTTTTAAGTTTCTCGAAAATCCATTTCAGAATTTTCAACTGATACTGAATAATTCGACCTTTCAGACGTCACTCAAGAACACAGTGGTAATATGGGTAATGAATTTCGTTCCGCAGATTCTTCTTGCGCTTCTGATTACAGCATGGTTTACCGGCCGGCATTACAGGGTAAAGGGACAGGGCGCATTTAAGGTTCTGTTTTATATGCCAAATATAATAACGGCTGCAACAATTGCCATATTGTTCAACTCTCTTTTTAGGTATCCTGTCGGTCCTGTAAACGCTTTGTTTCAAAAACTCGGTTGGATTGACGAACCTGTATATTTCCTGCTGCAGCAATGGACATCGAAGGGAATTGTGTCATTCATTCAATTTTGGATGTGGTACGGGTACACGATGCTTATTCTTACATCGGGTGTATTGGGCTTGAACCCCGAGCTTTTTGAAGCTGCGGAAATTGACGGAGCGAGTGATTCTCAGTCGTTTTTTCACATAACGTTGCCAAATTTGAGAACTATTTTGCTTTACATGTTGGTAACAAGTATGATTGGCGGCTTGCAGATATTCGACATCCCAAGGCTGTTTAACAACAGCGGACCGGACAACGCCACACTTACGACAAGTGTGTTCATATACAATCAGGCGTTCAGCGGAAGCTATATGTACAACCGTGCGGCAGCAGCGAGCATGATTATGTTTGTGATTATTGCGGTGTTATCGGCTGTGGTCTTTTTTCTTATGCGGGACAAAGATGAGGTAAAGCAAAGGAAAATAGAACGGGCGCAGATAAAAGCCAACAAAGCGGCAAGGAGGGCAGCCTGATGACAGAAATAATAACTTCAAAAAGGACTGTTTTCCGGGTAATCATTTATATTGTTTGCATTTTTCTTACTTTATTAAGTGTACTTCCGTTTTGGATCATGTTCATAAATTCAACAAGAGATACGTTCCAAATACAACAAAACGCAATAGCGTTACTGCCTTCTACTCATTTGTTGGATAATTTAAAAATTCTGACGGGTAAGAGTTTTGACCCGATTAGGGGCTTTATAAATTCGGCAATAATTTCTGTTGGTACGACGTTTTGTGCGGTATACTTTTCATCTCTCACAGCATATGCTCTGGTTGCGTACAACTGGAAGCTTCGTCAGCCGTTTTTTACCTTTATTATGGTTGTAATGATGATTCCCGCGCAGGTAACAAGCATTGGTTTTTATCAATTTATTTATTCAATACATATGACCAACAACTTTTTGCCGCTTATTCTTCCGGCAATAGCTTCACCGGCTATGGTGTTTTTTATGAGGCAGTATCTTCTCTCCACATTATCGCTGGATATTGTTAATTCGGCGCGTATAGACGGAGCAGGGGAGTTTCATATATTTAACAGTATAATTATACCCATAATGAAACCCGCTGTTGCGACACAGGCGATTTTTGCGTTTGTCGCAAGTTGGAACAGCTTTTTCCTTCCGTTGATACTGCTTACGAACAGTGATAAATACACAATGCCTATAATGGTAAGTCTTTTAAGAGGCGACATATACAAGACAGAATACGGCTCGGTGTACTTGGGGCTGTCGCTTACGGTTTTGCCGTTGTTTATAGTTTATTTTCTGTTATCGAAATATATTATAGCCGGTGTTGCTCTTGGCGGCGTAAAAGAATAAATATTATCTCGGATTTATATTTTGAAGAATATTAAAAGGCGCGGATTGGTTCATGTCCGCGCCTTTATAATATTTAATAAAATTCATTCTTTCAGCATTTTATCATTTTTCAATTTTTTGATTTTATGAAGATATGTAACCGACAGATATCCCAGGCAGCAGGCAAACGATAAATTTATTAAACCGAGAAATGAGCTGAACGGAGAGGCTGAGCTATGCATAAAAAATCCTATGGACAAGTTCATTACGGCAGGGTAGATATTTAATAATGCGATGAATCCGAAAAGACGAAAAGCCCGTTTGTAGTGATTAATTTTTGAATCAATATCGGAATATATATCAAATGATCCCTCGTCTGCTTTTCTCCTGAAAATTACCCATCGAAAATATGAGCTTACATGCTGCGCACCTGTTTCTTCCATAAAGGCGATGTATTCTCTGCTTTTTGGAAGAGATGCTCTCTGCTCCAGTAGTTCGGTTCTAAAGATATACTCACCGGGCTTGCAATCCTCAAACATATATTTTCCCCATGAATACGCTTTCAGAGCCAGACCGTCCGCAGCCATGGAATTAAGCCATTCCTCTTCTTTCTCATAATTCCAGTAAAGTTTTCTGATTACCGTTTCCAGTGTTCGCACCCCCTATTATTGTCCTGCCGTTGGTCAGCAGTTCGTTAAGTCTGACGAGTTCTTCCTCAAATGATTTTTTGCCTGAATCTGTGATGACATATTCTTTTTTTCGTGTATTTGACGCAGCTTGGTTTGAATAATTTTCAATACCTACGATCCAACCCTTTGTAAGCAAGGCATTGATTGCACCGTATAGGGTTCCCGCGCCAAGAGAAACCCGGCCGCTGCTCATCTGCTTAATATTTTGCATTATCCCATATCCGTGCATTGGCGAGTGCAACGAAAGCAGAATATAAAAAACCGCTTCTGTTAACGCTCCGCGTTCAGAGCTTTCGGGCATATCGATCACCACCTTACGTGTTACCGCTGACGTTATATCGTATAACGTAATAATATTGTATCGGCACACGTAATAAATGTCAATATAGATATACATTTTTAAACAAACAAATAAAAGATATAATTTTTCAACAAGCGCAGTATCAAATAGTATTTGTTTTTGTGTAAGTTTTATTATAATATAGTAACTGGATAAATTTTATATTAATGGGAGGTAACAGGCATGAAAAAAAATAATTTTTTATCCGCATTGCTGGCACTTGTGTTAGCTTTTAGTTTATTGGCAGGTTGTAACTCCAATAAAAACACTCCGGTCAGTTTAAATACCGGCGAACCGGCAACAGAGGCGCCGATACTAACCCCGACACAAACTTCGACAGAGACCCCAACAGAAGCACCAACGGAAGCCCCAACAGAGGCACCGACAGAAGCTCCAACAGAAGCTCCAACAGAAGCTCCGACAGAGGCACCGACGGAAGCTCCGACTGAGGCACCAACGGAAGCCCCAACAGCAGTTCCGACTCCAGATTCCTATACAATTGGCGTTTTAATTTATAAGTATGACGATACCTACATATCGTCGGTACGCCAAGCTATAGAGGCGGAAGCCGCGAAGTATTCAAATGTTACACTTAAGATGAACGATTCCAAAAACGACCAAGCAACACAAAATGATCAAATCGACATTTTGATTCAGCAAAAAGTTAACGCGCTGATTGTGAACATCGTTGATATCGGTGCAGCTCAATCGGTCATTGACAAAGCCAAAGAAGCGGATATTCCGGTTGTGTTCTTTAACAGGGAACCCAATGCGGACACTATCAAGAGCTATGACAAGGCGAGGTTTGTTGGTACAACTCCTTCCGAGGCGGGCGTAATTCAAGGCGATATTTTAGTTGAGCTTTGGGAAAGCGGAAATTACGACACCAACGGCGATGGAATTATGCAATATGTAATGCTAAAGGGCGATGCTGACAATCCGGAAGCAATTGCCAGAACAGAGTATTCAATCAAGACTGTTAATGACAGCGGAATTGATACCGAGGAATTGGATCTTTCCGTATGCAATTGGGATTCCGACAAGGCGTTCACGGCAACATCCGCGTGGCTGGCAAGATTTGGAGACAAGATCGAGTTTGTGGTTGCCAACAACGATGGAATGGCTTCGGGCGCGATTGCGGCATTGCAAGCTACAGGTTATAACGACGGCGGCAAAAAGTTTATTCCTGTTGTCGGCGTAGATGCTACTGAAGAAGCCAAGGATTTAATTTCGAAGGGTTATATGTCCGGTACAGTGTTGCAGGATGCGCAGGGCATGGCGGAAGCTGTTTTTGCCACAGCGTTTAACGCAGCACAGGGCAATGATTTCATTCAGGATACTTCCTATGAATATGACAGTTCGGATATTGCAATACGTATTCCTTACTTACCGTACGCCGGAGATTTAAGTGCTTCGCCTGTAGCAGCGTCCGATGACGGCGATGTTACTATAGGCGTATTGATATACAAATATGATGATACATATATTTCTTCCGTTCGGCAGGCGATCGAAGCCGAAGCTGCGAAATATCCGAATGTTACATTAAAGATGAACGACTCCAAGAACGATCAGGCTACGCAGAACGACCAAATCGATATATTGATTCAACAAAAGGTTGATGCGCTGATTGTTAATATTGTTGATATAGGCGCAGCACAGACGGTAATCGACAAGGCGAAAGCTGCTGATATTCCGGTAACCTTCTTCAACAGAGAACCGGCAGCCGATGTTATCAAGAGTTACGACAAAGCTCGTTTTGTGGGCACAACTCCTTCAGAGGCGGGTGTAATTCAGGGTGAAATCCTTACTGACCTTTGGAAAACCGGAAAATATGACACCAACGGTGACGGAGTGATGCAATATGTAATGCTTAAAGGCGATGCCGACAACCCGGAGGCAATCGCAAGAACAGAGTATTCCATTAAGACCGTAAACGATAATGGAATCAACGTTGCGCAGTTAGACCTTTCCGTATGCAATTGGGATTCCGACAAGGCATTCACAGCAATGTCCGCATGGCTCGCGAGATTTGGAGACAAGATCGAATTTGTTGTTGCAAACAACGATGGAATGGCTTCGGGAGCAATCGCAGCATTGCAGGCAGCAGGTTATAATGACGGCGGCAAAAAGTTTATTCCGGTTGTCGGCGTGGACGCAACCGAGGAAGCAAAGGATTTAATAGCCAAGGGTTACATGTCCGGTACAGTATTACAGGATGCATATGGCATGGCTGAAGCTGTGTTCACGATGGCCAACAATACCGCTCAGGGCAATGATTTCATAGATGATACAGATTATGTTTATGATGAATCTGATGTTGCGCTTCGTATTCCTTATCTGTCATATGCAGGAGACACTGAAGACGAACCGGCAGTTGAGGAAGAACCGACAGAAGAAGAAGCTGTGGTTGAAGAAGAACCGACTGTTGATGAAGAAGCAGTAGCTGAGGAAGAAGAAGCCGAAGCGGAAGAAATAGCAGCCGCAGACGAGGACAAAGATGTAACAATAGGTGTGTTAATTTACAAATACGACGACACATATATATCATCCGTACGTCAGGCAATTGAAGCGGAAGCTGCAAAAAATCCTGATGTTACGTTAAAGATGAACGATTCAAAGAACGACCAAGCCACACAGAACGATCAAATTGATATATTGATTCAACAAAAGGTTGATGCACTGATAGTCAATATTGTTGATATAGGCGCAGCACAGACGGTAATCGACAAAGCGAAGGAAGCAGATATTCCGGTAACCTTCTTCAACAGAGAACCGGCTGCCAAAGTAATCAAGAGTTATGACAAGGCGCGTTTTGTCGGAACGACTCCTTCGGAAGCGGGCGTAATCCAAGGAGAAATTCTTGTTGAACTTTGGGAAACAGGGGATTACGACACCAACGGCGATGGAGTAATGCAATATGTAATGCTTAAAGGCGATGCCGACAATCCGGAAGCAATCGCGAGAACAGAGTATTCCATAAAGACCGTAAACGATAGCGGAATCAACGTTGCACAGTTAGACCTTTCCGTATGTAATTGGGATTCCGACAAGGCATTCACAGCAATGTCCGCATGGCTTGCGAGATTCGGCGACAAGATCGAATTTGTTGTTGCAAACAATGACGGAATGGCTTCGGGCGCAATTGCGGCATTACAGGCAGCGGGATATAACGACGGCGGCAAAAAGTTTATTCCTGTTGTCGGCGTGGACGCAACCGAAGAAGCAAAGGATTTAATAGCCAAGGGTTACATGTCCGGTACAGTGTTGCAGGATGCACAGGGTATGGCAGAAGCTGTATTCGCATTAGCTCATAACACCGCTCATGGCGATGATTTTATTGACGGAACGGATTATGAATACGACGAATCTGACATTGCAATCCGTATTCCTTATTTGCCATATTCGGGAAATATGGAAAAACCCGCAGTCGAAGAAGAACCTGCAGCCGAAGAAGAAGCTGTAGTTGAGGAAGAACCGGCTGTTGATGAAGAAGCTGTAGCTGAGGAAGAAGAAGCCGAAGCGGAAGAAATAGCAGCCGCAGACGAAGATAAAGATGTAACAATCGGCGTTTTGATTTACAAATACGACGACACATATATATCATCCGTACGTCAGGCAATTGAAGCGGAAGCTGCAAAGAATCCTGATGTTACGTTAAAGATGAACGATTCAAAGAACGACCAAGCAACACAGAACGATCAAATTGATATATTGATTCAACAAAAGGTAGATGCGTTGATTGTCAATATCGTTGATATAGGCGCGGCACAGACAGTAATCGACAAAGCGAAGGAAGCAGATATTCCGGTAACCTTCTTCAACAGAGAACCGGCTGCCAAAGTAATCAAGAGCTATGACAAGGCGCGTTTTGTCGGCACGACTCCTTCGGAGGCAGGCGTAATCCAAGGAGAAATTCTTATTGACCTTTGGGAAACAGGGGATTACGACACCAACGGCGACGGAGTAATGCAATATGTAATGCTTAAAGGCGATGCCGACAATCCGGAAGCAATCGCGAGAACAGAGTATTCCATAAAGACCGTAAACGATAGCGGAATCAACGTTGCACAGTTAGACCTTTCCGTATGCAATTGGGATTCAGACAAAGCATTCACGGCGATGTCCGCATGGCTTGCAAGATTCGGCGACAAGATCGAATTTGTTGTTGCAAACAATGACGGAATGGCATCGGGCGCAATTGCGGCATTACAGGCAGCGGGATATAACGACGGCGGCAAAAAGTTTATTCCGGTTGTCGGCGTAGACGCTACCGAGGAAGCAAAGGATTTAATAGCCAAGGGTTACATGTCCGGTACAGTGTTACAGGATGCACAGGGCATGGCAGAAGCTGTGTTCGCATTAGCTCATAACACCGCTCATGGCGATGATTTTATTGACGGAACGGATTATGAATACGACGAATCTGACATAGCAATCCGTATTCCTTATTTGCCATATTCGGGAAATTTGGAAAAACATGCAGTCGAAGAAGAAGCTGTGGTTGAAGAAGAACTGGCTGTTGATGAAGAAGCAGTAGCTGAGGAAGAAGAAGCCGAAGCGGAAGAAATTGCAGCCGCAGACGAGGACAAAGATGTAACAATCGGCGTTTTGATTTACAAATACGATGACACATATATATCATCCGTACGTCAGGCAATTGAAGCGGAAGCTGCAAAAAATCCTGATGTTACGTTAAAGATGAACGATTCAAAGAACGACCAAGCAACACAGAACGACCAAATTGATATATTGATTCAGCAAAAGGTTGACGCATTGATTGTCAATATTGTTGATATAGGCGCGGCACAGACGGTAATCGACAAAGCGAAGGAAGCAGATATTCCGGTAACCTTCTTCAACAGAGAACCGGCTGCCAAAGTAATCAAGAGTTATGACAAGGCGCGTTTTGTCGGAACGACTCCTTCGGAGGCGGGCGTAATCCAAGGAGAAATTCTTATTGACCTTTGGGAAACAGGGGATTACGACACTAACGGCGATGGAGTAATGCAATATGTAATGCTTAAAGGCGATGCTGACAATCCGGAAGCAATCGCGAGAACAGAGTATTCCATAAAGACCGTAAACGATAGCGGAATCAACGTTGCACAGTTAGACCTTTCCGTATGCAATTGGGATTCTGACAAGGCATTCACGGCAATGTCCGCATGGCTTGCGAGATTCGGCGACAAGATCGAATTTGTTGTTGCAAACAACGATGGAATGGCTTCGGGCGCAATTGCGGCATTACAGGCAGCGGGATATAACGACGGCGGCAAAAAGTTTATTCCTGTTGTCGGTGTAGACGCAACCGAAGAAGCAAAGGATTTAATAGCCAAGGGTTACATGTCCGGTACAGTGTTGCAGGATGCACAGGGTATGGCAGAAGCTGTATTCGCATTAGCTCATAACACCGCTCATGGCGATGATTTTATTGACGGAACGGATTATGAATACGACGAATCTGACATTGCAATCCGTATTCCTTATCTGCCATATTCGGGTGATACAAAAGCAGAAGCGGCAGAAGAGGAAGAACCGGCTGTTGATGATGAAGCTGTAGCTGAGGAAGAAGAAGCGGAAGCGGAAGAAACTGCAACAACAGACGTAGTCGAGGATAAGGATGTAACAATCGGCGTTTTGATTTATAAGTATGACGACACATATATATCATCTGTACGGCAGGCAATTGAAGCCGAAGCAGCGAAGTATCCGAATGTTACCTTAAAGATGAACGATTCAAAGAACGACCAAGCAACACAGAACGACCAAATCGATATATTGATTCAGCAAAAGGTTGATGCGCTGATTGTCAATATTGTTGATATAGGTGCAGCACAGACGGTAATCGACAAGGCGAAGAAAGCGGGTATCCCCGTAACCTTCTTCAACAGAGAGCGGGCGGCTGATGTTATCAAAAGCTATGACAAGGCACGTTTTGTTGGCACGACTCCTTCCGAGGCGGGCGTAATTCAAGGTGAAATTCTTGTTGACCTTTGGGAAACAGAGGATTATGACACCAACGGCGACGAGGTAATGCAGTACGTAATGTTAAAGGGCGATGCCGACAACCCGGAGGCAATCGCAAGAACAGAGTATTCAATTAAAACTGTTAACGATAACGGAATAAATGCCGCACAATTAGACCTTTCCGTATGCAATTGGGATTCTGACAAAGCATTCACGGCGATGTCCGCATGGCTTGCGAGATTCGGAGACAAGATCGAATTTGTTGTTGCAAACAACGATGGAATGGCTTCGGGCGCAATCGCAGCGTTGCAGGCAGCGGGTTATAACGACGGCGGCAAAAAGTTTATCCCTGTTGTCGGCGTGGATGCAACCGAAGAAGCAAAGGATTTAATCTCCAAGGGCTACATGTCAGGAACAGTATTGCAGGATGCGCAGGGAATGGCGGAAGCTGTGTTCGCATTGGCTTATAACAGCTCCGTTGGCAATGATTTCCTTGATGCCACAGACTATAAATATGATAAATCAAACATTGCAATCCGTATTCCTTATCTCCCTTATTCGGGAAAGTGACATAATGCATGGGTGGTGAATATCCATCCGTAATAACAACATAAATTCAAGAAGACCGTGGTTGATACCCACGGTCTTCTTATAAAAATGCTGCTTTTAAAGGGAGTGATTTTTTGTCGGAAGAAAAATACATATTGGAAATGACGGGTATTACCAAATCCTTTCCCGGCGTCAAGGCTTTGGACGATGTTCAATTAAAATTGAGGCCCGGTACGGTACACTCACTCATGGGCGAAAACGGTGCAGGGAAATCAACATTGATGAAATGCTTGTTTGGCGTTTACATTGAAGACGCGGGAGATATATATATCGACGGCAAAAAAATGAAATTCAACAACCCAAAGCAAGCGCTCGAAAACGGTGTATCGATGGTGCATCAGGAGTTGAATCAGGTTCTGAAAAGAGATGTGTTGGATAATATCTGGCTGGGGCGTTATCCCAAGAAAGCCGTGTTTATAAATCAAAAGAAAATGTATGATGATACCTTGCGAATATTCAAGGATTTGGGCATAGACATAGACCCTAGGGTGAAAATTGGCCGCTTATCCGTATCTCACAGACAAATGGTGGAGATAGCCAAGGCAGTTTCATACGATGCAAAAATATTAGTGATGGATGAACCAACCTCCTCTCTTACCTCGCAGGAGGTTGAGCATTTATTCAGAATCATTAACGTACTTAAACAAAAAGGCTGCGGCATAATATATATCTCGCACAAAATGGAAGAAATTCTCAAAATATCCGACGAGGTAACTATCATGCGTGACGGCCGTTATGTGGGTACATGGCATGCAAATGAGCTTACAACGGATATCATAATAAATAAAATGGTCGGCAGGGAATTGACAAATCGATTTCCTCCAAAGAGCAATACACCCGGCGATGTCATTATGGAAGTAAAGAACCTGACGGCTACATATCAACCATCTGTCAAAGATGTGAGCTTTAATCTTCATAAAGGCGAAATTTTAGGTATTTCGGGACTTGTGGGTTCAAAGAGGACAGAGCTCCTTGAAAATATTTTCGGCATAGCTCATCACAATGAAGGGAAATCATTTTACATGGCAAAAAGATAAGCAATAAAAATTCGCACACAAGTATTAAAAACGGTTTTGCACTTTTGACGGAGGAACGGCGCGCCACGGGCATTTTTTCGGGACTGAATATAAATTTTAACTCCATCATCGCAAACTTAAAATCCTATGCCAAGTTTGGTGTAATCAGAGGCAAGAAAACGACAGAAGACACAGCATGGGTCATTGACAGCATGAAGGTAAAAACTCCGAGCCAAAAGACCGCCATGAGGTCGTTGTCCGGCGGAAACCAACAAAAGGTTATAATAGGAAGATGGCTGCTGACAAACCGGAGGTTCTGCTTTTGGATGAGCCAACGCGCGGAATTGATGTCGGTGCGAAATATGAAATATACCAGTTGATAATAGATTTGGCCAATAAAGGAAAAGGCGTGATATTTGTATCATCCGAAATGCCGGAGCTGATTGGTATAACCGACAGAATAATGGTAATGTCAAACGGACGGCTTGCCGGTATTGTCAATACAAAGGACACGACACAGGAAGAAATAATGCGGTTGGCCGCAAAATATGTTTAAGCGCACAGGGAGGTTTTCCAATGTCAAATGTAAGCGGTAAAAAAATCGGCGAGATACTTTTGAATTATGCCCTTTACATAGTTTTGATACTGATGATTATTGTTGTTATTATACTCGAACCGTCTTTTGTCTCTTACAGAAATATTATTAATATATTAAGCCAAGCATCCACAAGAATTATTATTGCTCTCGGTGTCGCGGGTATTATCGTCTTACAGGGAACGGACCTTTCGGCAGGGCGCATAGTGGGGTTAACGGCTATAATATCTGCATCGCTGCTTCAGTCTCCCGAATACGGAGCGAGAATGTATGCCAATTTGCCTGTTCTTCCTTTGATACTTCCAATGCTTGCTGCAATGGTTGTCGGCGTTTGCTTTACATCCGTCAACGGCTTCGGAGTCTCGAAGCTTCGCCTCCACGCGTTTATTGTTTCGTTGGGAACCCAGTTGATTGTTTACGGTGCAGCCTGTATCTACATTGACCGCCCACCCTTGGGTGCGCAGCCGATAGCCGGGCTTGACACAAGATATACAAAATTTGTCAGAGGCTCGTTTAATATATTTGGCTTCGAGCTGCCGTACTTAATATTTTACGCAGCGATTATTGCGGTTATTATGTGGTTTATTTGGAACAAAACCACACTCGGAAGGAATATGTTCGCAATCGGGGGCAATCCCGATGCCGCAGCCGTTTCGGGCGTTAATCTCTTTAAAAATATAATGCTAATTTTTATGATGGCGGGAATATTGTACGGAATAGCGGGATTTTTGGAAGCTGCGCGTATTGGCTCGACCACCAGTAATACAGGGTTGAATTATGATCTTGATGCGATTGCCGCTTGCGTTGTCGGAGGCGTTTCGTTTTCCGGAGGCGTAGGCACCATCCCGGGGGTTCTGATAGGCGCCATTCTTTTACAGTTCATTAATTACGGCTTGACCTTTGTAGGCGTTAATCCTTATTTCCAATTGATTATTAAGGGCTTGATAATTATTTTGGCTGTTTCAATTGATGTCAGGAAGTATATCGTTAAGAAATAAAAATTCTTACCGACAATAAAATAACCACGGATTTACACGGATTCGCACAGATTATTACTTACATCTGTGTGAATCTGTGCAGATCCGTGGTTATTTTTTAAACAATTACAAAAATGCATATCCCACTGCATCCAATACATCAATCAAATTTTCTGCCAACAATACATCGAGTGAAAGGAGAAATTCTTTGCTTTGATGGCCGTTGGCAATAAGAAGGCAATCGAAACCAAGCGCGTCAGCCACTTCCTTATCGTGGATTGTATCGCCAATAAGAAGTGCATTCGTTAAGCTTGTACGATTTATATACGCTTTGCCAATATCAACTTTACTTCTGGCGTAGATATCAGAGATTCCCAATATCTCATCAAAGTAATGCCCGATGTCAAACAATCTTATCTGCGACATTAAATTCCCAAGCTCTGACGCTGAGAGTATGATCTGGCGAAAACCTCTTGTTTTCAGTACTTCAAGTGTTTTGCCGGCATCGGGAAATAATTTAAAAGGTGCGTGCTCACCATGATACAAATTAATGTATTCGCTAGCGAGTGCTTCAAATGACTCTTTATCGAAGTCGAATCCCGCGCGCTGATAATATTCAACGATAGGGAAGCCGAATATATTGCGGTATGCATCAGTCGAGCCGAAGGGTTCCATTCCGCGTTTTTTAAGCATTTGATTGGTAACGGCAACGCACCGGTCGACATCGTCAAGCAGGGTGCCGTTCCAGTCCCATATAATATGAGAATAGGATTTTGATTTCATATATTCACATAGCTTTCAACTCTGTTGCGTCCATTTTTTTTCGCTTCATAAAGTGCAGTGTCCGCCTCGTTTAAAAGAGATTGGGAGGATTTATTATCGTTCATTATTGTATGGCTTATGCCGCACGAAACAGTTACTGTCACAATTTGATCTTTAAACGTAAAAGGTATTGTCTCGATGTTGGCGCGAATGCGATCCACAATTGCATATGCCTGAAAAAAGGTAGTGTTGGGAAAGATCAGGCAAAACTCTTCACCACCATAGCGGAATGCAGAATCTGAGGATCTTATTGACTTTTTTAATATATCGGAAACAGAAACAAGAACATCGTCTCCGGAGGTATGCCCAAATGTATCGTTAACTCTTTTAAAGTGATCACAATCTATCATAACCAATGCGATTCCGTTTTCCATATTTTTCTTGTGACTGATAAGCTGCTCTATGATTGTATTAAAGTACCTTCGGTTATAAAGGGTCGTCAGTGCGTCTTTTTTTGATGTTTCCATCAATTGGAACTGCTTTGCCATTAATCTGAGTGCTGAGTTAATTCGGGCAGTCAGTTCAATGGGCTCAAAAGGCTTTCGGATATAATCCAATGCTCCGTAATCCAGTGCTTTTTTTACATGCTCCGCTGATGTCAGGCTGGTAATCATAATAACCGGTACATCTTTTGTATGGTCCATTGATTGCAAAAGCTGTAAGATATCAAATCCGTTTGTCTTGGGCATAATAACATCAAGCAAAACAACATCAATATTATTTTCTTTTATAATTTCATCTACATTTATTCCGTCATAGGATATAAAGACATTGTGGTTTTCATTTTCTAAGGTTTGCTTAAAGAATTGCACACTTGTGGGACTGTCATCTACTATAAGAATTCTGGCGGACATAATAAATCAACTCCAAAAAAAATATGATTTATATTAACATTTTGCTTCCATGGTTGTCCATACCAACTTCTCCAATTTCTGCAAGCTGCAGAACCCGTTAAGCCTGCAATATAATATAAAATGTTATTTTTCATTGCTTCCGTTATATAAGGATACCGCTAAAGCATTCTCTTGATAAAGCCGCAACCATTCGGAAGCTAATATTCCGTATTCATAAGTATCTGACCAAACCGGTTGCCCGTGTTGGTCGGATTTAAAATAAATATTTTGAATCAAATGCCCTTCCCGCCGCAACCCCAAGCGTTCAAGCAATCTCCATGATGATTCGTTAAGGGGATTGCACATTGCTACAATGCGGCGTGCATTGTGATTTTCAATAACATTGGAAATTAAAGCTTTGGATGCTTCTGTGGCATAGCCTTTTCCCTGAAAACGGGAATTAAAAACATAACCCAGTTCCCAAGTATTAAACTCTTTTTCCGACAAATAAACATTCCCAATCAATTTTTTTGAGTCTTTTAAGCAAACAGCCCAAAAAGTGTTATCATCTGAACGTCTGACAGCCTCATGTTTGCAGCCTTCTATAGTAAAAACGCCGTATGGTTCATATCTTACGACCATTTCATCAGAAAGATATTCATATAAATCAAGCCAATCCGTATCACAGAATCTTCTTATAAGGAGTCTTTTTGTTTCAATCATTGCATGCACCTCGTAATTCAATCTCAATCGATATTTGTAAAATTCTAACCTCAATGGAAAATCATTTCAAGCGTGTGTATTAAAAATTCTTTTATGTAACTGCAACGAATGTATTATTTGAGTGTCTGAAATGACCGTTACAAATGTATTGTCTAAAATATGTCTTCATTTTAGCGTGATTTTCCTGTAGAATAAAATATAAAGTTAAATTTACTTCTTACTGCGGTAATGCAAGTGCGATAATTGAAAATAGATTATGTCCGGGAGGAGTTTACTAATGTATGCAATAAAAGCTATATATGATGGAACTAATTTTAAACCTACACAGCCGATACCTGTAAAGGAGAACTATGAAGTCATTATTACTTTTATAGAACCTGTAGAAAAAACAGTGGATATAAATGGACAAATCAAGTTGCCTCGTTCAGCAGTAAAAGGTGTTTTAAAAAATAAGGTGTGGATGTCAGACGATTTTAACGAGCCTCTTGATGAAATGAAGGAGTATATGGAATGAAATACTTGCTTGATACTCATGCTGTTATTTGGTATTTTGAAGATTCACCTGAACTCCCGAAAAAGATAGCGGAGTTAATTGATAATCCTGAAATGAAAATATTTATTTGTTCCGTTTCTTTGTGGGAGATAGCTATAAAAGTAAATTTAGGTAAGTTAAAATTAAATATTACATTTGATGATCTATTAAATAATATTAAAAACAGCGATTTTAATATTTTACAAATTGAAAATGAACATTTAAATGAACTCTCAAAGCTGCCGCTTTTACATATAGATCCTTTTGACCGCTTGATTATTTCGTCTGCGATTTCTGAGGCTTTAACAGTTATTGCAAATAACGATAATATACACAAAAATATGATGTTTAATGGGTGTGGAAATAGATATATATGGACGGCAGAAAATAAATTAAAGTACCGAAGGAAGCCGTACCCTACCGGAGACGGTGTTTTGACTGAGAGTAGCTTAATATTATTTTCACCGTCCATATAAATAATTCAGATACATTTATTTCACTCTCTGCAAAGAACTAAAAGAGCGGGCAAAAAGTGCCCGCTCTTTTATGTTTATGGGTTTATCGATAAGACGTTGTGTCTATTGATTTTTAGGGTTGTTTTACGTCTTCAAGCACTTTCATGACATTTCCAGTATTCCATAAACTGCCATCGCTTTTTAGCGTTAGACTATTGAATACACCATCATCGCGATAGCAATACGTGCTGATTGCTGTTACTCCGCTATCTATAACTTTCACCGGTATCAGTATCATCCTGTCGGTCGTCGTTCCATTTGCAATCTGTCCTTCAGTATTACGCCCCCAAGCCCAAAGGCTACCATCGCTATTTATTGCGAAACTGAAGTCAAAGCCTGCGGAAACCGCGGTAAAAGTTTCGCCATATGCATATACCTCTACCGGTTTAGCCTTATTATTTTTCGTATTATCGCCGAGCTGTCCGAAATTATTATATCCCCAAGCCCAGAGTGTGCCGTCACTTTTTATTGCAAGGCTATGACCCCTGGTTCCTGCGCTTGCCGCAATTACTCCGTCCATTATTTTTATCGGCGTATTCTTATCCCTTCCTAAGGCGGATAAGCTATATATTACGTCGTTAAACACTCCGGTCTCTTTATAACCCCAAACCCAGAGTGTGCCATCACTTTTTACTGCAAGGCTGGTAAGACGGCCGGCGGAAACCATTATTACATCGTCCATGAATTTCGTCGGCGTTCCGTTAACCCAAGTCCAAAGACTTCCATCACTTTTTATTGCGTAACTACCCCCGAAAGTTCCATTTATTTTGAACTTACTCAAATATGTGCTGATTGCCGTTACATCGTCCATTATTTTTACAGGCAATGTCCTTTTTTCCTTAGTACCGTCTCCGAGCTGTCCGAATTGATTATCTCCCCAAGCCCAGAGAGTGCCATCGTTCTTTAGTGCTATACTAAAACTGCCTCCCGCGCTTGCCGCAATTACTCCGTCCATTATTTTTACCGGTGTTTCCCTTTTTTCAGTATCGCCGGTACCAAGTTGTCCCTGCCTATTAATTCCCCAAGCCCAAAGAGTACCGTCGTTCTTTATTGCTAAATAATGGTTTTCTCCTGCACTAATTGTAGTAACATTAGATTCAAGAGCGGCGTTTACTGTAACAGTCGTAGGTACAAACGCAAGCGTAAAGATTAAAGCAAGTGCAAAGCCAATGAGTTTTTTTGATTTGTTCATAAAAAACATCCTAAATCCTCCTTATTTAACATATATTATTAATCGATGCAATATTTTTAGAACACTGCCTTCGCTGTTTCACTGTTATACTATTACATAAGCTATTTTTAGTTTTACCCGTATAGATTTACAATTAGCTTCGGCGCTTTCTCCCCGTAACATTTCTCATAATTAGTCATCATTTCTGTTATATCCATATTCATCGCGTAAGCTATGCAAGCGGCACGCTTTATGTATTCGAGTGACTCTTCTTTCTTACCTAAGCCCGCGAGCGCATTCGCTTTTTGGTTAAGGAATACGCAATAAAATTTCATATTAAAAGACGCAAACGTCGATTGCAAACCTTGCTCCGCAGTCTCAAGTGCTTTATCAAAACAGCGTATTGAGATATTAGCTTTTGTTAGATTTGACAGCAAAATAATATATTCTTCGTTTTGGGTCAATTCTCCGCGATATTTTTTTTCAAAATTAACCTTTAGTTTACTTAAAATGCTAATCATTTTGTCAATATCATCAAGTCTTGCGTAAGCGATTGCGATTTTGTTAATAATGTTAACCTCTTGCAGAGTGAGGAAATACTCATCTATTTTTTCAATATCAAAGTCATTTCGTGTGTGGTTAATACATACTAAAAGACACTCAAGAGCCTGTTCGGGTTTAGGGTCATACATATTGTTAAAGTAAGCCGCTTTAATGTCTAGGTATATATACTTGCCAAAGTCTGACGCAAAATCCTCGTCTTTCTCCACTTTTTGAATATGCTTATACAATTCCCCGTAATTCTGTGCAGCAAGCAGTGAACTTGCTACTTTTTGCCATTCTAAAACTTTCATTGTTTTTGCGGGAATGGGTCGGTTATAAAACTTTTCAGGATCTTCGCCAAGCCTTTCCATAATTTGCTTAAAAACAAACCAGTCAACATGTCTTTCGCCCGATTCAATTTTACTGATTGTTTCACGAGAGCAAATACCTTCGGCAAGTTGTTTCTGTGTTAATCCGCACGCGATACGCAGTTCGCGTATAATTGTTTCTCCGCTGTAAACAGACATTATGCTCCCCCCCTTGTAAATTTACACCAAGTCAGTGTAGCATAATCATTTATGAGAAACAATCAATTGTACGAAATGGTACAAAAACGTCACACGTAATCATGAGGGCTGTTGCAAAACTTTTAAGAATAAAATGAAGTAAGGATGGAAAAAAAGAAAAGAAAAAAAGTTAATAAGAGTATAAAAAAAGAAAAAGTGGGTCGTAAAAGGCTAACTTTTGTTGTAAAACAAAGGTATGATAAATATAAATTTACAACAAAAAAATTATAAACCGAGCAGAAAAAAATATCAACTGACGCTGCCGTTTAATTATGATGTACTGATGGAAACGGATGAATATACCTGCCACAATGGAAAGCAGCTCAAACCGATCGGCACAAAGAAAAAGAAGTCGGCAACCGGATACGAATCCGAGGTGACAGTCTATGAGTGTGACGACTGCATGGGTTGCGCGTATAAAGAACAATGCACGAAAGCAAAAGGAAACCGCAAATACAGGTTTCGAAAGAGTTTATGGAAAAACGGGAGCAATCGTTGGCAAATATAACATCCGAACAGGGCATTTTACTGAGGATCAACCGGTCAATCCAATCGGAAGGGGCATTCGGAGTGTTGAAACAGGATATGCAATTCACCCGTTTTTTGACAAGAGGAACCTAAAACGTAAAAACGGAAACATTGCTTCTCTGTCTCGGATACAATATTAACAAGCTTCATTCAAAAATTCAGTCCGGACGTTGCGGAAAAGATTTGCACGAATCGGAAGCGGCATAAAAGCTAATCCGCTTACTTAGTGAATTGAATGAGTCAACCAAAAAAACCTAAAAAGGCTTAGGTTTATTGAGTGCACTCTTTTTCATTGTTTTTAAATGCGTTCCGTCATCGGTGCGCCTTTTTTAGTTTTTAAGACTACTTTTTTGTCAGCAAAATGTCATAATATGTAAAACAAGGGCTGTTGCAACTGTTTTTTTCAGTTCTGCAACAGTCCCTTTAAATTTGTGAGCACAAAGATACTTGACGGACATATTATGTTTAATTATACTAATTGCACGCTTAGTAATTGAATGGTTAGCAAAGGAGGTTTGTAATGTTTGTAGGCAGAAACGCAGAGCTTGATAATTTGAATAGGCAATATAGCAAGGATATATTCCAATTTGCAGTGCTTTACGGACGAAGGCGTGTCGGCAAGACTACGCTGATAAACGAGTTTTGTAAGGGTAAAAAGTCAATTTACTTTGTTGCTGTGGAATCAACAATAAAAGAAAATTTGGAAATTTTATCAAAGCAAATTCTCAATGCAATAGCGCCGAATGCACCTTTAAATCCCTTCCTATCATTTCGGGAAGCGCTGGATTACATCTTTGAGTATGCAAAACATGAGCGCATAATCTTTGTAATTGATGAATATCCATATCTGGCAGAGAGCAGCAAATCAGTTTCCTCGGTCTTACAAGCGGCGATTGACAAATACCAAGAAGCCGGTATGCTGTTTTTGATTTTATGCGGATCATCCATGTCATTTATGGAAAATCAGGTTTTAGGTTACAAAAGTCCGCTTTATGGCCGTCGGACGGCGCAATATAAAATATTACCCTTTGACTATTTCGAATGTGCCGGCATGTTGCCCGGGTTCGGCAATGAGGAAAAAATCATTTTGTATGGGATAACCAGCGGGATTCCCGAATATGTTTCGCGCATTGACAACAGTGTATCTGTCAGGGAAAACGTCAGGGAGTTATTCTTTGACTCATCGGGGCGTTTGTTTGAAGAACCTTCAAATTTACTAAAACAAGAGTTGAAAATGCCACAGACGTACAATGGCATTATTACTGCCATTGCCACAGGGAGCAGCCGCTTGAACGAAATCGCAACGAGGGCAGACATAGAAACCAGTCAGTGCAGCAATATGTTGAATACACTGATCGGGCTTGGTTTGGTTCGGAAAGAATATCCTATTACCGAACAAAATTCACGAAAGACGATCTATGTTTTAGGAGACCAAATGTTCAGGTTTTGGTATCGATTTATTCAGCCAGATATCAGCAGAATTACAGCCGGATTTGGTGAAGTCGCTTGCAATGAAGTGTTTGGCGAACGGCTTAGTGCTTATATGGGCTATGTTTTTGAAGAATGTGCCATGCAGTATATGTGGCGTGTATTTGCTAAAGGTATGTTGCCGGTGTCCTTTAAGAAAATCGGCAGATGGTGGGGGAACAACCCTTCCGAGCGATGTGAGGAGGAAATTGATTTTATCGCTTGCAACGATACAGACGCTATATTCGGAGAATGCAAGTGGCGTAATGAGAAGCTTGGCGAGGATGTGCTTGAGAATTTGATTCGTAAGTCGAAGCTGCATCCTCATTTTACAAAAAAGTTTTATGCATTATTTTCAAAATCCGGCTTTACAGATGCTATAATAAGGCGGGCGAAAGAGGCTGATAATATCATGTTGGTAAATCCGGATAATATGTTTTGGTAATACACCATTAAACTAAAATAAAAAAACGTGTTCAGTCCAATGGGAGTGAACGCGTTTTTCGTTTAGAGATGATCATGCAGGCATTTGAAATGTACCGGCTTCGATGGAATCAGTTACATGGTTTAAACCGGATGTTTTCACTCATAAATAAATTTAAATCTTGCTTTTCCCATGGATCACACAGATACATAAAGAATCTGTAAAAATCTCTGCAACCTTCAATGCTTGGAAATGGTCTGCAACTCTCATACCCTTTTTTGAATGCTTTGCCGTCTTTTAAACACATTTCAATAACGGAAAGCTCCCACTCGACAGGGCCTATAACATAAGCATCAAAATCCACAACAGCATTAATCGCTGTGAGATCGGTATTAAAAACAAATTGATTTGCAGATATATCGGGCATTATCAGGCTGTACGAAGCCGGTGAAATATCAAGCTGGCTTATTTTAGTGAAAAATATCTTGACTGCTTCGGAATCCGACCAATATTTCTTTATTATTTCGGACATGAAGGATAACATTTTTTCTTTGAAGCCGGAATGAAAATGTGACCCGATATGCCCGAAGTAATCATAATGGGTATTGTGAATAAAGCCTATAAACTGCCCCAATTTGTATCCAATGGCATCATTGTCCGGGAAAACGTCCGGTTCGTAGGAAACCCTGGGAACTTCCCGAAACAGCAGGGATTTATATTTATCGCTTTTGGATACAAGCTCTGCCGTTTGTATGTAGGGATTATTCAACAAAGACAAAAGTGCTTCAATATGTGCTCTCTGTGTGTCGAAATTGGAATTGCATACCGTGTTAATCCCCTGCCAAAAAGGTGACAGGTTGTCGGGAGAAAGATTATTTACTTTAAGAATATATTTGCCGGAGCTGTCATCAAAACGGTAAACCTTATTTGATGAAGTTGAAAACGGATGGGTGTTTTCAATTATGTTTAAGATAAAATCATCGTTCATTATTTTTATCAGCCCTTTATTGTTAAATCAATTTGCTCGATACTAGCCGTTTAATACTTCGCTTGCTTCATTATTTCAACTAAATTCTCGGTAATTTTGCGTTTCAAATCACCGTAGCGTTCCTCACAGTATTCGTACTTTTCGATATATCTTGTCTCTTTCGGATAAAACCAACTCGGTCCGCATCTGTATTCGTCAGGCTCCCAAGCATAGCGGGCTTCAATATGAGTATGCAAATAGAAATCCAAATTCATCAAAGTTGAATAATTTATCCGAAGCGGATCGCATGTTTTCATGATGGCATCACCAACGAGAGTCATATCAATTAAGTATTGGCTGCGGTCACTTAATGACAATTCGTTTAAAGAACCTACTTGCGGATATCTTAAAAGAAAACAATACCCTGGTAAAAACTGGTTATCGCCAATAACTGCAAAGCCGCTTTTCATTTTTAACATCATCGTAGGGTTGGTACCGGATACACACGAACCTATTCTGTCTTTTTTCCAATCTTCCATTAATACCCCTCCAATTTTTTGTATAAAAAAAGCCGTAACAACGAATTAAATTCTTTGCTACGGCTTATGTCATATACTCCCGGCGGGAATCGAACCCACAATTTGCCCTTAGGAGGGGCATGTTATATCCATTTAACTACGGAAGCAAGTCGGACACGGGGTATTATATAATACTTTTTCCGGAAATTCAATAAGTGAATTAAAACGGTGTACGAATAAAGTCAACGCAAGAAAGGTTTGCCGGTTTTATAAACCGGAAGTATAATGTTGTACAATACAAGATTTTCGCAGAGGAAGGGATATGAGAATGGGCAAAGGAAAAACCGGTACGGATAACAATATAAAAATCACAAGCATTGGCGGTCAGGCCGTGATGGAAGGCGTGATGATGCGCGGCAAAAAGATGTATGCAATGGCTGTTCGCAAGCCGGACAAGGAAATTGAGATAGTAAAAAAGGATTTGAAGCTTGCCGGAGATAAGTTTAAGCTGTTGAAGCTGCCACTTATCAGAGGGGTTGTATCGTTTATCGAATCGATGATACTCGGTGTAAAAATAACAATGATTTCATCGGATATAGCCATTGGAGAAGAAGAAGCGGGTTATGAGCCGGGTAAGATTGAAAAATTTTTGACAAATACCTTTGGTGAGAAGCTTAATGATGTCATTTTGTATATCAGCCTGATTTTGTCGATGGGCTTGGCTATGCTCTTGTTTTCGTTTCTGCCTGTATGGGTGGTGGGCTGGCTTAAACCGCTGACAGAGGGCAGGCCGTGGCTTATCAGTTTGCTTGAGGGGATAGTAAAAATAGGGATTTTTTTGGCTTATATGCTGTTGATATCGCGTATGCGTGAAATACAAAGGGTTTTTCAATACCACGGTGCGGAGCATAAGACGATCAATTGCTTTGAACATAACGAGGAACTGACTGTGGAGAATGTAAAAAAATATTCAAGATTTCACAAACGCTGCGGAACAAGCTTTTTGATAATTGTTATGGCAATCAGTATCATTCTGTTTATTTTTGTCAAATCCAACATCGTATGGGTCAGGTTTGGGCTTAAGCTTTTGTTTATTCCGCTCATAGCCGGGTTTCTTACGAGTTTATTAGGCTTGCGGGAAAATCCGATTCGCTTTTTTGTGCGAATGATCAGCTTTCCGGTATCAGTATGCAGCGGATAACTACATCAGAGCCGGACGATTCGCAGATAGAAGTGGCAATTGCCGCAATGAAAGAGGTTCTCAAAAATGAAGGAGCTTGATATCGGGTATGATATCAACAGTCTTTTACGTCACGGGAAAGCACTTTTAAAGGAACACAATACAGAAGCATATTTGCTTTGCGCCGAATTGCTGTTGATGCATGCGGCAGATCTGAGCAGGGTACGTGTTTTAACTGAGCCTGAATACATCATAAGTGAAGAATGTGCGCAGAATTATTTAAGCTTTTTGGACAGATGTGCCGCAAATGAGCCGGTTCAATATATAATCGGTAAATGTGAGTTTATGTCGTTGGACTTTTATGTTAATCCCGCTGTGCTTATTCCGCGCCCGGATACGGAAATTCTTGTCGGGGAAGCACTCAGTGTCATGGCGGATTGTGCGCGTGTTTTGGAGATTGGCACGGGTTCGGGCTGCATAGCGGTGTCGCTTGCGAAATATGCTCCGGGTATTATAGTAACAGCAATTGATATTTCGCCGGCTGTTGTGGAGACAGCAAAAAAAAATGCCGCTTTAAACGGAGTTTGCGAGAGCATTGAATTTATTTTGGGAGATGTAAAAGATGTCGGAGATACTGAACCTTCGCAAAAATATGACATGTTGATATCCAATCCGCCATATATCAAAACTGAGGATATTATGGGTCTGGGTAAAAATGTAAAGGATTACGAACCGCATTTGGCACTTGACGGAGGTACGGACGGTTTGGAATTTTACCGTGTTATCTGCAAAAAGTCGCGGTGCATGTTAAAATCCGGCGGCGTTTTGCTTTTTGAAATAGGCGCGGATCAAGCCTGTGCTGTGTGGGATATAATGCAAAATAACGGATATTCGGATATTTGGGTAAAAAAAGATTTGGTCGGACACGACAGGGTTGTCGGAGCGCGGTTGTGCTTTGAATAAAACGAAAAAGCGGTTTTCTTTTTTTGTTTGCCGGAGTGTACGAGAGTTTAAGAAACGTTGGGAGAGTTGATAGTAATGTTAGACAGATTGAAGGAACTTGACAAAAAATACAGTGATATGGCGGAGAAGGTAAATGATCCCGCTACGATAGCGGATCAAAATCATTGGCGTGTTTTAATGAAGGAATACAGTGATTTAACCCCGTTAATCGAATGCTACAGAGAATATATCAAAACCGAGGCGGATATCGCAGAGGAAAAAGCAATGTTCGGAGAAACGCATGATGAAGATTTCAAGCAGCTCATTAAGGACGAATTGAAGGCGAACCAAGAAAAGCTTGAGGAATATAAGGAAAAACTAAAGATTCTGCTTTTACCAAAAGATCCGGATGCAGATAAAAATGTCATTGTTGAGATACGCGGCGGTGCCGGGCGGGGACGAAGCGGCATTATTTGCGGGAAGCCTGTTTCGGATGTATACGATGTATGCAGAGAGCAAACGTTGGAAAACAGAGATCATGAACACAAATGACAGTGACATAGGCGGATTTAAAGAGGTTGTATTCATGATAAACGGTAAGGGCGCGTATTCTCGGCTTAAATACGAGAGCGGTGTTCATCGCGTGCAGCGCATACCTGTGACCGAATCGGGAGGCCGTATCCATACATCGACCGTTACCGTGGCTGTGTTGCCGGAAGCCGAAGCCGTGGATGTCGATTTGGATATGAACGATGTGCGCATAGATGTGTTCCGTTCGTCCGGAAATGGCGGCCAGAGTGTAAATACAACCGATTCCGCCGTAAGGGTGACACATATGCCGACGGGAATTGTAATTTCGTGTCAGGATGAAAAATCACAGCTAAAAAACAAGGATAAGGCACTAAAAATCCTTATGGCCAAACTATATGAAATTGAGCTTGAAAAGCAGCATTCCAAACTGTCGGCGGAACGTAAAAGCCAAGTGGGCACGGGGGATCGCAGCGAACGCATCCGTACTTATAACTTCCCGCAGGGTCGCGTAACTGACCATCGCGTCGGCCTTACGCTGCACAGGCTTGATGCCGTGCTTGACGGAGACTTGGATGAAATCATGGATACGCTGATTACGACAGAGCAAGCCGAGAAGCTTAAAGCCTCATCGTAAAAAGTATGAGGCATTGTAATAATGTATAATGTAATTGTATAAATTAAGCCAATGAGAAAAAGGCACTTCCGATTAATAAATCAGGAGTGCCTTTTACATTGGTTTTCTTGCTGATGTCGTTGTCACGCTTGGCCAAATTCATCACGGCTTAGCGAACCTTGTGCTGTAATTAAGTTTTTCCTTCTGTATACTCCCAATAACAGACCGACCAAGGTCATGTTGCTGATAATACCCACGCCGTCATAAGAAACAAAAGGCAGAGTCAAACCAAAAGTAGGGAAGAAGCCGAAGCTCATCATAGTATTAATTGCAATTTTAAAGATAAATACTGCGCAAATACCTATGGTTAAAATTCTGCCGTAAGGGTCTGATATTTTTTTGGAGGACACTGCTATACGCCATATGAAAAGCAGCAGCAGCAGAAGCACTGCGATTGCGATGATCCATCCGAATGTGGCGGCAATTGTAATAAAAATGTAGCTACTGTGGGGTTCCGGTAAAAGCTTGGATACAGTTACCTGCGTTCCGTTTAAATTTAAAAAAGTGCCGCCGAGCGGTTTTGAAGCCTGCAAGAATTGTCGTGCCGTTACAGCCTGATAGCCGGCGCCTAAGGGGTCTAAAGTGGTAGTGGGCAATAAACTCATTAAGCGATCTCCGAGGTAAGTGCGGGTTTGCGCCAGATAAGCAGCCAAAGCTGTTAAGCTCAGAAAGCCGCCGCCATATAACCCGGCGATATATTTTCGCCTGTCTCCGGTGAAATCCTTTTGAAGGATGCCATATGTAATCATGCACAACAAAACAAAGCCAAATACTACAGCAAAAGAGAATTGAGGTATCCTCATAAACAGAAAAACAGGTATTCCGGCCAAAGCGAGCATGGTTAAAAAACCGTGAAACCTGACAAACCGGAGTTGCTTTTCTTTTTTTGGCTTGCTTTGCTCGGAAAATGAAATATTTTTTTTAACTTGGATGTTCTTGCTTATGCAAAAATGCTTAACGATTCCGGCAAATGATATGATAAGAAAAGGCGATAATAAGGGTGGTATATGGTACAGCCTCAGCGGACCGATTATGATAAAGACGAACATGCTGATGTAATAACCGTGTGTGATTATGAGAATAGTAAAAATAACCCCACAGATAGCAAGGTAAGCGGCTATTGAGATTTTCTCCAGTTTTTTATAATCAAACAGCATAGCCGCAACCAGCGCGACAGCACCCAAACCGATTTGGATAAAAAGCGTTTGGTTATTAAAAAAGCGTGAATTATTGGAGTTATTTATAAAAAGCAAAACAAAAAGACTGATGCCTATAAGCGATACAGTAAGCAGCAGAACCGACCATTCCGTCAAAGGTCTGTAGGTTTTGTTCAGTTCTGCGCCAATCTCAGTAGGATTGCCCATTCGTCTCACAGCTGTTTCATACGCCGTATCAGCCGGTGTACCCGCTTCGATCAGTTCTGCCGCCAATTCTTCAATATGTGTTTCAAATTCATTGGCAATGGAAGGACGGATTTGTTTGAATTTGATCTCGTTGCACAGATTGCTTATAAAGCTTTCCTTTGCCGCGTTTGATTCAGTACGCGTTTTGTTCATTAAGAGTCCCCCCGATCACCTTGTTGACTGTTGTTGAAAATAAATTCCATTCCTGTTTTTTTCCTCAAGAAGCTTTGTACCGTTTTTTGTTAAACGGTAATATTTTCGCTTTCGCGAGGACTCGGTGTCTTCTACATAGCTTTCAATCATTTTGTCCTTTTCAAGACTGTGTAGGATGGGGTATAAGGTTCCTTCCTTCAGTGTAAATGTTTGATCGGATAAATCTTCCAGTGCTTTTGTCATCTGATAGCCGTACATATCATGTCCGGAGAGTAAATTCAAAATAAGCATGGAAGTACTTCCTTTTAGTAATTCTTTGTTGATCGCCAAATACAATACCTCCTTTACAAATGCATTGATATACGATGCATTGTATAGCATAACAACATGGGTGTCAATAAAAAATCCCGCTCGGCTTACCGGCGGGATTTTGCTTATCTGTCTAATATTACTTTCACCATTCACAGTAGATTCATCAGTGATGATGATGGTGGTGATCGCCGCAATCGCAATCATCGTGATCTTCACTGTAATCATTGTCATAATTGATACGACCCATTCCATATGCGTCCAAAGAATTATGAATATTTGATATTGCGGACAGGATTTCAATTTGTGAAGAACCGGAAAAGCTGTTGATAATGTAATTGTGGAATTCTTGGACATTAAAATGACAAGGAACATACTCCAAGAAAAACTGCCGTTCCAACTTTCGGTTTCGCACGGACGCATCGGGAGAGCTTGCCTTGATTGTTTCAGTCAGTTGATTAATTTTAACTTTGGCTAAGTCTTTCGTTATAAAAGCATATCGGACGGCATCTTGGTCAAGGTCGGGTTTTACAGATTTATATATTATTGTATCAATATCGTACAAGGCTTCAAAAAGCAATTGATAAGCAAAGCTGTACATTGTTAAAAATTTATCTTCATTTTCATGATTTTCGTTGTTTTTGGTTTTGCCGCCGGTCTTTGTTTTACTCAATTCTTTTTCCAACCTGCTGCTTGAAGCTTCAATGGAATCCAATGCTTTAATGGTCTCATTTTCAATTTTATCCGAGAAAATTTCGCCATCAAATGCGAATGTGCTGTTTTCGCGTGCTTCTTTGACCAGATAATACAAATCCTTAATAACGAAATTATCGTCTGTCAAATATGCAAAATCAATCGCAAAGCTTAGCATGATGAGCAGGTAGTTTACTGTTTCAAACAAAACAGAGATTTGATAGGTTATTTTGTCTAATTCATCATATAAATCAAGGTATTCGCTTTCATATTTATCTCTGATATCGTCGGAAAAACTTGCCTCGGGGTTAAAATATTCTTCATATACATCGAGTCTTCGAAGGGCTTCGGCTATTTCCTCAAAAATAAATCTGCCCGTATTTATTTTGTCCGGATTAAAGAAAATTTCAAAAAATTCAATGTAGCTGTCGATTTCACTCTCGCTGAGGTATGAGAAGGTCTCCGACAGATTTTTGGAAATATAGTCGAAATATAATCCCCGGGCAATACGCAGAGGTAAGCAAGCCATTAAGCCGGACATTATGTTTATTCTGCTCTCATCGGACATCTGACTCAACGATTTGATTATCGCGGACAAATCGTCGTTAACCCGCTTGGGATCAAGTACTATGTCTTTCAGCCCGGGATCGCTCAATGCAGAGTAGTGGCGGAAGAGAAAAGTCTTTTTTTTGATATGGGCGCGTATTGCGCTTATCCGAAGATTCATATCGACAAGCATATTTCTGTACCCGTAACATTTTTGCTTGTATTTGTCTCTTTTTTCGCTGTCAATACCGTCTTCCGATAAAATATCTCCAAGATTGAGATAGATATCAAACAAATCGTTTTTTATTGCTTTTAGAAGCTCGTACTTATCGTAATCTGAGCCGGTGCTCAACAGATCGTAAAAATTTCCGACTGTCATACAAAAAGAGCCGTGTACTATTTCGTGTACTGCATTTGTTACCGTGCTTTGAAAATTTTTTTCTGATGCCATTTTCTTTCTCCTTATATGATTTATTTGAGTGAAGTTTTATCCGAATAGGATATATTCCGTTCATTTAAGTATGCTAAAAGCCTTTCTCTGTAATCCTCGGGCAATCCGACAGATTCTAATGCTTGCGTAATTGACGCCCCAAACATTGATACAACTCCCGCTGCACTCTCAATTTTACCTTCAATTTTACCTTCAAGCCTACCCTCAAGTCTACCCTTGTTCTCGGCGGTTCTTATTTGTGACTCTTTATCGGTAATTGCCTTTTGCCGTGCCTCGTAAATCATTTGATTCGCTTCGCTTTCGCTGAGTTTTTTAAGCTCTGCGACCGCACCTCGTATACGTGGGTTTTTTTCTGCAATCATTTCAAATTCCTCCTCGCTTTCCGCCTTCAGGAACATCATCCAATCGCATTTGTTTGTGTCGTCGGGGCTTTTCAGAGCCTTGCTCATTTCAAGAGTGTTAATCTCAACTATGTCCGAGAACCTGATGCCTGTATTTTTTTCGTAAAGCTGAAATACATTGTGATATTTGCTGTTATCTATCATGTCAAAGTCCACAATAATAATGCTTATTGTTTTTTGAAGACTGCTGTAAGGATCTCCGGATTTCAATTGGGATACAAGCATTTTTGCGTTGTAGTAAACAACTCTTCCCGGCATGCTATCCTGATCGATAAGCTGTATCTCGATATGAACGATTTTACCGGTTTTTGTTGTCAATTTAACGTCAACAATACTAAATTTATCTTCGGGGTCTTCTTTTTTCAGGGTAGGATCGACAATTGCTACCGAATCGTATTCTTCTTTTGGAAGACTCAGAACATCCTGTAAAAAATTTGTTAATATTTCAACATTTCTATTGTCTCCGAATAATAATTTAAAAATAATATCAACCTTTGGAGATAACATTTTGATTGGCTTCTTTGTGTAATTTTCTGTCATACTTATCTTGCTCCCATACACCGGTAATATTTTTGTTCAATTATACCATGATACTGTGGGTATCAGCAAATACGCGATAAAAATTTATTCGCTATTGTGTGGATTCTTTGCATATATTTCGATATAATCTATATAGGGAGAAGACATATAGATATAAGGGGGAAGGGACGCCATGATCAATGTTTTATTTGTGGACTCTGATATCGAAACGATCAAAAATTATCAAACGAATATAAAAAAAGCTTTCCCGGAGCTTAAAAACAATAAGGCTGTCATAGACAACAAAAAGGATTTCGCCGGAGTTGTGCGCGAATTGAAGCCGAATCTGATTGTGATGGATGTAAAATTCTATGGCAGTATGGTTGTCGCCGTGATTCGTGATATTCACGAAAGATACCCGGATATACGTTTCCTTTTGTACGGAACGTTTAATGAATTTGAATACATATCAAAAAGCATGGAGTTCGGGGTTTTGGATTATATGTACCGTCCGGTCAGAGCCACAGAGTTCATAAGATGTATGACAAATGCGCTTGAATACATAAATAACTATATGGATGTCAAAAAAGAGGAGATGCAGCTTCTTGCCGAGATGAACATGCAGAAGGGTTTGTTTAAAAAAATATTTATCGACAGCCTTTTGAAAGGGCATCTTAAAAGCGATGATGAAATAAAAGGTAAATTTGAACACTTCGGTCTTTTGTTGCAACCGCCGTTTACGGTTTTTATTATACGCATAGATAATTTTAAAAAGCTTATTCTGACTTTGGACGAGGATGAAAAAAATTTACTTTCATATAAGGTAATGAAGCTGACGGAAGAACTCCCCGGCGCTATGCGGCGTTTTATAAACCTGCGTTCGCTCAATGAGATTTCGGTTGTGCTCAGCGGAGAGATTTCATACAACGAAGTTATTGTTATGTGCGAAGGGCTGAAGTCAAGCATATATGAAAAGCTTGGAATCAGAGTAACAATAGGAATTGGAAACAAATACAGCAACTATTCGGATATCGCAGTATCCCACAACGAGGCTGAGGTGCGCTGCGATACAGATTTTATATGGGCTATAATTCGGTTATACCCATCAAATATGTTGAACCGAACAACAACATAACATACCGTTATCCGCTTGAATATGAGAACAAGCTTGTTTACGCGGCGGTTATCGGGGAATATGATACCTGCGAGAAGCTGCTCGGAGACATTTTTGGCTCTTTAAAGGGGAGCGAGCCGTTGCCGGATAAGCTGCTGCCGAAAATTATCATGGATATTTTAATTTCCATAAACCGTTACGCCAGTGAACAGAATATTATTATGGATAATAATTTTACAACATTTTTTCCATCGAAGCATGTTCTTGAGCTTAAGGAAATAAATGAGGCTTTGGAGTATCTTAAAAAAGCTCTTAGAGATTTTTGCTATTACATTGTGAAGCTGCATGACGCAGAAAATATAAAGATTTATCATAGACTGAAAGATTATCTGGATAAAAATTATAAAAACACATTGATCCCCGAGAATCTTGCTTTGGAATTTGGAACCACCCCTTCATATCTTAATAAGATTTTTACTGACAACGAAGAAAAATCAATCTGGGATTATATTAATATATTGAGGATTGCCGAGGCAAAAAAGCTCATTCGTGACACAGGCTTGGACGATGACTTTATTGCCGTGGGGGTTGGCTTTGACAACGGGAAGCAATTTCGTGGTATTTTTAAGGCTTATGAAAAAACCGGAACGGGTGATTTCAGAAGATCTCTTACATATCAAAGTGTAAAATATAAATAGTAAAATCTCGTAAAATATATAAAAATTGGGTAAAAACGCTGATTTTTCAAAAAATTGAGGAATTTTGTCCTTGCATTTTATGCAAATATTTTTTATAATCGATGTGTTGTAGTATAGTGAAAAATAAAAAAATATGAAGAGGTGGTATTTATGAAAAAGTTCTTAGCTGCGATATGTGCTTCTGCGATGCTGTTTTCAACAGCGGTGCCGGCACTTGCATCACAGGCGGATCCATTCGCGTTAACACCACAGAAGGACATATTGGCACAAATTCCTGATGTTACTCCAACAGGGCAGGTAATATTCGGAAGCACGACAGATGTTAACCCGGACTTTATAGATGGGTGGACCAATTCCGCTACGAACAATGACATCAAGACTCTTATCCATGGCGGTTATGGCACGATTGAGTATACCAAGGAAAAAGGTTATCAAATTAATCCCATAGTTGTCAAAAGCTGGAGCAACAACATGAACGCTGACGGCAGCAAGACATATACATTCGAGATTAATAAAAATCTTGTTTATAATGACGGCAGCCAAATTACAGCCAAAGATTATTTGTTTTATGTCCTTTTATACGCTTCACAGGCAATGCAGGAGCTTGAATCATCAGCCGCAGGTATGGATATACTTGTAGGTTATGATGAGTACTTGGCGGGAGAAACATGGACATTTGAAGGCGCACGTCTTATCAATGATTATAAATTTTCACTTACAATAAAAGCCGAAGAAGTTCCGAATTATTTTGAATTTGCTCAAGTCAGAACTATTCCCATGCCGATGCATGTCATCGCTCCGGGAGTTGACATTTTTAATTCAGGCAAGGGTGTTGCCATTTCCGATAACTTTACAACAGATTTGCTTAAGGAAACAGTTATGAACGAAGATACGGGTTATCGCTACAAACCTCTGGTAACCAGTGGCCCTTATCAGTTTTATGATTATGAGGTATCCAGCAAAACAGTTGTTGTAAAAGCGAACCCAAAATATTTGGGAAATATGGATGGAACGAAACCCCAAATTGAAACTCTGATGATCAAAAAGGTCATTCAAGCTACAATGTTGGACGAATTGGCTGCAGGTCAGGTTGATTTACTTGCCGGTGTAGCAGGCGGGGAGAGAATCGAAAAAGGTCTTGACCTTGCTGATCAGGGTATTGTGGATTATGTGACATATCTTCGTTCGGGTTACGGTCATATTACTCTACATTACGATTTCGGACCGGGGCAGTTCCAAGAAGTACACCAAGCCCTTGCTTATGTTCTTGACCGTGAAGAATTTGCGCGTCAGTGGACCGGCGGATACGGAACGGTAGTTCATGGTTATTACGGCGTAGCTCAATGGGAATATCAAGACAACAAGGAAGAACTTGAAGCACGTTTGAATCCTTACAGCAAAAACTTAGACGAAGCTAACCGTGTTCTTGACGAGGGTGGTTGGGTTCTTAACGAAACCGGCGGAGCTTATGTTGCCGGAGAAGGTAAAGTTCGCTATAAGTTGGTTGACGGAGAGCTTATGCCTCTTATCCTCGAATGGCTCAGTTCTGAAAACAACGCAGTTTCCGATATGATTGGAATAATGCTTCCCGATGAAGCTGCAAAAGTCGGTATTAAAATAAACAGAACCGTAGTTGATTTTGCTACATTGTTGAACCATTACTATGTGGTGCCTGAAGTTAAAGCCTCAGGAAGACAGTATCACATGTTTAATCTGGCTACCGGTTTTGATCTTATAAATCCGGTTTGGTATTATTACAGCACTGATGATGTGTGGTTGGGACAATACAATTCAACACGCGTACAGGACGAAGAATTGTATGCAATTGCTCTTGATATGAAAGCGACTACACCCGGTGACACAGCAAGTTGGGGTAAGAAGTGGGTAGAGTTCCAAGTTCGTATGAATGAGCTTATGCCGCAGCTTCCTTTGTATTCAGATTTGTATCACGATTTCTTTACTCCAAATCTTAAAGATTATGAGACAACCCCTGAATGGACATACAGATACGCTATTCAACGCGCACATGTTGAGTAAAATCAATTTATAATTTGTTTATGAGATAGGGTATGCCGTACAGGGATACCCTATTTCTTTATAAAAATAAATTCGTAGATATATGGACGGGGGATAGAGCAAAGTGGGTAAGTATCTAATAAAACGTTTTTTTTACATACTATTTGTGTTTTTTATTGTTTCGGTGATTCAATTCTCGATTTCCAAGCTGACTCCCGGTGACCCGGCGTTGATGATGATCGGCGAAGCCGGCGCAATGAAGCCTGAAGCGTATCAAAGAGCTTATGACAATGCGGTCAGGAAACTTGGTCTTGATAAGCCGATATACGTTCAATATTTTTCATGGATGCGAAACATGCTTACAGGAGATTTTGGCTACTCTTCTCAGTATAAGGCACAGGTTTCAAAAGTAATTGGCGCACCAATGCTGAATACAGTTAAGTTGAATTTAATTACATTGGTATTTGTGTTCGCGATAACAATACCGCTTGGTATTTCCACTGCGGTCAGAAAGAAATCTGTTTATGATAACGCAGTGCAGGTTTTCTCGATACTCGGATACAGTCTGCCGATGTTTATTATCGCGCTTGTTATTATTTTTATTTTTGCAATAAAGCTTGGTTGGTTTCCGATAAGCGGAATTGGAACTCCTGGTTTTAAAGGAAGCTCTTTTGAAATGTTTATTGATCGGGCAAGGCATATGGTGCTTCCGGTTATGGCAATGGTGTTCGGCTCATTGGGTTCTATGGTAAGGTATGTCAGGGCGACGATGATAGAAGCATTACGCATGGATTATATAAGAACCGCCCGTGCGAAAGGACTCAGAGAAAAAGTAGTAATTTACTCACATGCTTTCCGTAACTCGTTAATACCGCTTGTAACTGTTATGACATATTGGTTTATCGGAATTTTTGGCGGCTCGGTCGTAATCGAGCGTTTATTTATATGGAACGGAATGGGAAATATGTTTATAGGTGCAATAATGCAAAATGATTACGCAATTGTACTTACTTTGCAAATGTTTTACTGTATATTGGCTCTTGTGGGAAATTTATTGATGGATCTTATGTACGCGCTTGTTGATCCGAGAGTTAGATTGGGATAGGAGGAGAGAATAATTTGAGCGGAGATAATGATAAAAATAAGAAGATTGCAAAAAAGAATCTCTCAACCAAGTCCGTAAAAAATAAGCTTTCGGTGACAGAGGAAGAAAAGATATTCAGCCCCGGACGCACAGCATTTAATAATTTTTGTGAAAGGAAGCTGTCTATATTTGGTGTTTCTATGTTTGCCGTCGTTTTTTTATGTTGCATGATCATGCCTTTCTTCTTGAATGTGAATAATAGGTATTATGACATGACTCAACAGAATGTTAAGCCGGGTCTTAACATGATGAGCTACCCCTCGGAGCTTGATAAAAACGTGGGAGATATAGCGGCAGGTTCTACATTCGGCATTGGAATAGATAAAAACGGGAAGCTTTATCAATGGGGCGTATTAACTGACAGGTTAAAAATGATTCCGGAAAATATGGGAACGTTGGTTCAGGTAGCGGCCGGGCAGGATCATGCTGTTGCTCTGAACGATGAAGGTAAGATTTTTGCTTGGGGTAATAATAGGCTGCAAATAACTGATGTGCCGGCACAGGCTCAAAATAAAAATATTGTGCAATTGGATGCGGGATATCAAATATCCGCTGCACTCGACAGTGACGGCAATATATATATATGGGGAAATCAGAACCTTACCTCAATATCCGCGTCAGGTATTCAGGGAGAAATAAAAAAATTCGCACTTAATACGACAACCGGAGTTGCTCTTTTAAAGGACGGAACGGTTAAAGCGATGACAAGCAAGGTAACTCCTTTTAACAGTATTCCTGAGAAGGTACAGGGCAGAACGACGGATATTGCATCAACGGACAAAGCAGCCGCTGCAGTTATGGATGACGGAACGGTGGCAGTGTGGGGTACACTTGACTATAACATAGGAAAAGTACCGGAAACTGTTCAGGGCAAAGCCGTTTCGATTTATGCGGGGCGCAGTCATTTTAGTGTACTGCTTGATGATGGTACGGTTGTCGCTTGGGGTGATGATTATCTTGGACAGATAAATGTGCCGAAAAATTTGAAAAATATAGAAAAGGTATATACAAACTTTTATCAGAACTACGCTGTGGACAGTACCGGAAAGCTACATACATGGGGCTTAAAAGGTTATCTTTTGGGAAGCGATAATTTTGGACGTGATCTCGCCTCGCGTATTGTTGTCGCGGGACGTATAAGTCTTACGATAGGCGCGATAGCTGTTATTATTCAAGCCTTTTTGGGGATTCTTATCGGAGGATTCGCAGGTTTTTACGGCGGTAAGATTGACACTGTGCTTATGCGTATCAGTGAAGTCATACAATCAATCCCTTTGATTCCTCTTGCTATAATATTGGCGGCTTTGATTGGTAACAAAATACCCGAAACCGCACGTGTCGCAATGATTATGGTAATTATAGGATTTTTGTCGTGGCCGAGTCTTGCGAGGCTTACAAGAGGCGCTATAATGACAGAGCGTGAAAGCGAGTTTGTCACTGCGGCCAAGGCCATGGGTATAAAGGAAACGGCTATTATTTTCAGGCATATTCTGCCGAATATATTAGCGGTTATTTTGGTTAACGTTACGCTTGGTCTTGCAACAAGCATGCTTACCGAAGCAAGCCTTTCGTTCTTGGGCTTTGGAGTGCTTGAGCCTACACCCACTTGGGGCAACATGCTGTATAGCTGTGTGGATTCGATAGTAATTTCAAGATACTGGTGGAGATGGGTTTTCCCGTCGATTGCTTTGGGTATTTCGACTATCAGTATAAATATTATTGGAGATGGAATGCGCGATGCCATCGATCCGAAGTCTAACGACAGATAAGAACGAGCGTACTGGCGGCGATAAAAATCAAATAGCTTGTATATCGACGGGCTCGTTACAGAACGAGCGTATTGGCGGCGATAAAAATCAAATAGCTTGTATATCGACGGGCTCGTTAAAGGAACGAGCGTATTGGCGGCGATAAAAATCAAATAGTCCGTATGTCGACGGGCTCGTTGTAGGAGGGGTAGATAATGCCTTTATTGGATATGAGAGAGGTACATACTTATTTCAATACAAAACGCGGAATTGTCAAAGCTGTAAACGGCGTGTCATACTCCATAGAGCAGGGAAAAACACTTGGGCTTGTTGGAGAGAGCGGCAGCGGAAAGTCAGTTTCGGCCATGAGTATACTGAGATTGATGGATGGCAATGGCTATATAGATAAGGGTGAAATATTTTTCGAGGGCAAGGATTTGGTCAAAGCACCCATGAGTGACATGTATAAAATCCGTGGGAACAAAATATCAGTCATTTTTCAAGAACCGATGACGAGCCTTAATCCCGTTTTTACGGTTGAAAAACAAATTGGTGAGTCATTCATAACACATCAGGGTATGAATAAAAAACAGGCGGCAGCTGAAGTTATTAAAATTCTTTCGGATGTAAAGATTCCGAACCCCGCTGATGTGGCGAAACAATATCCGTTCCATTTGTCAGGCGGGATGCGTCAGCGTGTTATGATTGCGATGGCATTGGCTTGCAAACCGAGTCTGCTTATTGCGGATGAGCCGACGACTGCGCTTGATGTTACAATCCAAGCTCAGATATTGAAACTTATGAACGATCTTAAGCGCGAAAAAGGGACTTCGATTTTGTTCATTACACATGATCTGGGTGTTATAAATGAAATGGCGGATGATGTGGCTGTCATGTACTGCGGGCAGATCGTCGAAATGGCACCTGTGCGCACAATTTTCGGGAAAAATAATTATTCACACCCATATACAGAAGGACTGATGACCTCTATACCGCGTCTTGACACTCCCAAGGATGTGCGCTTGGATGCGATTAAAGGAGCGGTTCCGCATCCGCTGGATCTGCCGGAGGGCTGTAAGTTTGAGCCGCGATGCAAATACGCAACAAAGAAATGCAAAAAAGAATGCCCCGAGCTGACCGCTGTTGATGCAAACCACAAAGTTCGGTGTTTTTATTCCTCGATTGAGAGCCGCAGCGGAGCAAGCGCAGCCGGAATTTCATCGCCGCAAAAAAGATTCGAAGGGGAGGCACGTAATGGAAAATAAAAAGGTTCTTATCCGTATTCGTGATTTAAAGCAATACTTTCCTTTGAAGAGAAACAAGAAGCTTTTTGTAAAAGCAAATGATGGCGTAACGCTCGATATTTACGAAGGGGAAACCTTTGGGCTGGTCGGAGAGAGCGGCTGCGGAAAATCGACACTCGGACGTGTTATACTGCAGCTCTATAAACAAACAGCCGGAGATGTACTGTATTACGGAACATCGGTGTACGAGCTTATGCCAAAATACTTTGTTAAAATATTAAATACATTAAGCTCGCCTGATGTGAACGCAGAAAAGATAAAGACAAAGGACGAGGAAATTTTCAACGCTTCAGTACGTGCGGTCGGCGGGTTTATAGTGACCCGGGATTTAAGCAAAGCCGCAGCAGCATATTTGTCACTTTGTGAAATCTCCAAAAAATGCCATGAGTTAAGCTATAGCATGGAATCATTGATACTTAGGCGCGAAGGCTTGGATAATAAAAGCGAAGCGGAAGGCATTAACGAAAAGATAATTAAAACTGAAGCAGAGTTGGCGGCAGTAAAAGCACAAATAATTAAGAAGGAAACAGAAATAGAAGATATGCGCAAGAGCTATGCGAATGATGCAGATTTTATCAAGTATGAAAAGCTTCGTGAAACCGGTATTGACCTGGCTAAGCTTGAATATAACGAAATGCGTACACTTCGCAATGAACTGCAATTAATTTTCCAAGACCCATATTCATCACTTAATCCGAGAATGACAGTGGGGCAGATAATTGGTGAAGGCTTAAAAGCCCACAACTTTTTCGACAATGAAGGCACGGCTTATAATAGCTATATAACGAATAAAATGAATGAATGCGGTTTGGCACCGTATATGATCCATCGTTATCCGCATCAGTTTTCGGGCGGACAGCGTCAACGTATTGGAATTGCGCGTTCACTTGCTGTTAAACCGAAGTTTGTTGTATGCGATGAGGCGGTTTCGGCACTTGACGTGTCGATTCAATCTCAGATATTAAATCTTCTTCAGGATTTGAAGGATAAAGAGAATCTTACGTATTTGTTCATATCACATGATTTATCGGTTATTAAATATCTGAGTGACAGAATCGGTGTTATGTATCTCGGAAACCTGGTTGAACTTGCGACAACCAAGGATTTGTTTGAAAACCCGAGTCATCCGTACACCGAAGCTCTTTTGACTGCCATACCGACAACTGACTCGAATGAGTCAATCAGCGAGAGAACATTGTTGGAAGGAGACATCCCGAGTCCTATTAATCCGCCCAAGGGTTGCAAATTCCATACAAGGTGCAGATATGCACAGGATGTTTGCAAAAAGGACGAACCGGGTTTTACGAGGTTTCGGAAAATCACTTCGCCGCCTGTCATTTACGTTCAGGAGTTATTAGCGGCAGATAATACATAAGGTAAGGGGGGAGTATATGTTTTTCGGCAAAAAAGTTGAGAGATTGATTGATATCAAGAAAGCCGAGGAAATATACAAGGGAGAAGCGCGGGTGCCGCTTGAAAAAGGCGATGTAAAGGCTCTGATTATTTCCGCACTTATCGTATTTGTTCCTGTGCTGTTGATATTTTGCGGTATTATTTACGGCTTGGTATATCTTTTTATGTGATATATAAACTGTATTTATAAACACCTTCGTGAATATATATTATGGAAAAGCTTATCATAATATTTTCATGGGGGTGTTTTTTTGAATGTTTTTTCAATTGGATTAATGGGTTACGCGACAAGCCTTGTCGGGTTTGTTTTGGCGTTTGTGTCTTCGCTTTACACAAATAAAACCGGCAAAAGGTTTCAGGGGGTTTGAAGCGGATTTACCGGAGGAGTGTTAATAGCTTTTGTCTGTTTCGGATTGTTGCCCCGGGTGTTTGAAAACGATGGCTTGTTTTATGGAATTGTAGGTATTATTGCGGGAGCTTGTGTAGCCATGTTTATTGAATCCGCAGTACCGGAGCGTGGCGCGGTGATAGCTGTTGGTGTTGCGTTGCACAGTATTCCGGAGGGAATTGCTTTGGGGTCGGTTCTTGGTACAAATTTGGCTGTTGGGCTTTCGATGTGCCCTGTAATTGCATTGCACTGCTTTCCCGAGGCATTGGCGGTTGTTATGCCCATAAAAAAAAGTGGAACGGGGCCCGGTAAAATATTTGTAACGTGCTTTTTATTGGCTCTGCCAATGGGTGTGAGCAGCTTGGTCGGAGCTGCGTTAAGCAATGTCTCGCAGGTGTTTGTATCTCTGTGCGCAGCGTTTGCCGGCGGTGTAATTATTTATATCACATGCGGAGAGATTATACCCGGCTCCAAGAAAATGTGGAACGGGAGGCTGACGGCATTGGGCGCGGTATTTGGATTTGTCACGGGTGTTTTGCTTACTTCATTTTAAAATATTTCCATATCTCGGATTCTGTGATATATTATATACATTATTAACAAGTTCTTACAAAAAAGTGCGAGCGTTTTGGCGGCGATAAAATACCGGTAACTCGCATGTCAACGGGCTCGCTAAAAGTGCGAGCGTTTTGGCGGCGATAAAATACAAGTAACTCACATGTCAGGGACTCGCTAAAAGGAGGATTACATGGCAAATTTAAGTTTTGAAGGTGTGACGAAACTGAGTCTGAAAGACAGTATAATTGACAATGTCAAAACTATGTTTCGCAAAACCCTTGAAAGCGCCTCAAAGGAGCAGATTTATCAAGCATTGGCATATTCAATACGAGATATTGTTACAGACAGATGGTTGGCTACACATGAAACATATAACAAAGACGATGTTAAAATTATTTATTATCTTTCGATGGAATTTTTGACAGGCAGGTTTTTGGGAAACATTGCTATTAACATGAAAAAATATGACGCGGTTCGTGAGGTTATAGAGGAGCTTGGCATCGACTACAACGAGCTTGAAAACGCAGAAAAGGACCCCGGGCTTGGCAATGGCGGACTGGGGCGCTTGGCGGCTTGCTTTTTGGATTCACTTTCCACGCTGCAATATCCGGCGTATGGCTGCGGAATCCGCTATCATTACGGTATTTTCGAGCAGCGTATAGAAAACGGATATCAAGTGGAGAAACCGGACAACTGGCTTGAAAATGGAGACATATGGGGAGTGAAACGGCAGGAATACGCCGTGGAAATAAAATTTGGCGGCAGAGTTACGCCGGTCAGAAAACCGGATGGAAATTTTAAATTTATTGCCGAAAATTATCAATCGGTCATGGCGGTGCCTTATGATTATCCGATTCCGGGTTATGGCACAAACACAGTCAACACATTGAGATTGTGGGATTCTGCCGCGAAAAACAGCTTTGATCTGCAATCCTTTAATAAGGGAGACTATTCCAAGTCACTCGAGGAGCAAAATTTAGCCAGCACGCTGACCGAGGTTTTATATCCGGCGGACGAATTTATTTCAGGCAAGGAGCTTCGCTTGAAGCAGCAATACTTTTTTATTTCGGCCACGCTGCAACGCGTATTAAACCGTTTCAGCGAAATGCATTCGGACTTTAATATGCTGCCGGATAAGGTTCAGTTTCAATTGAACGATACACATCCCACTGTTGCGGTTGCCGAGCTTATGAGGCTTTTGGTTGATGAATACAACCTTCAGTGGAACGATGCATGGGATATCACAAGAAAAGTATGTTCATATACGAACCACACTATTATGTCGGAGGCTTTGGAAAAATGGCCTATCGAGCTTTTCAGCCGCCTGCTGCCCAGAATATATATGATTGTTGAGGAAATAAACAGACGTTTCTGCGCACTGTTGATTACAAGATTTGGCGATGATCCAATAAAAATCAGAAATATGGCTATTGTTGCCGATGGACAGGTACGCATGGCTTACTTGGCAATTGTCGGCAGCCATTCGGTGAACGGTGTTGCCGCAATCCATACCGAAATACTGAAAAACCAAGAGCTGAGAGATTTTTATGATATATACCCCGAAAAATTTAACAACAAAACCAATGGAATAACCCAAAGAAGATGGCTTGCGCATTGCAATCCCTTGTTGTCAAAGCATATTACGGACACTATTGGAGATACGTGGATTACGGATTTGTCAAAGCTGGAGGGTCTTTTACCGTACACAGAGGACGCAGTGTTTTTGGACAAATTTATGGACACAAAAAGACAGAATAAAATAGTGCTGTCCAATTATATAATGACGAAAACCGGCGTTTCGGTCGATCCGGATTCCATTTTTGATATACAGGTCAAGAGACTGCATGAATACAAGCGTCAATTGCTGAATGTATTTCATATTTTGGATTTGTATAATCAGCTTAAGACCAACCCTGCGCTTGATATTTTGCCGAGAACCTTCATTTTTGGAGCCAAATCGGCTGCAAGCTACAGAATGGCTAAGCTTATTATTAAGCTGATAAACAGCGTTGCGGATTTGGTCAACAACGACAAGGTAATAGACGGAAGAATTAAAGTTCTTTTCATGGAAAATTACAATGTTTCCATGGCAGAAATGCTTATTCCCGCCGCTGATGTAAGCGAGCAGATATCAACCGCCGGAAAAGAAGCATCCGGCACAGGCAATATGAAATTTATGCTTAACGGCGCACTTACAATCGGAACACTTGACGGTGCAAATGTTGAAATTCTTGAAGAAGTCGGCAAGGATAACATATTTATTTTTGGACTGACGGCAGATGAGGCAATAAAAATGGCGAGGGACGGCTCTTATGCGCCTTGGGATATTTACAATATCAACCATAGCGTACGCGCTGTGTTGACACAGCTTATAAACGGTGTTCTGTCACCGGATGACCATTATCTGTTTAAGGATTTATACGATGCGTTGCTTAGCGGTTGGGGAGGCGCGCGTGCGGATGAATATTTCGTGCTTAAGGATTTTGACAGTTATGTTAAAACACAAAAAATGGTAAATGGTAAATACAAAAATAAAAACGCATGGGCTAAATCCGCATTGATAAATGTGGCCAAGAGCGGAAAATTCTCAAGTGACAGAACGATTGAGCAGTACGCAAAGGAAATCTGGGATTTGAAGAAGGTTGAAATTAAGATGCAATAAGGTATGAATCACGAATATCGAAGGGGCGGACATAATGTCCGCCCCTTTGGGTTGCAATTATCGTGAAATTTAATCAATACGTTTTTTCAGGTTGAACACACCGACCATACCTTGCAGCATTTCCGCTTGGCGGGAAAGCTCCTGCGAGGCGGATGCGGTTTCCTCTGAGGTAGCCGTATTGGCCTGAATTACATCGGTAATCATTGAGATACCTACCATAACAGTGCTGATGGCTGCTGCCTGTTCATCGGAGGATGCGGCTATATCCGTAATGATTTCGGCTACACTGCTTACCTCGCTTAAGATGGTTTGGAGAGCCTCTGCAGTATGCTCTGCTATCTTTGTTCCTTCATTGACCCTGTTTATGGATTCCTCAATCAACAAAGCAGTTTCTTTGGCGGATTCTTTGCTTTTGCCCGCAAGATTTCTTACTTCCTCGGCTACGACAGCAAATCCTTTGCCGTGTTCACCTGCACGCGCCGCTTCAACGGCGGCGTTTAACGCCAGTAAATTGGTTTGGAAAGCAATATCGTCAATGACTTTTATAATTTTAGATATACTGTTGGAGGAATCCTTAATGCCATCCATTGAGGCAAGCATGTTATTCATGTCATTGTCTCCTTTGATGGCATTATCTTTTGAGCGGGCAGACAATTCCTTCGCTTCATCGGCATTTTTTGCGTTTTGCGCAGTGTTTTCGTTAATGATGTAGACAGTGGAATTTAATTCTTCCGCAGAGGATGCCTGTTCCGTTGCGCCATGTGCCAACATCATACTGCTTTCGGCTATTTGTTTTGCGCCTGTAGCCACCAAGTCGGCAGCAGCCGCTATTTCTGAAATCACCATGTTTAGCTTGTTGATAATGGTATTCAACGCAATTTTAATTGCGGAAAACTCTCCGACATATTCGCGTACGACAGCCTGATCCAAATCATCATGGGATAAAGAAGTCAATATTGTTGATATTTCTTTAATATATGACGAGAGCATGGAAAGCGTATTGTTAAGCGCGGATTTCATTGCCGCAAATTCACCTTTGTAATCCCCGGTTACAGTAATGCTCAGATTTCCGGCGGACATTCGGTTTAGAACTTCGATGGCTTCCCTTATAGGCATAACAACGGCTGCCATAAGCCCGTTGATTCCTTCGGCCATTTTGCCCCAGTCTCCTTTGTATTGGGAAGTGTCTATATTAACGTCAAGATTGCCGTCGGTCGCACCGGACACAATGTGGTTTATGTCATCGGTAAACTTTTTGAGGTTTATTTGTACGGCTTTAAACGAAGTGGTTAAAATTTCTTTTTTTCCGGGATATTGCTTTATACTCACATCAAAGTTTCCGTTTCCAAATTCAGTCACCAACTCAATGGCATTAACCGTTCCTTCGACCAATGCTTCGATGGTACTGTTAATTTCCTTTGCGACCGTCCGAAATTCACCTGTGTATAAGGAATCGTCTATTTTGGATTCGATTTCGCCCGCTTCAAATTCATCGGCTACTCTTTTTATTTCGTGCACCAATCTTTGGACAGTATCTTTAACATTAAGCAATGCGTTTGAGACATCGGCAATCTCGTTGTTATTGCCGGTGTCTATCGATACATTAAAATCACCCTCGGATATTTTTTGTGCGGCGTCCGCAGCCTGAGGCAGCTTTTTCAAATGAAGGTTTATAATTAAGAAGGTTGTAATACCAACTATTGCAATTAAAATTAATCCAATGGCAATGATGATGTATAATAATGTGACCGACGAAGCATTTACAGTCTTTACCAGGACTGCGCCGCAGATAAGCCAATGACGTCCGGTATCGCCAATCGTCGTTCCGACGCCTAAGAGGATTACGTTGGCATCTGATATTTCTGAATATGATCTGAGCTTAAAATTGCTGCCATTCGCCAAGATATCGTCGATTTCGGCACTGTGGTTTTTCAAATAGAGTGTATTATAGTGTTGCAGTATATTATTTTCATTTGGATAAGTAGTCAGGAGGCCATCCGGAGATATAATGAATATGTATCCGTCATTAAGGATGCTGCCTGCATTTATTAATGTTGTGATGCTTTTTAGATTAACATCCGCACCCACAACACCCACTGCCCTGCCGTCCATGAAAATAGGAATGGCGAATGTATAAAAGGATGTTTCCGAGCCTTCAACAGTGTAGTTATACGGGTCGGTGACATAAGGCTTACCCGAATCCAAAGCTCCGCGGTAATATTCTCCTTTTATGGGATCATCGTAATCCACAAGAGCTTCAAGCTTTATTTCGTTTCCGCTTTTGTAAACATATGGAATAAACCGGCCTGTGGAGTCATAATAGGAAGTGCCGGCATATTCCCTGTCCTTTCCGTCAAAGGCGTTTGGCTCCCAACATGTCCACATACCGTATATATTGTCGTTTGTCGACAATGCTCCGGATAATATTTTAATCACTTCTCCGCGCGGGTCTGACACATCCAATATGAACTCAGAATCGATGTAGTTTGAAACAATAGGCGTGATTGCTTTTAATGTACTGTATACATCTTCGCTGAATTTTAAAAATCCATTGACATGTTCATCGACACGTGCATCTATCAGTTGCTCCGTCAAGCCGGTGGTGGTATTTGAGGATATCGAACCGACAACAACAGCCATAATTGTTATTCCTACAATTAATACACTGAGCGACGGTATTAAAATTGCTGTTTTTATACTTTTTCTTTTCATGTTTTTTCTCCTTTCCTTACGGTGTGGCAGGTTCTTTAATAATTAAAATTATAGGTTTTATTATTGTGTAGCATATGTAGGTTGTCTTAAAATGGTTAATATGTCGTTGTGACATTTGTGTATACTTTAAATGCAATGATGCGGCGATAGATTTTTATCTGAATCATGGGTTTATATTCAGCCACGATGTATTCGGAGGGTTTATCAAGGCGGCGTATAGATTTAAAGCATTGCCACAGTAGGGAATTGAGCGGAGGGGGTACAAAAATGAGAAAAGTTTATTTTAATCCGGGATGTGCTTTAAGTATTTACAAACCGAATATGGAGCAAAGAATTTTGGAATACTTGAATAAAAATTACGGTGATGTCGAATTGCATAAAATTTGCTGCCGTCATGGCCCAAATGCAGAAGAAGGCTCTGTCATTATTAATGTCTGTGCAGGCTGCGACAGAAGATTCAGAAGTCTGTACGAAGGTATCGGCACTGTTTCAATATGGGAGGTGTTTGATGAGATTGACACATTTCCGTATCCCGATTATCTCGGGGTCAAAATGTCGGTGCATGATGCCTGCCCTGTCCGGGATAAACCACAGGTTCATTCTGCGATAAGATCTCTTTTACATAAAATGAATATTGAGATAATTGAAACGAAGCATCACGGAACGCGTTCAGTCTGCTGCGGTGATGATTTTTACCCGACACTTCCGTTGGAACAGGTACATGAAAAAATGAAGAAAAGAGCGGATTCCATGCCTTGTGAGGATGTTGTCGTATACTGCGTTTCCTGTGTCAAGTCAATGTTCATTGGTCAAAAGACGCCCAGGCATATGTTGGACTTGCTGTTCAATGAAGCCACAACGCCGGAAATTTACGATACTGTTGAATGGCATGGGCAATTGCAAGCTTATATTGAAACACATTGAGGGAACTTATGCCGATATTTACAGACAGAATGTGAGGTTGATAACGATATGGAGCAACAGGAGATTTTGACAATTTTGAATGACAACTATCCGATGTCTTTTAATTCTCTTGAATTAATGCGCGATATGGGCAGTGCATCTTATACAGCATTTTCCGGTAGTGATAAATACTTTTTGCGTGTTGTCAAACCTGCATTTTTTGACACGGTGATTAATGGCGTCAATGTCCAAGTGTTTTTACAGAATCTAGCATTTCCGGTGCCTCCGGTGATATTTACAAAGGAAAATTTACCGTATGTAAGAAAAGATGATGGGTTACTGATACTTTATGAATTTATTGAGGGCAACGATGCTGACCCGGAGCGGGACGCAGAGGCTATTGGTACGTTGGTGGGCAGGCTTCACCAAGTTATGAAGACATATCCGGTGAGCTTGTTAAACGGGACAAGTACTTTTACATAGGAAGATATATCGAAATCCTGCAAAAAAAGCAATATCCGAGAACGGATGAATATATATTATACGGTGATTACCTTTGGAAAAAAATTAAGGATTTGCCACGTGGGTACTGCCACGGAGATATGTATGCCGGAAATATACGCAAAGCATCTGACGGCAGGTTATTCATACATGATTTTGACACATCCTGCGAGGGTTTTCCGATGTATGATTTGACGTTGATTTGTGATATGACAGTGTATTTTGACTTTGATGAGCGCAATTTTGACAAGTCGAACGAGGTTCTTTTACGGTTTGTGCAGGAATACAAAAAATACAATGTTCTCAGCCAAGCGGAGATAGATGCTTTTCACGCTCTGATAGCTATACAGCACTTCTCTACGCAAGCTACAGTTATGCAGATATTCGGGCTTGACTGCATTGATGGCACAGATATGGACAATCAGCTTGAATGGCTGTATCGGTGGCGCGAACAATGTGAGAAGGCGTGATATCAAAAAGCAGAATTGCAAAAATTATGTTGGAGGATGGTAATATTGGAAATCGGCTTAATAATTGTTTCTGTGGTTATGTTTTATGTAATCCTGTATTTTGTCATGAAGGCTGCCGTGCGTGATGGTATTGCAGAGGCGCGCCATATCGGCGATTTACCGGATCATGCTACTGACGGGGGAAATGGGATAAATCAGGTTATTTGCCAAAAATGTGGGAAAGAATACGACATTGACTATCCGAAATGCCCTTACTGCAAGCATCGGGATTAATTGATGCTGCAACCGGGGCGGGGTACTTTGCTGCAAATGGTATATGTCACATGGTGGTTCGTCTTTGCCGAAAAATGTATTTTTAATGACTCTTAATAAAAAAAAGACCCCGAGGTGTTTTCCTCGGGGTTCGGATACAATGCATTGATTAAATATATTAATTAATATATTAAAGATTAATCATTCGGTTGATCGTTTGTCGCATTTTCCGGCAGATATTGAACTGCTCTGACACTTTCGATCGTGATACCAAGTGCTTCTGCGATGAAATCATCATCCAGATTTTTAAGCTTTAAGCCGCGGATGGCTTTTTCCAAGGTCTTTTCTTCAGCTTGCCTTGTTGCTTCCTCTCTGTCAATCTGCCATTGAAATTTGTGCTTTTCATGTTCTTCGGCTAATCGTTTTTCCATATCAATCTGCCATTGGTACTTATATTTTTCATGCTCCTCGGCTAATCGATTTTCCATATCAACCTGCCATTGAAATTTATACTTTTCTGCTATCATCGCTTTCGCCTCCTCAAATTCCGGGTATTGTGTGTATAGTTGATTAAACATTTCATTTATCATCTCGATAACCGACAGCATATCTGTTTTGGTCATAATACCATTATTCGTGCATCGTTCAACAGACTCCGAAATCTCTGTCAAGATTTTTTCCATTTCGGACGCAAGTTCCTTATATCGTTTGTGTGATTTTGTCCCTTCAACCTTCTTGCGAAGCTTTAACACATAGAAAGGCAGCAATATCGACAGTTTTTGTTCTTCAAGGTCTTTAATGCTGTGTTCCAAATATTTTAGAGTTGTAACTCTATAATCGTAAATACTGTCGTCAGGGAATATTAATCTTAGTGTAACCTCATCCGGTGTTTTTGATGACGTTTCCCAATAAATTATTTTCGAGTGTGGGAACTTGATTGTTATGACATCATCGTCAATGGTTTTGGTTCTGATTCCTTCGGCAAAACCGTACTCAAACACACGGATTGCGATATTCTCGTCGTCATCGATCTGCGCTTCGATATGGTACACATGGATACCGTTAATAATTATTATTACATCCGACATAACCTTTTTTAAATTTTTATTTACATACTCGGTGCTTGGGTAATCTACGGTGCTGTCGGGTGGATAATTTGTGCCAAACAAGCCGTTTATAAAATTTACCATCGCAACTCCGGAGAGACGCATTAATAATTTGAATACGTTGTCAAATAACTGTAATGTCCTTCTGTTTTCTGTCACGGTTATCTCTCTGTCCTTCTTTATTTTAATTATATACAAGACTGTCTCTAAGTGTCCAATTAAGATTGGGGAGGTTTCCGGCATATGGGAAAGAGCCAATCCGATTTATTTTGTCCGGAATTAATCGACCTCTTTTGGTTTCATTATAACATTCGGAGGTCTAAAATTTCAATTAAAGAAATAAAATTACTTTTTCTACTTTTTCTTGATTGGGTATAAATAAATATTGATGGTATTGGTTTATTACCGGTTATGAAAAAACCATGATTAAAAGGATTTAAAAGATTAACGGGATTAAAAATATAAAAATCTTTAATCAAGGTAATCTTTTAAATCTTTTTGAATCAAGGTATTTTAAAATTACCATATATGTTATTCTGCGCCATCATTGCTTCGTTTTCTTGTATTCCATGGCAACATTTTTCATATTATATGGATAACCGTATTTTACCGTGTGGAATTGGTTTATACTGTTTTTGGAATATTTTTATCGACGGGGGGAATGACTGATGAAACGATTGCCTAATTTAATATCTTGCTCGCGTATTGCTTTGTCTGTTTTATTACTATTTTTGGTGAATAAGCCTGCACTTTTTGTTACTGTGTATTTTTTGTGCGGTATCAGCGATGTTGCGGATGGATATTTAGCAAGGCTGTTGGACGCGCAAACCACGTTGGGCGCGAAGCTTGACAGTGTTGGAGATTTTGTATTTTTTGCTGTATGCTTGTTTTTAATTATGACATTAGTAAACATTGAGGAAGCCGGCTTGATTATATTCTTTGTTTTATTTGTCGCTTTCGCTCGCACAGTGAATATTGTGATAACCAAAATTAAATTTAAGCAATGGGGTATAATGCACACTGTTGGAAATAAACTAACCGGAGCCGCTTTGTTCATTTTGTTGCCGATTTGCAGTTTGGCAAATGGCATACCGACATGGAGCGTAGTTATTCTTGGTGTGATGGCGATTCTTTCGGCTTTGGAAGAAAGCGTAATTTTGATAAGGTCAAAAAGCTACGATGCTGACAGGAGAAGTGTTTTATCTCCTGTCAAAAAATGAGTTAATATTTCCTGATGACATAACCAAAAAACTCTATTCAATCACGAATATTTTTTTTTGGATTTCATATATTGTTTTATGATATATGAAAGGATGGTTGTCATGAGAGTATCTATAAGTAAAATTCTGCTGACTGCAGTTTTGAGCATCAGTTTTCTGACAGGTGGGGTAGCTTTACATAATAATGTTGCGAAGAATGGCGTCGGAGTAATTACTCATGAATACAATTTAGTCAGTGATTTACCGGATGCATTAGCGACATAATTAGTGTAAGAGAATGTTATATTTTTTTATAGCATTCTCTTTTGTTATTTCAGCCATTTTTTCGTTTTTTGCTAATTTAAAAGCATAATATGCGAGGTTGAAATTATTTTTTGCTTCATCTAAATTATCTAAATAATAAAAGTCATAGGCTCTGTTATAAAGCAAACCTCCTAAGTGTTTCAGTGATTGTAATTCTTGACAAATATCAATACCTTCTTTGCCTACTGCAATTGCTTCTTCATACTTTTTAAATAGTCCAAGATGCTTTGATAAATTATAACAGATCATTGGTAACATTATTTCTCTTATATCATCAGAATAACTGTTATTTTGCAATAAAGTTTTAAGTTTTGATAAAATCGAAATACCGGTTTCATCTTCACCAAGGCTTAGATATATTAATGCCATGCAGTTTAATATATAGTAATCCAACTTGGTCAATATACTTTTTTCAATATAATCAATATGAAAATTTTTAATTGTAAAGCTAATTGCTTCATATGCCTTGACTAATGCTTCTTTTTCATTTTTTTCTAATTTAAATAAAAAAGCCATCTCGCAATAAAGTGAAAACTGAAGATTGTAGTCATTATCTAGACTTAAGGTTCCTGATCTAATTAATTTATCATATTTATCTTTGGCATCATCATATTTGGATTTGTAAATTAATGACTCAATTTCGTTTGCATCGTAATACGATTTTTCATCGCTTACATTGGTAAAATTGTAAGCGTATTTTTTTGTGCTTTCTCCGAGTTTTGCTAAGAATCTCTCAAAGTGATTTATAGAGGGATGACATTCACCCTTCTCTATTCTTTGAAGTTGTCTGACAGAACAGATGCCGTGAGCCAGATCAGCCTGAGTCATTTTTTTTGATTTCCTTAAAAATTTAATTAATTTTCCATTCCTATGAGCATCCATGATTAACCTCCCTATGAATATCGCAGATATAAAAATTATATACTTCAAAAAAATACTTAAAAAATATTTAAAAAACCCAAAAAGCGACATGAAACTTCGTTCCCAAAATTTTCAAATTATCTTATTATACAATAAACCAAATTATTACTTTTTTCGATAGTACATAATTATGTAATAATTGTCAAATTTAAACATTGTTTGAAAGAATCTCTTTCTTTAAGCTTGTTGAAAATATAAATCAGTCAGGGGGGATATATATGAATTCGAAAAGGCTGGTCATCACTATTACTTCATGTGCCATGGGCATTTTATTGACGATAGTGCCTACTGAAGGCTCTTCACTTAATGTTTATATTGAAAATAGAATACAATATGAATCCGATTGCCCATCAAAAGATGATAATGAATCTATATCCCTGCAGAAATACGAAGATGACTCCAAATCAGATAAAAAGGAAATTTATCCGAACACAGAAGACTATTTGGCAGTTGAGCTTTCTTATGACGATCTGAAGCTTTATGTATATGTAACTGATGCGGTTATTTCCTTTGAGCAGCAAGCGTCAGAAACACACGAAGAAGAGGCACTGAAGATCAATGTTGAATTCAAGCCGAACAATAACTAATTTACATCCATATAGATTACGTATTGTTTAATGCAGATAAGACGAAAGAGGAGGCGATTAAACTGTGAGCTACCGTATCAACAGTAACTACAGTATCATAAAGGATAGAAACCCTACGCAATCGCTTGATAAAAAAACGATTGATGATTGGATAAACAGTGATAAATTAGTGTCATGCGATATCGAAGGCAAATTGGGTAATTTAATCGCCCCATATCTATCATATACAAAAAACGCGGGTCAAATAGACTCGGGGGAGCTTATAGAACTAATCAATAAAGCCTACAAAGAAAAATGGAAAATATTAGATCTAAGTTGTATGAGAATAGGCGAGCTGCCGGAAAATCTGTGGAAGTTATCGGAACTTGAAGTGTTGATATTGGGTAAAGTGACAGACGAGAATGATACTTATGCAAATCGTTTTAAAAATATAACTGTATTGGATAAAGATGGGATTACGCTGTCAAATCTAAAAATCCTGATGATGGCAGGTTCACATCTTAAAAAGCTGCCGGACAAAATTATTCATCTTAAAAATCTGGAGCTTATTACCTTTAGTATGAAAGAAGAAATAGCGTTATCTTTAAAACATATGAGCATTTTGGATGCAGAACTGCCAAAACCCAAGTCTATAAGCATTCAGACTCCGGGACGTATACATACGCACATATATACAATAAGCAGCCAAAGTAGGCTTGGAAATGCTTATACAAAAAGCGATTATGATTCGGAACAACTGTGGGATTTATTCAAGACGTACAACAGCCGTATAGGAATGCAGTATTACCTGACACAGATTCAACATCCTGAAATTAAAAAACCGGAGTTGTTATCCGGCAGAATATTTAACAGTTACGAACCGGATGAAGAAGCAAAAATAGTTGTATTCGGACCCAGGGGATTCGGTAAGAGCAGTTTAATTACGGGAATATTCCCGGAGAATCAAAATATAACCGACAAGGATATAAAAAATGAATTTAAAGTTAATTACTACACATATGACGGAATCGAAAATGAAATCATTTATCGGTTAAACATTTGGGAATATAGCGTACATGAAAACGGTGATATGATATTTCCGCTTTTGTTTACCGAACCCGTGTTGTATTTATTTGTTTGGAGCAATGGCATAGGTGCGAAGCCGGATGATATAAAACGCTGGTTTGATAAGATTAGATTGGAAAACGGACAAGCCCGGGTTATATTTGTGATAACCCATGATGACGATTACACAGCATCGGGAGGATATTACGAAGCGATTATCGGAAACCTCCTTCAAAGACGTAATGATTTGCAAATCGAAATATATTATGTTGGGCGTACAAATGCCGGTATAAAATCTAATGAATATGATTACAGGATGAATGAGATTAGGAGAGCGGTAGACATTTACGCAAGAGATATTAAACACTCTATAGCATTTGGCTATAAAGGACTGGCAAATAATCTGAGAAACTATCTGCAAAACACAAATGAAATGTTTATATTTTTTCCGATGTTGGTTAGCACATTGGGATGCCATGATGAAAGAAGCACCCGCCAAATTATAAAAGAGCTTCATGAGACAGGAGCGATAAATAACTACAATGGTTGGAATACGGATATAGATAATAAGAATATCATTATTTTGGATTTAAACTGTGTTAAAGATATTTATTTGGCAATCATTGATTATTGCACCAATAGGAGACCTGTTATCACTTCCGAGCAATTTTCTGAAGTTCTTTTTAGTAAATTTCTTGGTATCTGCCCAAGCTACGCTCACGGCAGCATACTTAAAGATTTGGTTGACAGAGGCTTGTTGATCAATCAGGGTGCGGATTTGTATTTTTTGTCAACACCGGGCTATCGATACCTTGAAAAAAATAAAGTCAAGGAATACAAAAAATTAATTAAATCAACAAATCCTTTTTTAAATAAAACATTGCATTCCCATTATCAATATACATGCAAAAATGTTCAGGATTTGTTTGATTCGTTTTTTACAGATGATAAAGCAGTGAGATACGATGATGACAAAGGGTTTGTATTTTTTGACAAAACAGATGTAATGACCGGCGACGTTTTTATTCACATAATCATGACCGGCACCGGTGAACAAAAAGAACATGTTGATATAGAAATATACACATATCCCGGTATTGTGATAAACCGAGAAAACCCATTAATTGGAATATTACGTGACAAGATGAATTTTATTCACAGACAATCGCATGAGAAGCTGTCATTGCAAATATGCTGCGGAACGCGGTATGAATGGCAAAATGATTGCGAAAGAGTGCGATTGAATAAAGAAAGATGCAAATGGGATTATTTCAACATCAAAAAAAGAAATTTTACATATTTTGATCAACTGTTGTGTCTTAACTGCCCGGAAAATACATTTTTATCGGATGTCTTATACCTTGATTTAATATAGAAAGTTGCGAGGTGACTTATGCAAAGCAAACTCACGTCAATGCCTTTTGAAATTCTGTCGGAGCCTCCGAAATATGTTTGGAATGATGTACATTCAAGATTTATATGCGGAGATCCCATCAATGTGCGCGAAATTTTGCCTTATAAAAAATCACTTATGCAATTAAATTCCGAACAATTGAACAGAATTTTTTACGAAGCCCGAGTTAATGCATGGAAGGTTCTTGATTTAAGCAACTGCAAGATTGATAAATTACCGGATGAAATAGGGAAGCTAATCGACATTGAGGTTTTAGTTCTGGGAACCGAAAATGACCATCCTCAATATTTCAATACATTTAACAAATTGCCGGATACTATTGCAGATATGGTCAATCTTAAAGTTTTGGTAATCAACAATGTGCCTCTGACTGAATTACCCAATTCGCTCAGTAAATTGATAAACCTTCAATTTTTGGATATATGCGGAAACAAATGTTTCGCAGTGTTTCCGGAGGTGGTGTATAAGCTTACAAATTTACGTGTATTACGGATAAGTTACAACACATCTATTAAAAGAAAAGTTAAGCCTTACGCTGTTTCAAATGAGATAAGTATGTTAAAGCTATTGCAAAGATTTTTTATAACAGGGGATGGTTTTGTCGCTTTATCGGATGAGATAGGGATGCTTCAGCATTTGGAACACTTATCGATTTCCCGCACGCAGATAAAATCATTACCTGAGACCATTACCAAATCAAATACGTTAAAGGAACTGATTCTATATGAAAATAATATTGGATATTTGCCAAAAGAAATTGGTGATGTCAGTTCATTAACAACCCTTAGACTTAACGGTGAACCGATAGACTTTATTCCGGCATCAATAAGAAAGTTACATAACCTTAAAGAGTTTATCGTTGAAAATACACCTCTCGAACGTAAACTTCCGCCAAGCATACAAAAACAATCACCTGAAAGCATGATTATGTTTTTACTTGACATGCAAAATGATGAAACAATAAAAGCTCCTCCCAATGAGTCAAAGATGATTATAGTAGGTCAGGGAGGAGTCGGGAAGACATCGCTACTTAAACGGCTTGTATATAATACATTTGAAGAAAATTTATCTACGGAAGGTATTGATATAGTAGAATGGCAGATCAGTAATGACGTTGAAAATACTGATGAAACAAAGGTTTTACGGATATGGGATTTTGGAGGGCAGGAGATATACCATGCAACACATCAAATTTTCTTATCGGAACGTTCGCTATATGTGTTGGTATGGGATGCAAGACAGGACAATGAATATGGGAGGATAGAGTATTGGCTTAACACAATTAATCTCTACGCAAAAGGCAGCCCAATCTTTTTGGTCGTCAATAAATGCGACGGATTAACACCGGAACCTAAAATAGATATTGAAAAATATAAAGAGCGGTATGAAACCCTTCAATTACCTTTATATAAAATAAGTTGCATGGATAATAAAAACATTGATGAATTACGGGAACATATAAAAAAAAGAGCAAATGAATTGCCACTTATGCACCAACAATGGCCTAAAAGTTGGATTACAGTCAGGGGCTTTTTACAGGAACTTTATAGAATAAATGATAAACATTATATCGATTATGACGGGTATTTAGAAATATGCAAAAACAATAACATGGATGACAATGACGCTGAAAACTTAATAAGATGCCTACATGATTTAGGTATTGTACTGTGTTTTCGAAGCGATAATAAGTTAAACAGATGGGTTGTATTAGAAAAAGAATGGGGTACTAAAGCAATATATAAGGTTTTAAATTACAGGGGACATAACAACGGCATTATAAACAATGAGGATTTGAAGGATATATGGACAGACAGAAAAGTATATCCGGTAGATATGTATCCGTTTCTATTGCGATTAATGTTTCATTTTCAAATATCTTTTAAGATTGATCACAGGTTCTTGGTAGCAGAGCTTTTAAAATATACTTCTATTGCAATGCCGGAAGGGTTTTCGGCAAAAGAAGCTCTGCATTTTCGATGCCAATATGTTTTTTTGCCTGCGGGTGTGATGACGCGCTTTATTGTGGCTTCTCATGAATATTTATTGGAAGCCAACGGGTGCAAGCTGTGCTGGTTTAAAGGTGCTTATCTGATAGACGGTAAAGGCAGTAGAGCAAAGATAGAGCTATTTGATGATGTGAGCGAAAGATATATAGATATAAGAATATGGAACCAAGATAAAGAGTGTGCCAAAGACTTTCTTAATAAAATACGATTAATTTTAATGGACATTAACGCATCAATTCCCAATGTTAGTTATGAGGAGATGATGCGTTGCAATTGCGAACCCGGATGTGTACATTTTTTTTCATATAACTTAATCTTCCTTTACAAAAACAGGGGCAGGAAGTTCATAACTTGTAATAAATCCATTTCCGAGGTTGATGTAAACCGGATTATGAGCGATTACGGATTGTAAACATAACAGAAAAAATAAAGCGTGCCCAAGATAAGCATTTTAGTCTCTACAGGTCTAGTTCCCAGCCTCTTGGGGTGTAAGAGTAGGGAAATACCCCGCGGCTTACCGCGGGGTATTTCATTAATATTAGCTGTGTTATTTGTAAAGAGTATTGGGATCGACGGCATCGGCATGTTCTTCAGTTAATATCCTCTGTGATTTTTTAACACCGGGTCCAACAGTGACTTTACTGATTTTAGGTTTCATGCGGAAGTAACGTAACGTTATCAAGCCAAATGCCAAAACGGTCAGAGCGAGTACCGTATGTATCCCTAAGCTAATCCAATAGTACATAGATAACCTCCATCAACATAGTTCACATATATATTTATTATATCATATTCAATGTTAAAATCTATTGTTTTAGTAAAGGAAGGAAGAATAAACATGCCGACGAAAATAAAATTTATCTTATGTATATTTTTAGTAGGTATTTTTACATTTTCGATGACTGTTTGTGCGGAAACGGCTACAAAACTAAATGTCGTACTTGTGCTTGATATAAGTATCTCTATGAAAAATAGTACCAAACCTTACAAGGTGGAAGAAGCGGTACGGGCGTTTGCGGATAAGATACCAAACAATGGATCAATGTTGTCTATCGTGGCTTTTACCGGAGGATATGATGTTATTGCCGATAAATATGTTTTTAACGAAGAAAATGATAAATACGGCATAGAAAAAATAATAAATGAATTAAATGAGAAAATAGACTTTTACAAAGATTTAAATGAGGGGTTAAACGGCACAGCTATCGCGAATGCGATGAAGCAGGGTGACATACTGATATCCGATTATAAAAATAACAACGAGTATATCACAGCTATGTTGGTTTATACAGATGGAGTGGACTCCCGCAGTGCGCCGGATGATGAGCAGCAGACGGTAGAGGATTTTGCCGGCGGAAAGTATGGGAGCTATCCAATCTATGTGATTGAAATGCCGACAGTGAGCGCCAACGCAAATATGGGCGAAAGAAAATTGGAATTGAGCAAATTGGGTGCTAAAAACGGAGGAGAATGGATCGAGGAAATTAATATTGCCAATATACCTATGCGTTTTGTCAGTGTAGCCGAACATTTGACGAAGGCATTATTTCCGGCTCAGACCAATGAAATCTCCGACGAAACACCAAGTCCGCAAAGTGATCCCGATGTTCAATCCACACAATTTATTATTACAGAAATAGAAATGTCCAATACACCGGTGGATAAAATGTTTAACAATGTCGAGTTGATTGTCCAATGTGTACTTAAAACAGGGACCGGGAACGATGTTTTAGTTGTAGGGGATGAAGAAGTATACAATAACTATAATGCCAAATTTTACATAAAAAATGAAACAGACAAGGAATACCGAGTCACGGACATGGAGGTAAAAGGCGGAAGTTATAAAACCAGATATGAACTTCCTATTGGGACATATTCATTTTATACGAGGGTATGGCAAGGCGATAAATTACTTTTATCAAGTGCAGATCGTACGATTACAGTATTGTCATCTACCCCCCCCGTAGATATTTCTCTTGAAATAGAGCCATCCGGAACAATATACCAAGAACAATTAAGCGAAGAAGAGAGAGAGGTTACATTAACAACAAAGTTAAAAAGTGAGGAAACATACAACGATCCGCTTTATTACGCCAGCTATCAGGTTATGTTGCTTATTAAACATAATAATAATCTGATTGACAGAATACCAATGACAGTTAAAAGCATGTCTTACGGAGCTACTTATAAAGTAAAGAATGCCGGGGAATATGTTTTTCAGGCAGAATTGATTATTAATGATACAACAGGTAATCGATTGCCTTCGACTATTAAGATAATGACGTATAAGAAGGCACTGCCCCTGCCGGTTTTGTGTATGGAACTGTTACTGGTACTCGCAATATCGGTTTTTATTTTCGTTAAAAGAGATATGTACTTTCCCCGTAATTATTTTGGTTTTCTGGAATATAAAATAACAGATTTTTTGGGAAACCATACAGCAGCGGGTACTGTTCAGTTAAAATCGCATATCGGTAGGTTAACCTTATGGGATGTATTAAGCAGTGACTGCGAAAATATCATTAATACCGAATGGTTCACATCCATTCAAATGAAGCCTGTCTCCAAAGGCATTTCGGTCAGCGTTAAGGGTAACATTGTTTCGGAATTACATACCCGAGGAAAAACAGTACAAAAAAAGACGCAGACATTACAAAACAATGACCGGCTTACGCTTATCATTGGAGATTATAAAGCTGTTCTGGGTTATACAACTTATTAAAAAGGGGCATTCGGTATGTATTATATTGAAGCGACCGTCGGAGAATATATAAAAATTCATATCCTTCCGCAAGAGCTGGACGCCATATCCGTCCTATGCTTACCCGTTGCCGAGACGGGAGCGGGGGAGGACATATACATAACACTGGAATCGGTAAACGGAAATTGGCAGGTAAGTGACGATTATTTGGCTCCGAAAACAGGCTCACGGGATTTATGCATAGGTACACAGGTGCAGTATACATATGCGAATCATGACCAAGAGCTGACCGTTTCATTATATGTCCGTGAAGCAGATGTATCATTTGTAGCATACGATAAATTTAAGCTTACTTCCGGAAAAAACATCTCCATAGGCCGCGCCGGCTCCGCAGATCTACGGATTAAAGATGCGGTGAAGGACACAATAGCATGTGTCAGATGGGAAGACAGCACCGGTGTGATGGAATGCTCACCCGAAAACGGAGTGTATGTAAACGGTCATCTTATATCAAGGCATAGATTGCAATTTTTTGATCAAATCTATTTTGATGGCATTTGGATTGTATATTTGGGTGCTTGCCTGGCTGTCAATGAAATCGATTCGCGGGTTACCTGCACATTGCCTCATTTCGAACAGGTTAAATCCGATGCAAATAATGAGGATTTTAATGCAAATGAAGAAAAGCTTTTTTTTCGTTCTCCTCGGATATTCAAAAAAATTGTACCGCAAACCTTAAAAATTGAAGCCCCGCCCACACCAAAAAAGCAGAGATTTACTCCGTTTGTACTGCAAGTGGGTGCTTCCGTTTCAATGGGTGGGGTTATGGTTCTGGGACTGCTCATACGTGTACTCTCCGGAAGTGGAAATGCCGTTACCACAGTTATTTCTGCCATCACAATTTTGGGCAGCTTGGTCGGTATGGTGGTGTTTCCCAAAAAAATGCGTACATTTCAGCAAAAAAGAACTGTTTTGGACGAGGAGGAGCGTCAGAACACATACATGGATTATTTGCTGGACAAAGATAAGACTCTGTCCGAGCAACAGGCATCCGATGCGGCTATTTTAGCCGAAAGATATCCCGATGTGCAGACACAGGCGGAACGGATACTGCTTACACAGAGGCAGTTATGGGAAAGAAGCCCAAAGAACAATGATTTTTTGGATGTGCGTTTTGGTATAGGCCGTCGCGAATCATACCACAAAGCGTATATTCCGGAGGAAGGCTTTACGATTGATAAGGATTATTTATGGCAGGAAGCGGAGAAACTTGAAAGGAAATATCGCACCATTACGCAAGTGCCTGTGTCTATCGAGCTTACAAAAGAAATCATAGTCGGCATTATAGGAGACAGAGCGCGGTGTCTTGATATATTAAAAACAATGCTTATGCAAATTGTGGCGTCACATAGCTACAACGACGTAAAATTAATCCTTTTAACCGATAACCAGGATACCGCTTTGGACTTTGCGCGTTGGTTTCCGCATCTTTGGAACGATAGCCGCACCTCCCGTTTTGTTGCCCATGACAACGCTTCCCTAAATGAAATATTGGATATGATCGATCCCAATTTAAACGAGCGAAAGGAACATAAAGAAAGCAGCAGCAAGGAGGAGGTGTACATACCGCATTTTATTGTGGTGTGCACCTCTGAACAACTGCTCAAAAACGATGCGCTTCAAAGCCGGTTCTTAAACAGCTACGATAATATCGAAGGCATAGGAATATCATTTATTGTCGTATCGCGTACCATAGACGGCTTGCCGTTGTTTTGCAATACGATTATCCAATGCACTGAACATCAATATGGTGTGTACCGCACAGCGGACCCTTCCAATCTTGTTTATTTATTCAAGCCGGACAGTATTAACTCATTGGATTTGCCGGTACTTGCGCGTCGTTTGTTTGGCACCCGAACCTTGGATATCAATGAAAACCGCCTGCTGCCGGACAGTCTCTCTTTTCTCGGAATGTACAAGGTTTCATCCGTTGATGAGTTAAATATAGAGGAGAGATGGAAGACCAACAACAGCGAGTTTAATATCCGTGGATTTATAGGTGTAACCGCTTCGAATAACTTTTTGTTGGATATCCACGAAAAAGCTCATGGCCCACATGGCTTGATAGCCGGCACCACGGGTTCCGGAAAAAGTGAGTTTATACAATCCTTCATTCTCAGCCTCGCGGTGAATTACCATCCCCATGATATTTCCTTCATCATAATTGACTACAAGGGCGGAGGAACTGCTCAGGCACTTAATGATCTGCCGCATTTGGCGGGTTATATTACCAATCTGGACGGAAATCAGATACAACGTTCGCTTTCAACCCTGGAGGCAGAGTTGAATCGCCGTCAGTCATTATTTTTGCAGTACCGGGTAAATCATATAGATAAATATCAACGCCTTTACAAAGACGGGGTGACAGATATCCCCATGCCGCACTTGGTTATTGTGGCTGATGAGTTTGCGGAGTTAAAGCAGAATAAGCCTGAATTTATGAACAAGCTAATCAGTGCATCGCGTATCGGTCGCAGCTTGGGTGTGCATTTAATTTTGGCGACCCAACGCCCGACAGGTATCGTCAGTGAGCAAATACAAAGCAATACGCGATTTCGTGTGTGTCTGAAAGTAGCAGACAAAACAGATTCGCGCGAGATGCTCAAACGTGACGATGCGGCAGATATCGTAAATATTGGACGGGCTTATGTAAAAGTGGGGAATGATGAAATATTTACTGTTATACAAACAGGCTGGAGCGGTGCTGAATACCTTGAAGGGGACAGACGGAAGTCGTTCAACAGAGTGGCAGTACATTTGCTGGGTGACGACGGATGTATCCGCCTTACAGAAGAAACGGAAATGCGGAAACCGGACAAGGAAGCAATCACACAAATTCAGGCTGTTGTCAAAGAGTTGGCATCTGTGGCAGAGCAAAACGGAATCAGACCAATACACTTATGGGCAGAGCCTTTGGAAGACAGAATGTACTTGGAAGATATCGCGCCCACACCGTGTTTTGATGGGAAAACTTGGCGTTACAACTCGGTTTGGCCGACAGCGGCAGTGGGTGTGCTGGATGATGTGGCAGCCCAAAAAAGGCGCGTGCTTAACATTGATTTCGGGAACGGGCATGTTGCATTATTTGGACAAGCCGGGGCGGGGAAGACTACGTTCATGCAAACCTTGGTTTATTCGCTTGCGCGTGATTATTCACCGGACAGAGTCAATATTTACATAATCGATTGCGAGAGCCGTTCAACCGGATATTATAAAATTCTTCCCCACGTGGGGGATGTTGCGTTTTTGGAAGAGGAGCAAAAAATTAAAAAGCTGTTTATGATTATCGACCGTACTATAACGGAACGGCAGATTCTTATGGAAAGCAAAAATTGTTCTGATATAAAAATGTATGCGCAAATTGAAAATAAAACTGTTCCGGGTATTGTGCTGATAATCAGGAATCCGGCAGCTTTTATGGAATCGTTGGGGGATTTGTATGAGGAGAATATAAACTCTCTGACCCGTGACGGAGCAAGATTTGGCGTTTACTTAGTAATAATTGCAAATGCGATTACTGATTTGAGATCGAAGGTTCAGCAGAATATAGCCTTAAGGCTATGCTTGCAGATGTCAAACAACTACGACTACATAAACGTGTTTGGCAGAACCGATATTGTGCCTGACAATGTAAACGGTCGGGGTCTTTCCAAGCAAAGCTACGTGATGGAGTTTCAAACTGCGTTGGCTGTAAAACCCGGCAATATTATGGAACGGGAAGCGGAAGATATATATCGTTTACAAATGCTGAAAGAAGCGTTTGCGGTGATGCGCGGAGCATGGGTTGATGCGGGTAATAAAGCCGCTCCCGCCATACCTGTCATACCGAGGCTGTATGTGTTGGATGAAGCCATAAAAACAGAAGCTTACAGAGAAAAGCTGAGGATGAAATGCATCCCGATTGGATATGACCTTACAGAGATAGAATTGACACAGCTTGACTTATCAAATACTCGCGTATATCCGATTGTTGGGGGTCCCCGAATGGGGAAGACAAATTTTATTAAAACCTTGATCCATCTGCTTTCACATATGGAAGATGTGACGCTCTATGTTGTTGACAACAATAATCAGACGCTTTCGGATTCAGCCGCAAAGTTAAAACATGTCAGGTATGCCGCTACGGAGGATGATGTAAATGCAATGGCCGTTGAGTTGCTTGATATAGGGCAGAGACGCGCTAAAGAATACAATGCCAATAAAAACACGTATTTTCCGCCTATTATTTTATTAGTGGATGACTTTGAAAATTTATTTAAAAAGCTGCATGATGACAAAGTAGTAATAATCAGTCAATTGATGAAAGACGGAAAAAGAATTGGCTTTACCCAATTCATATCCATCGGCAAACGTAACGATTATACGGGTACGGATATAATCAAAAATCTGTTTATGTATAATCAGGGTATTTTATTGGGCGGAAATTACGATACATATAACTATTTCACCACCACCATGGACTATAAAAAAAGAGAAGCCACTTTTGACCCCGGCACAGCATACTGTTTTGATAACGGCAAATATGTGCATATCAAGACTCCACTTGCCTATTGATATTAACTGTTACAGAGAAAAGGAGCGCTTATGCTAAGATTTATTTTTTGTCCAAACGAGCGGTTTAATTTAAACCTACGCAATCATACCGAAGCGCTCATTAAGGCCAAGGCGCTGACTGCAATGCCGGATATTTATTCATACAACCCCATATCGCTGTTCAAGTACATTCATACGATTGTCCCGGAAATTACACCGGTCATTGTGCTGTGTGACAAATACGGTGAATATCCCGGGCTTGATCTCGCGCTTAAAGTCCGTATGGTGCTGCGAAACGCGTATATAATTTACATATCTGACAATAAAGAAGACCTCCTGAAGCTCGCTAACGGACATACACGGATTTCGGGATTTTTGGGTTACCGGGCTGACATTCAATCGTACAACCACATCATCGGAAATATTTGGCGTGATTATATGGAACAATTTATTCCCGAGGATGAAAAATTTGTATTGGTCATTGGCAAGCAAATGCAGACATTTTTTATCCGTGATATACTTTACTTTGAGTCTCAAAATAAAAAAATCAATCTTAACACACTTACGTCTCGAGTGGATTTTTATGAGAGCCTGTCGGTTTTGCAGGAGCGATTGAAGCAGCGCTTCATTCGTTGTCACAATAGCTATCTCGTCAATGCGCAGCACATAAAAAAAATATCAATCAAAGATCACGAAATAACTCTGACCGGAAATGTTGTATTAAAGATTACGGATACATATAAACAAAGTGTTATAGACCTGATGGAGGGCTATAAAATCAAAACACTCCAATAAATCGCTGAGTTATCAGGTTTGCTTGCACAGTGTAAAAGCCATTGCTAAAGTATACATGAAAGGATGCATGAAATATGAACAGCACACGCTTGTGTTACGATGAACTGGTGTATCTTGGTGTTTCACTGACCCATGCAAAGGAAATTTATGGGCTTACACCCAAAAGCATGGAGGTACAGATCAATTGGGAGGAGGTAAGAAACGGACTTGTTGAAAAAGGTTTTTTGACAGAAGGCCCGAAGTCTCTCCAAATCCATCCTCAGCTTGCTTACATGATAAATGCGATATGCAACCCCAAAATGTTTATCTCCGTAAGCAAGTCAAAGGATAACTCGGCCTGCTGCTTCTATCTTGTGCGTCATTTTGCAGTCAACATGGTGAAGGACAAGAATGCGGAGGATCAGTATTTATTATCCTCATATGACACATCCGAAGACGTTTACCGGGCGTTGGATGATGTCATTCAATGGGAGTCTTCCGCACATGCTCCTGGCTTTGAACGCGCAACGTTTACTCTTGATGAGTATGAGGCTTATTTAAAGACTGTACGCAACCGGAGCCGGGATGAACACGACGCAATACTGGCGAAGCATAAGTTTTCAACGGAATGCTCGCGAGACGTATATGAAGCACTGATTGAAAAAAAATATTGGTTTACCATGGTTATGCTGTCATTTGACCCGCAGTATACAGGCGGTAAGGATGTGGTGGAACAAACGGTTGTTTGTGAAGGTGCCAAACATCTTTGGAATATGGAAATTAATAATGTCGGTGCCGGGTTGTTTTGCACTGACCGGGAATCAATGAAACGAAAGTTTGAAATTATCACTTCATTGTTCAAGTATTTTTAGGGGGTGCAGCGCACGTGACCAATGTTTTTGCTGTGACGGAGGTGCCTGCATTGGGTATAACACTTGATGTTATCATTCCCACTCATTTAACGGTTGCACAAGTGATTTCACTGTTGGCTAAAATTGTTTACAACACGGAGCACGTGAAATTGGATGAAAGCAAGCTCATACTTTGCGATGTGGACGCAGGACGGATATTATGCGAAACAGACTCCATACACGGAGCGCGCTTCAAGGATGCCTGCAGATTAGCCATTATTTAGTATTACTCGGGAACTGAGAGGTGACTGTCTGTGGATGACCAAATAGGGGGTATGTTCGAAGCCTTCAAACAAGAGCTAACGGATATTAACAAGACCAATGACGACGCAATTTCATTTCTGACCGATGCATGGCGCGGCGAAGCATCGACGGAGTACATAAATACCCTGCGGATGCTCGGAGAGTATGTAACAACCATTTTATTGCAAACAGAGCAACTCCGGGAAAAAGTAAGTGTATTCGTGGGTTCACTTTCAAACACGGATGCACCAATAATATAATAAAGGAGGCATATACATGGCCGGCGAACTTTTAGTAACTCCTCAGGAATTGGAAACCACCGCTCAGAGAGTTGATGAGCAGGTATCCAAATACAAAGCCTGTTATGACAGGATTTACAGTGCGGTAGACAGCCTGTCTGCGCATTGGAGCGGCGAAGCCAATCAGGCATTTGTAGCGCAAATCCGCGGATTCCAAAACGATTTTGAATCTATGCAAAAGCTGTTGGCGAAGTATGCGGAGTTTTTACGCGTCAGCGGAAACAATTATCAAAATGCGGAAAACATCAACATCGAAAACGCAAGGACGGAATTAACAAGCGGCCTATAATCAAATAGAAAGCGAGGGTGATAAAAATGGCAGAAATTAAAGTTACATATTCCAAATTAAAAGAAACAGCAGATACCATTTCCGCCGGTAACAGCGAATTTGTTGGGATCATGAGCGAAATAAAATCCATTATGGATTCCCTGCGCGGCAAATGGGAATCGGACGGCGCAGAAACATTTCGCGAGCAGTTCACCAAACTGAATGCGAATTTTGAATCTTACGAGAGAACGCTCAACAAATACTGCCAATATCTTGAACATACGGCAGAAGAGTATGCGAATGTTGATAACAAGGTAAAAGAAGAAACAAGCGTATTGGATAATTCGTCGCTGTTTGCATAAATTAAGTCGGTAGTTATGCAACAATAAGGGTGAGGCATATGGAATTATATTTCAATCCCATAAAAATTGAATATGTACGCGACTTAATGAAGCAGGCTATGGGTCGGTCTAATAAGGCCGCCCATAGTTTTTCCGACATAAAAAATTTGTCTGCGGCTAACGGATACCCGGTCGGTGATGGGGATTTTTCCATGATCGAGCAGGAATTGGAGCGATTGTCTGCGCTTTGCCGCAGCCATTATGATTTTTTGGATAGCGCTTCACGTCAATACGCAAATGCGGAGAATAAAAACATAGATGTCTTATCTAATATACTTCTGGAATTTAAGAGTTTACATTCCAATGGTGTCAACATAAGCGACGGATCATTCGATACAGCAAACTTGGATTCTGCCAATGCATTTGCTTTTGAGGCGCGCTGGCAGGACAGCCTGCTCCCTGTTGATTTGAATATGTTTTCATCTGTTCCGGGTATGACCATCGAATTATCGACGGAAAGTATTATTATACCGCATTCCGCCGGAGAGTTTATTGAGTTGTTTGCAGAATGTTTTAACGGGGATATTTCCGGTGTGAATAACGGTGCGGCAGGGGGAGTATCGGAGATAAATGCCGTTCTGCTGCCTGCTAAGGATATCCTGTACAATCACATGCCTGTTTTTAACCCGGAGCTTAAAATGGCAGGACTTTTACTGCCGGGTGTTATTGTGAATAGTGTAATGCGCAATACAGAGGTGACAAAATCCATTGGTGCGGTCGGCCTTGCGGACGGCGTTGCTCCGGTATTGCGGGATATGGGAGTTACATTGCCATATGTATCCTTACAGGGGTATACAGATAATGCCTTGGCAGATGCGTTGCATAATAACGCGCTTTTGATGTCACAGGATTCCATAATCAATGACATTGCAGAAAGTATTAATTCCAAAAATCAAAATAGTGTATTTAACACAATTGATAATGTTGATGCAGCTAGTTTTTTTGCAATATTGAACCTTATGGGAAAAAGCATTGTTTCCGGGCTGCATGATGGTGATAATGCAATGTCATTTGTATCTCCGCATGGGGTTAAAGGTAATTCGCTGCTCAACATGTCGAACAATGCCGGAGACCCGACAGTAAAAATACCTGTAATTTCGAAAGATACCACTGATAACATCGCTTCCGAAAACAAGGAAGTTGTATTTAAAACGATTGAGGATTTTTTTATTTATCTTGCCCGCATAAAATATTTGTTGGATGGAACCGGGATACAGATACCGCCTGTTGCATCCCTTCAGGGATTATCCGTACCGTCACCGGTCTATTCTTTTGATTTCTTCGGCGGGTCTGTTGGCAACTTGACAGCTTATTATCAAGAGTTGAGCAATATCCTATTTTCCAAAAAAGATGTTACAATTCCATTTGTTGGCTTTGACGATATCCCGGTGATTACTCGCATGCAACCTCTTTATTTTGCATCCGGACATTACAACAGTCCCTACGCTCCGATTCTTAATTCTGGCAGTCGGAGTGATGACCCTGTTGTCCCAACAGGAGAGTTTTCACGGTTGGAAGATGTTTTATATGCATTAAATGCAATACAGGATACCGATGAGGCATCCCGTATCACAATAATGGATCAATATTTGACAATTTCCAGGTTTTTACGTGATAATTTTGACGAAAACCCGGTGTTGTCAATAGTTAAAACAAGCCGGTATCTCGATATTGATGAGGTTAAAAGGGATCCTATTGCTTCGTTCATCTTTCCCGGTATACGCGTGACAGATGAAATGTCAGTCAATCCCTTTAGAGCAATCAATGATGAAAAACCTGTCATCCACCGGCCGGAACAGCTTTTGGAACAGGAATTGGACATGCTGACAATCATAAATGATGATGGATATTTGATGCAGGTACCAAAGGTAGATATCATAGAATACGGACCTGCGGTAAAAGGATATTTATGGGAATTTGGAACCGAACATGGAGTACTTGGTTCCGTAACCAAATGGTCGCCTGATGTGAATGAAGCATTGGAAATATCCTCGGTAAAGGGCGGGACATTTACTCCTGTGGAGATTATTTCTGCCGATAATACAGGGGATGCGGTAAATACACTATCGCGGACAACTGCGCCTTACATCGATGTTGATCAGATGAGGCTTGATCGGGAGTATTTACAAATAAAAGATGTGGCAGTTACAGATTATGAGCGTATTGTTGCCCTTAATAATCTGGAAATTGTCAAGGAAGCAATGGAAAATAAAAGTATAAATATCTATGCCGATAAATATAAAACCGGTGTGGACGGATTGGCTGCCGATATAACTCAGGCACTTATGAAAACAGAGAATAATATTGAAGATACTGATATATATGTACAAGGCTTAACAGAAGCTTTGGCTATCAATATCATAAAGGAATATACATCTATCAATAGCAAAAATAATCCTGCGGACTCACAGCAGGATGATAACGAAATGCTGAATTTAAAATATAAGTATGACTCCGACGGAGATATACTCGTACATGGTTATATACCGCAAATATTATCCGCAGAAACGGATGATTATAAGGATATCACGCTTAATGTTTATGATAGCGGTGAGAAAACGACTATTTATGTATCCTCTGAAAATATCGAGACAGACATTGATGGGATAGAAGTTCAACAATATGTTAAGGACGATATTCAGGGAATTCCATTGTATAAATATGTACCGGATGAAATACCGTTTACAACCAACCGTAATGAAGGGGAAGCATTAATAACCAATATATCCCAACAAGCAGAAGCGGATGTTAAGATATCTGTTACAAAGCGTCTGGAATTATGGTTGAAGTGGTTGTTTGAGATGAGTATGAAAGGCTTTGGCGGAGGAGGAGATGGCGAAGAACTCGCCGGTACCGTAAGCCGTCTTAAGCAAAAGATCATTGACGACCCCGTTTACTCAGATGTGACAGAAAAAAGTATAAAACGCTTTGTTGAAAACATGGACCGGTTACTGAATGAGTATGATGCAGATGCACAATCGGTAGCGTCAATTACAAACTTAGGGACAACATTGAATCTATAGCAAGCAATCCCCGCAAAAGCCCCGCAAACATATGATTTGCGGGGCTTTTGCGGGGATTGCTGCTTGTTTAACACTAAACTGAGGTGTCGCCAATAAGCTCCGTCAGCTTAATAATTTCATCTTTTGACAATGTAACACCTTTTCCCATTTTTTCATGTCCGGGTGACCACTCGCGGATATCATATTTTGGCTCCCTGTCGTTCCAACTGACCAGATTCAACTCCTTCGTCCAGCCCTTGGCACCCTCTGAAAGCACACCCAATTCTTTTACGATTTCGTACTTAATTTCAGCCATATCATACACTCTCTTTCTCAACAAATTTATCATATAATTTTTCAAACTCTGTCAAATATTCATTTCCCCGGTTAAATATCATACATTGTATCATAATCTTTCAACATTATTATATACAATTGGGATCATGAAACAAGATGGACTTAAGAATATAGGCAAAAAATCATATGTTTTAAAAATAAAAACCCCGCAAATACAATGTCTGCGGGGTTTTGCTTTTGTGTAATTATCTCTTTGAGAATTGCGGAGCGCGGAATTATAACGCAAATCACTGCATTTGTTTGCTATGTGTTGGCTACTCATATATCTTTATATGATTTTATAGCTAATATATTTTATTAGTGTTTCTATGTTCTCATTGGAAGCATTTTTAAATATGTATATATTGGTGTCTGTAAATAGTATTGGCTTCTTGTACGAACGCTCGCATAAGTTTACTTGTACTCCAATTTTCTCACAAACATCTCTCAATCTTTCCATAACATCCTCCCTCATCCCGTCAACCTCAACAGTACCATTGCCGTAACCCGCTGCATTAATCATACAAACCCTCCTTTATCGCTCTTTGGTGATTTGTTTTGACAAACATTGGTTTGATTATAAAACCTGCGCTTATGCTTGTCAATAGAAATGTGTCCCTAGATGTATATTGCTACAAATAATGCGGTTATAAACACATGCATTTGTATAATATGTACATTTGTCAGTAGTATTTTAAAATTAATCATTAGTATATTGAAGCTTAATTCTGCAATCACTTCCTCTTTGCATTATTCTTATCACAGTGCAGTTGCTTTTTGCTACAAATTATGTCACAATGTGTACTTTTAAGTATCATGTATGATGTATTACGACGCTAATCGTCATTACGAGATTCTATACCACAAATTTCAATTTATGGGAAGGACATTTCGAGTCGCTTTTTTAAATTATCAAAAATAATTTTTCGACAATTGTAATAATATGGTTTTAACGTCGGATATTTTATAACACAATGGCGTAAATCAAGCGTTTGTTAATGATCTTCAAGATTTATTTGCGTATATTGGCATCTTACAATGGAAGTATTGATATGTAAAACCCCGAAAAACGGCGTAATTGCGGGTTTTATATGATCTAAACAGTATGATTTTCTTCATCTCTGAAAACTTATGCGCACTAAATGTTTTGAAGAATGTTATCGCAACATGCGTTATACGATTTAATTGATGCGCATTTGGAAACCATTCCGAAGCATTGTTGAATTTGCAATCTCAGAAATCCTCTGTATTACTTAGTATTTTGCTATTTCATAGTAATTACCGATTGCATAAAAAAAGACACTCGCCCGAGTGTCCCTAGCCAATGCTTATTTTTTATCAACATCATCTTTCACGTACTCGATTAAATCCCCTATACTGCAATCTAACGCCTTGCACAATTTTTCTATATGATCTATGTCTATTCTTTTGATTTCTTCGTGATACATTTTGCTAATAGTACCCTGTCTTATTCCTGTTATTCTTGAAAGCGCAACCCTTGTCATTTTCTTACGGCCAAGCATGTCCGACAAATATATTCGTATCAACAGGTATTCAACCCCCATCATAAGAATCATCATCCGAGTATACCATGTTTGCCGATTGGGTCAAGATTTATCGCGATACCAGTCTTTGAAAAAAACACTATGCTATATGTATCGAAATAAAAAAGACACTTCAGTGGGTTTCATTTTTAGTATCCCGTTCTATAGTTTCGTCTATGGATCTGTTCACGAAAGCATTAACGCTTTCACCATGTTTAGTGGCGTGAGATTGAATTGTTTCTTTGTAACCTTTGGGAACGCATAGGTTAATCCGATCATAGTTTTCTTTCAGAAACTTGTTTTTGTATGCTGTGTGTTTTGCAGTATCCACCATAACTCACCTCACAACAGATAGTATCACATATCTAAATCTTACGCAAGACAAATATACACAAATTATCTTACGTAAGTTTGGCAATATTGTATATTGCATATATCTTGCGTAAGATATATACTAACATCAATCAAACACCCGAACCAACCAGACCGCATCAAAAATCAAATCAAGCAATCCCCGCTCCGCGCTCCCACCTTGCGCAAACAAAATATGAAAGGAATGTAGGCCATGAGTAAAAAGAAGCTGAAAAGAGCCTACAAAAGATTGAATTACGAAGAATACAAAGGAATAATCAAAGAAACTCTGATACCGTACTTCGATGTGTACGATGGAGAATTCGTCACAATGCTAACCCCAAATACGACCATCACCATTGAAAAACATTACCACAACAATATCTTTATGGGATGGAATATCAAAGCGGACGGTAAACTATTGGAAACAAAAAGCTCAAAAAGGAAAGCAGTAAAGTTTATGGAAAAAATCACGAACGATAAAAACAGTCATTCCACCGACTAAAGTAGTAATGACTGTCCAACATAATCACCACCGAGGGGAGGCGACACGATTATTATAGCTAATAATCTCCCTTCTTTCAAGGATAACCGAAAAACGAGAGGAGCAACAACCATGATGCATGAAGAATTTGAATCTCTTACAGGCTTAACCGTATCTCTCAACTACTACACCGAAATCATCGAACCGGAATATGCGAAAGACGACATCGACAAACAAATCTTCTGCACTCAATGGGTTAAAACCCATAAAGCCGATATATGCAAAGCGTTGGTACAGGATATAAGCGGAATGACAAGAGAAGACGCTGTAATCAGGGCGAAGGAAGCGGAATGCAATCGGCTCAGACAAATAGCGGAAGAACAGCGGCAAGCAAAAGAGAACGCGGAAATTGAAGCACACAATTTAAACTACGATTTAAATCTACGACACGAACTAATTGAAACATTAGGAGCCGAAAATAAGCGCCTTGAAAGAATGGTTGATCAGTATACGGATGCTGCCAATAAAGCAAACGAAATAAAGGATATCCATGAGAAAGAGTTGGCTGCGAAGGATATTGAGATAATGAAACTAAAAGCTATGCTGTTCGACCAAATGTTTAAAACGGCGTAAACATAACAACATCAACCGAGCCGGGCGGTATTCCCGGCGGGAAGGATGATAGGAATGACAAGTGAATACATGAATGAAAAAATCAACGAGTTTATATCTGATAACGATGGAACGGAAGAAGGAGAAGCAGTCTACCGCAAACGAAGGGATTTATTTGACGATGATTACAAAGGCATAAAAACACTTTATGAATCAATATTTCCCACCTGACGAGAACCGGTTGGTAACCGGTCGAATTTCTCAACTTGTTGAGAAATTCGGGAAACTGCAATAAAAGAAGTCTGTGCCTCACAGCAATGCATCATCTGACGCTTCTACAATACAAAACCCGCCGATACTGGAATATCGGCGGGCTGTAAAAAGTGTGAATGGGGTAAAACTTTGACTGTTTAGATTATACCTCATTCCCGATTATTTTTCTATATTAAATTTTTGGGAGGTATTACATTGAACAAAAAAGACCGTATTATGATAATTGAAACATGCGCAAAGCTTGAAAATATAGTAAATAAACTTTCTGTGACGGACGAGGCCGATTATGGTGTGGCCGTCGACGAAATAATACATTCACTTAATGAGATTCGTTCAGGTCTGCTTCTTAACGGCGCGGTTTGCCGCAGGGGAGGCTTAAGATGAATAATACAGATATCCTTAAAACTCAAATTACGGTTTTTTTGAAACAGCACGGTGTCATTGATGATGCCGTGCTGTTTGGCATTTCGGGGATAATTCAACGCTACGCCGATGATAACGGCTACAACCCTCAAACAGCGGGATTTGACGATAAAGCAAGTATGTTTTTGACTGCGAAGAAGATTGACGGGCTGTCCCCAAAGACACTAATAAATTATAATTTCGTGCTGTATGATCTCTCACGTTTTTTAGCCAAGTCACTTGAGGAAGTGACAACCAACGATTTACGGCAGTATATAACCCATCTAACCGTCGATAGGAAAGTCAGGGAAACAACGATAATCACATACATGGATATCATGCGGACGTTTTTTGGTTGGTGCTTAATTGAGGAATTGATCGTTAAGAATCCATGTCTTAAAATTAAAACGCCAAGATTAGACAAGAAGCGGCTGAGGAAAGCTTTATCGACCGAGGAGCTTGAACGGCTAAGAAACAATTGCATCGGTATAAGGGAAAAAGTATTGGTCGAATTCTTATACTCTACCGGATGCAGACTAAACGAGATTATTAATATTAAAGTCGAGGAACTGGACTTCGTAACCCGCTCTGTCAAAGTCATTGGAAAGGGTAACAAAGAAAGAGAAGTGTATTTTTCGGTTCGGGCAAACCTATATATAGATGAGTATTTGAAAACACGCAAAGGAGATAACGATTATCTGTTTGTAGGATGTAAAAGACCTTACGGCCGTTTAAAATCTCGCGCTGTGCAAACAATGCTGCAAAAAATCGGAGAACGGGCAGGGATAAAATCCCGGGTACACCCACACATTTTGCGCCATACATTGGCAACGGACTTACTGCGTTCGGGAATGGATATCGTAATTATTCAGCATCTGCTTGGACATGAAAATATTTCCACAACACAAATTTACGCAGAAACGAACAAAGAGTCGGTGAGGTACATGTATAATAAGATGATATCGTAGGGATTTAAACAGCGAACCTTCGATTGACTAAAGGCGAGTGGGATGATAAAATCATTATGAACTGATAGAATGGTGCTTCATTATTAATATGTGAAATGGAGGCATGCCAATGATTAAGAACTTTAATTATGATTCTGAAATTAGCAAATGGCTTCAAGGATTTAAAAATGGTGACTCGGTCGGCATTTTAGAGTGGTTTGATGAAAGTAAAAAAGTATCTATTCATGATGGTGTTTTTCGTTACGATCAACCGGTTTCTTTGGGATCGGTTAAAAATCATGAAGACTAAATAACTTAGTGTAATATTAAACACAAGTAAAAAAGGCCACACAGCCCGATATCGTGAAACTGATACCGAAGCCGTGTGGCCTTGTTAATTAAATCTTATGCGTCAACAAATCTTCAACCGTTACACCTTTATACTGTGCAAGCTCAGCCAATTCCCCAAGCTCCCACGGTACAACTCCCTCAATCAATTCCTTTGCGGACACCTCGTAGATGTCGAGAGCCTCCGCCACTTCCTTAACCGTTACTTTTACTCTGAATAGGTACATTGACATTCCTCTTTCGTATTTACTCCCCGGGTGTGAGTACATTATAAATTGGAAATCAAGCGGGCGGAAGCGACAGAGAGAACCATTCGGAAATATATTTCAAATCATTATAAAAGCTTGATTATACAACATGTTCACTGATTTGCTACAGTTCTTTCGGAACGGTGAAGTCTTTGCCGGCCAACTTCACAGTACGGCTCTTCTTTTTCAATACAAATCCAATTGCGGCCAAGCTCGTTACATGCGACCGCTGTGGTGAAGCTTCCCGCGCAATTATCAAGAACAACATCACCTTCATTGGTGTATGTTGAGATTAAATACTTCCAAAGCTCCAACGGTTTTTGGGTCGGATGGAAGCTTTTATGGTTTCTGTTCGAAAACCTGAGCACAGAGCGGGGATAGTTCGTATAATGTTGCGCATGAGACTTGCAAAACTTATTAACACCATACACTGAGCCTTTGCGATGCATTTTTGCGTTTACTGTTATCGGATTATCAATTTCTGTTAGGCCTTGTGGGTTGTATGTCGGCGGCTTCCTGTAAAACACCAAAATCAACTCATGTGCCCGCATGGGCATTTTATTACAATTGCCAAATCCTACAGGATTCGATTTTTCCCAGACCAAATCGTAACGGAAGTTACGGCGGTTAGCGTTGATCAACTCAATTGCAAACGCGCATGTCGCAGTGAACACCATGGCGGCATTGTCTTTGGCAACTCTGTTGTACTGAGCGAACAATTCGTTCAAATCAAGTTTTTTGTCCCATTTACAATCGGTTATCCCATAAGGTAAATCGCAAAGAACCATGTCCACAAATTTGTCAGGAATCAATGGTAAAGCCTCTCTGCAATCCATGTTGTGAATACGGTTGTGTTCGAGTATAAAAACCCCTCCTTATTTGTAGAACCTATGTCCGCCGTGTTGAAATAGGAACTCTCTTTCCAATTCATGATAACTTTTCGGATTTGCTGCCGATGCAACACTGCAAAAGAATAAAGCCCCCTGCGAATGATCCTCTCCGCAAAGAGCCTGTTGTACTGCTTTTTTTGTTGCCTGTGACGGTACCGCTTTTTCAAATATGCTGTTAACTGTAGGTGTAAATTGAACACTCGGTTTATCTTGAAAAACGACATCCTTTATGTTATCCAGGAACACTGCTGACTTGATACGGTTTAACACTACATTCGCTACGAGCAGCTTCCTGGTATCATCCTCGCCACCCGCTTCGGCTTCGGTGATTTTCTCAAGAATAATAAGCTCCTCGTTTGTTATCGGAAACATGGTTTTCAGTCTGACATAAACGGTTTTACTCATATCATTCCAGACAACAAGAAAATCCATCGCCTCAAGCAGTTCCCGAGCTTTGACATGAATAATACCATCAAGGTTTGTCCCGTCGATGTCGATTACTTTTTGACCAAAGAAGTCGAATCGAATGGTGTTATTTCTCTCGGGTTGACTCGAAGTCATAGTAATAATGTTCTCAAATACTATTGCGATAAATCCATCCCATGTAACACCCCATGCGCCACTGCGTAACTCTGCCGGGCAATTTTTAGCTGCCCACTTGTTATGCTGAACGACCTTATCAACAGAAAGGCCGTGTTTTATTAACAGCTCAGCAGCGAGACAAGCCGCATTATAACAGGCGGCCGCAAAACCGTTTTTATCGTTTACGCATATTTCAATTCCGATGCTTGTGTAATTCCCCGGTCCGTTGCTTCCGTCTCCCGCATGCCAACATTCTTGGGTATCCTCGTAGCTCTGCCATATTTCATCTTTATCAACGCTGTAATGCCAAGAAGCCTGTTTGTCTCCGTTGCCGCTGTACTGAAGCTTGGCATGGCTTTCCGCTGTGGCTGTTGTGCTGTAATTACCTGTGCAATGAATTGTAATGAAGTCAATTGATTTCAGCGGTCTGTTGGGGTTTGTTTTCAACCCCGAAGGGCAAAGCATTTTATTTATTTTCATTATCTGCCGCCCCCGTTTCTTTTTTCAATAGCTGAACCAAGGCTTCTTTGAGTTTATCGGGTACAGGCAAGCCAAGGCGTGCAGCGTTTTCAAGTAGCGATATACCCTCGTTGCTGATGAAGAACAACACGGAGGCAGACCGAAGTAAACTTCCGTCACCTATGACATGTTTGTCAAGGGTGTGAGCTACACCGACAATGGCTACCATAGCTGCTTTTTTAAAAATGCCCTTCAACCCAATTTCGCTCGACAGTTTTTTTTCAACCAACGCGCACATAACCCCTGTCGAGTAATCGATTGCGATAACGGCAATCAATGCGTAAAGCAAGCCATCCATACCACCCAAGAATCCACCGATCAAAAATCCGATAACGCCACCTACAGCATTTACACTGTTAAAACGCATTACAATCAATCCTTTCTTTTCTATAAAATAAAACAGCCCTTCGGGAGGACTGTTCGATTCGTAAGCTACTACATATTTACTCTGCCATGCTTTGTATTTTTATCATTATTACTGCGAATTTACCCAACAAATCCTCTGCATCGGAACTACTTCCTTCGTTTTGTTCGTCAAAAGCTAATATCTTATCCAAAACTTCAACGGCTTCTTTGAATAAATCACGCAGCTTAACTAAGTCCATGCAAATACCACTCCTTTTTTAAATTAAAAATAAAAAACAGCCCCGAATGAAGGCCGTCAATAATGCTATTTTGATTGTTTACATATATTACCATATTGCACTTAGTGCGTTTAAGGAAGCAAATGTGTAATGTATAGAAAAAACAACTCGAACAGAATATTTACTTTGTTGGTATATTGTGTTATAACCTTTGTTGAGCAGATGATGTGACTTTTTACGTTGAATTAAGGTCTTTGTGCTGATTTTTTCACCTCGCAAGACAGATTTTCGTTGATCTTCGATACCAATTTGCACAATTCACAGTGATCTCTTTTAATTCGTTCGCATAACTTCCACAGTCTGCACGAGATGTGTCATAACTCAATAAAAAGTCATATTAAGGAGAGGTTAACATGACTGAATTATTAGCTGTTTGTCGAACTTTTTTATCAATACAAAAATTCATCAGTGGTGGAGAACTAGCAACCGTTTTAGACGAGATCGGAACAAGTGAATTAAATGCAGCTATCCGAATAGCAAATGACATTGATCAAGAGGCTAATCCGGTCAATACAGTCAATAGGATACTTGTACACTTAGAATCTGCTTATGAGGTGCTAGCTACGCATAAAGACTCTATTCTGTTAGTAATGTATGGTTCTAAAAAAAAGATAAAAGGCATAAATACAAAAATTAATAAAATCTGTATAATAAGTGCGATTTGTCATAAGTTCATCGGTAGTTCAGACAAACTCATTTCAAAGTGGCTTATAGAAAACTCAACTATAAATCCCGATAAGAGCGATGAAGTAATAGATAAAGAGTACCTAAATCTGTTAATTACAGATAAAAACTATAGGCGAGACTGCATGAAGATGTACGATCGCAAATTGTATCTAGAGACGGATACAGTAGACGTAGGCATTAATGAATTTATGTTACCATATAGCCCGTGATAAAATCCAACTCTTCTAAAAAATGCTAATACTCCATGATTATATCTTACATAGAATCACATCCTCATGATGACATCATAAGTTACGCAAGCTACTTTGTATGCGATGTATGGCAACGAAGGTTCTGACGCCACCTTTAAGGCGTTATTTTTAATACGGTTCTTGACACCTTTAGAAGCAAAAGTGAACGGATAAGCCCCTTGTTTCATCCGAATAAGTCTTAAAAAGAAAAGCAGGAGAGCATTTACAACAATGCTTCCTAAAATGCGAATGTTTAATACATTTTATCAATAATAAGTTCGAATTCATCCTTGTCAATCCAATTCTTAACAACCGCATTTCTTACTTGCAGTTCAGTCCAAAGCCCCTCATCGTAATAACTCTTTACAAGTTCGTATTTTACGCTCATGCGTCATCCTCCCTCATAATTCAACATCAGTCATCATTGCAATGTAATCTATGTCCGCTCGTTGTTTCTTTGCCGCCAGTTCGGCTTCCGGGATATCCCGCAGAACAATCCAGAATTCGCCATTACTCTCAGTGATCTGAACAAGCTCCATGTTATCGTGAAGATCATCGTTTATACCATCACTAAAAATTACAGGTGAGCAGTTCCTAATAAATACGCTTTCCTTAATCAGTGTTTTCGAAATATAATTGTTGCCGTTAAGAGAAAGATTACTAAGAACGGTCCCGTTAGCTAAAGTAATTGTATGTATTCCTTCCATAAAATCTCCCTTTCAAAATTGTTGCCGGGAACAAACCCCCGGTATTAACCAATAGCAAAACAAGGACGAACTCCACAAGATGATGCAGCACTTATGCTATGTGCAAGACCATCATTACCAACAAAAGTAAAATTTGTAGCTGAAACAACATCCCTAAGCCATTGATGCCATTGTCGGGTAACAACTAATGATGGCTTAATTGCAAACGCAGAAAATTGTTGTCTATCGATTGTGTATCTGTAAGAGGATGTAATTCCATCATTACCCGGAGAGAAAATATGACTTCCATACATATTTATTTCATTTGGAAGATCAATTGAAGAATTGACCCAAATCCCACCGGAAGGCTTTCCATTCGTAACTGCGTTCGTAAACATTTGCTTATGCATTTTAACAAGAGTGCCAAATGCAGTATTAACGGTTGTTTTGGCCGAATCGAGATTTGCAGTATACATTAAAGAGCCGATATAACCACCGGCAGTTATATTTGTAGCATTCATTGTGGCATTATATAAGGGATTATCAGGCATTATTACAAGATGATTTGTTGTAAACGCTGTATCGCCACAATTTAACCAATAATTGATATCGACAATTCGCCAAGTAATACCATTTATTATCCAGTAATCCCCAACAAATAAATCGTTGAAAGAGCCATCGGTAATTGCTGCTTTTTGAGCTGATGTTACTGTGTTTCCAAGATTCTTTCCCCTAAATATCACCCGATGCATTTCGGGTGTCATGAGAGACATAATGGCTTCCAAAGATGCACTAAGTACCCGTCCCTGATTGGCCGATAACGGATCGGTGGCCGATGTAGAAGTCAGATTGTCAACGGCGGACGGCATGGCAAGTTTCTTGCGGGTCACGCCGTTGACATCAACATATAATTCCAAATTATCGGTATCTGTTGTTACAAGAAGCTGACCGTCTTTTATTGCAGTGCTGTTTATTTGCGCTTTTGTCCGTTTAAAGAAACTGAGTACCGACATTCAATAACTCCTTCCTCAGTTCCAAGTAAGCGCGGTATCAATCGCATTGCGCACACCGAGCTCTGTTGGGATGCTGTCATCTGCCGCACCTGTGACTCTTATGGTTGTTGTGAATTTTTTGCCGCTGTCCGTTATCTGCCCTGCTGAGTTCAATATTCCGATATTCCCGTTCACCGCGCCTGTTACTTTATCCATCTTGCCCGAACCGTCATAAGCTTTGACAAATAACCCGGTACCGTCATCGCTCATCTGATTTCCCGCTGCGCTGCTTATCTTAATATTCACTTTGATTATGCCGTTTTCGTCAACCGCTGTTTTTGCCGTTGTTGTATCGGCACCGGCATACGCCCCGACAAGATCAACCAATGACACAGTGGTTTTAGCACCACTGACCAATGTGAATGTCAGTATTTTTGTTGTATTGTTATATGCCACATCCTTGATTACGCTTTCCAATACAAGATCAATTTCTTTTTTGGAACCGTCAGAGAAAGTAAATGTAAATTTTTGAGTGGCCTCATCGAAGCCAATGTCCGTCATAACCGAACTGAGTGGTGCAGCTCCCACCTGTTTGAACGCGGAACCGTTCCAGATATAAGAGCTTATGTTTGTACCGTCATTTATAACATACAGCCTGTTTGATATGCCTGTCGCGGGAAGTGCTGTCAATACTGTTACATCTTCACTGCATACTTCGCTGCCCTTATATATCCGTTTGGTATCGGTAATGAAATACAGTGTTCCCGCATCTTTTGGTGTCAGTGCATCATAAGCCGCTTGGGCAAGTGAATTGTTAAATTTTACCAACATATTAACCATCCTCCCCGGAATTGTTTACTCCCATGTGATTGCATTTCCGCTGCCTGTTCCTCCGGAAAGATTTTTAAGCAGATCAACAATGTTGTACACTTTGCCGTCCTCGCCGATGTATCTTCCCGTCCGGGGGGAAAAAGCGTCGATGTTCAACTTCCTGTCTGATACCGCATCACCGCCGCCCAAAAGACTGACAATGTTATACAGCTTTCCGTCTTCGCCGATTATCATCCCACTCTGCGGGCTGAAAGAATCAATATCCACACTGTTTCTCCTCCCCTTCGTACATTCCGTTGCAAAATAAAAACAACCCCGCAACCGGAGCTGTTTTTATAAGTTTTCCATTTCTTCTTTTACTTTTTCCCAAATAGCTTCAGCAGCGTTGTTTTCGGCTGTTGCGGCTATATGGCGTGTTGCAATGTCGGGAATCTCGGCAGCGGTCATGTGTTTGTTGCCGCCCTCGAACGGGTTTGTGTATTGGAAATAAACAAGTCGGCCGTCTTTGTAAATCATGTAACAGGCTTTTTCTCTGTGCCTCGGCATATCGGGTTTGGCAAGAATAACATCGGGTTGTACTCCGTTGATAGGCGTTACCTCGTCCCATATTTCATGAGAATATGATTTTTTGTATTCCTCAATGATTGCATCTTGGTCTATCGCTTCCAAGATTGTCCCTGCTTCTTTGAATGTTAAACGATACTTTTCAACCAAATCTGCTTTGTATATTTTCATACTGCAACTCTCCTTTTTATTATCCCACTGAGTGTCGGGTATATTGAGTAAATTGTTCCGCTGTGTAAGGCTATTGTGCGTGTATCGGGGTTGATCCCTTGTTTGGTTACATCAATAAACGCTTGTTTTGTAAAAATCATAAAATCACCCGCTTCAACTGTGATTTCGGGGTAATGGTAAGATGAAACGAAAAATACTTCATTTACGGATAAACCCGAGCTTCCCGTAGTGCCTCCAATGTAATATATTGCCCCGCCAATCACACTTGATGTTAAACTCTGTCTTGCCGTCGGCATGGTGCTTTTAACACTCCATGTGTCTGTAGCGGAGTCGTAGGCTTCGTTTTTGGATAAAGGCGAACCTGAGCAACCTCCGACGCAATATATGATATCACTGACCGCATCCGATCTTAATACTGTTCTGCCTGTCGGAACAGCCGCTTTGGTAATCCATGTATTGGCAATTGGATCATATGCTTCGTTTACTGACAGAACGCCACTGTTTAATAAGCCTGTCGCGCCTCCGATGCAATATATTACACCTCCGACCGTGCTTGATGTTAAACCTTCTCTGCCTGTTGGCATGGCTTTTTTTGTATTCCATGTGTTTGTGGCGGGATCGTAAGCCTCGTTTTTTGTTGAAATGGAACCCGCAGACCCCGCGTAACCCCCAATACAGTATATTACATCGCAAACCACACTTGATGTCGGATTATTACATCCGGTCGGGATAGATTTTTTTGCAGTCCATGTATCAGTAACAGGATCATAAGCTTCATTTACAGATGTACAACCTGATGCGGCACCGGTTGTTGTGCCACCGATACAGTATATAATTCCGTTAATTGCAACCGAAGTCAGACCGCTTCTGCCTGTCGGCATTGAAGCCTTGACGCTCCATGTATCGGTAATAGGATCATAAGCCTCATTTTGGGATGAAATACTTCCTGCCGTGCCTCCGATGCAATATATCACGCCATCAACCACGCTTGATGTTAAACCGTATCTTGCAGTAGGCATAACAGCAAGGTTTGCAATCCAAGGAGCTTCATCGGCAAGCTCTCCGACAACCCCGTTAAACTCGAAAATCTCATACTCGGGGTCGTTCATGACAACCCAAGGCACCTGACCGTCCAATACCCAAACAGCATCGCCGTCCGCATCAGAATTCTTTGTCAGCACCGCCCCTGTTTTACCGCCCGAAGGAAGCGAAATACTGCCACCGGTTCCGCTGCCGATTCTGTTCAATAGGTTCTTCAGCAGATCGACAATGTTATATACCCTGCCGTCTTCGCCAATTCTCCTGCCCGTTTGCGGCCTGTGTGCGTCAATATCCAGTATTCTATCGGATACCGCTGTACCGCCTCCCAACAGATCAACTATGTTATACACATCATCCTCGCCCATTATCCTCCCGGTTTGCGCGGCACACGAATCAATGTCCATGAGTTTCCTCCTTCCCGACAAAATAAAGAACGCCCGGGATACATAACCGGACGTTCTGAGTTGATTTTTAACATGAGCCATCCCACAATGGCGGTATATCATAGTAATTGGGTAATCCCGTATTGCCCATGCAGTCGTTACCTCACTTCCAATCATCCGGTATTTCGTCGTAATTCGATAATCCCATGCAATTTCCGAAACATACATTGCCCCTCAGTCCCGGTGTTGTGCGTTCCCAAAGCGCGGGAGCAATCCCCGTCAATGCGGTGTCATCGGAAAAGCACATAAAAAAATCATAAGATTTGATACATTTATCGAACAGGTTATACGGCATCTGCTTCAGACTTTCATTAAACGCAAAGGCCATATTGAACATTTCGGCGGATATGCAGTCATCAAATAATCCGTCCGGTATTTCTTCAAGCAAAAGATTGGACATAAACACCCGCGAAAAATCATTGGCTTTTGTGCAGCCCTGAAACATATCTTTACCGATTGTCTTTAATTTTCTGCAAATACCGAAGCATTGATAAAAACTAAGCACATTCGGGCAATTGGCAAACAGGCGCGGAGGCAGCACGGTCAAAGATGTATTCATAAAAAAGCATTCATTAAAATCTTCGGCATCAGAGCAGTTGACAAACAAATCGGACGGTATTGATTCCAATTGATCGCAATTATGAAAAGCCTGATAAAAATCGGTTCGCCCTCTCTGAGGCGGCAAAGGTGTTAGAATTTTTATCACGTTGCTGTTGCTTAATAAACTGATATACCCACTTACATAATTTTTAACAGTAACTGTATAATCTCCGCTGTAATCATAGACATGCCCGACATAGTCAGCACCCCATGAGTTATCGACAACAGTTTCCGTACCGTCACCCCAATCAACGGTAAATTCCGGTGGTTGCAGTATTATATATCTGTAATCTGCCGACATTCTCCGTGATGCGATTTCAAATCGTGTGTACCTGCCGCTGCATCGCGCAATGTAAGAAAAATCTTTTTCAATATCTTCCGCATTAACATATCTGTGCGTTATCCTGTATAAAGATTTACCCATACAGTTACTCCTCACTTTCGCGTAAAAGGGTGTTTGTTTTATTTCCAGTTATCGGGTATATCATTATAATTAGAAAGCTTTGTGCCATATCTGAAACAACCTGTTCCAATAAGTGCAGGATTAGTTCTTAGCCACAATTCAGGAGCATATCCCGTTAATGTACCCTCGTTCTTTTCGCGCTCTGCCCAATTAAGAGTATTAAAACACCACTGAAAATCAATAACATTGAGACAGTCGTTTAATAATCCATCCGGAATACCGGATAAGGGGGTTGATTGAAAACAAGCCCAAAATGACGTAACATTTATACAGCCTCTGAACATATCTCCGGGTATTGCCGTTAAAGCCCTGCATCCCATAAAAGTTGCATAAAATTGCGTGACATTTGTACAATCGGTAAAAATCCCCAAACCAAGACTTTCCAGTGCTATACAGGCTTGAAATGTATATGTAAAATCCGCATTAACGCAGTTTGCAAATGCATAGTCTTCTATTGCTGTCAATTTTGACTGGCCTATGAAAGCAGAGCGGAAGTTTGCGTTTCTGCATCCATTGAATGCATTTCTTTTAATTGTCTTAATACCGCCGGATGACACTATATAGCTTAAGTCTTTTGCATTTATGCAATTGGCAAAAGCACTTTCACCAATTTCTTTTAAAGAATCGCAACTGACAAAACAGTATTCAAATTTTTCTGCTTTACTGTTTTCAAATAATCTTGCGGGTACTGACTCTAAAGACTTGCAGGATTGAAAACATGCTTCGAATGTTATTGCATTTGTAAAATTTCCAAATAATTTACTCGGAATTGATGTCAGTGCCTGACAGTTTTCAAAACAACGTTCAAAATTAACAGCGTTAACACATTTTTCAAACAGTCCGTCCGGTACATGTGTCAATGATCTACAGGATTGAAAACAATATATAAAACTTATTCTGCTGTCACTTCGGGGAAACGGTGTCAATATTTGCTTGAGTTTGTTTCCCTGTAGTAAAGGATATGAGTCTCTAAACTCTATCCATCCACCGGCATAGTTTTTAATGGTAACAGTCCAATCATTGGATGATGAATAAGTATGAGAGCGTTGGCTTTCCGAAAAACTATCCACAATAGATTGTGTGCCATCACCCCAATCTATTGTGAAATCTAATGCCTCGCCTTCCATATACCCGACTGTGTAACTGTTTCCGCGAATTATAAAAGCAAAATCTTCTGTATCATCCTCAACGCAAACATGACTGTCAGTAATGGGATATAAGTTCCCGTCCGGATGTTTGTAATACCTATGTGTAATCGGATACATAATTTACCGCCTCCCTTTATGCATCGAAGACGATACAGTCGTTTTTGTCGTACACCTCAAAGATATCTCCCGGTGACATTGCGTCGGCTTCTTCTTTTGTAGGTTGGTTGGGCGAAAAAAAATGCTTCGTTCCTCCGCACCCGCAATCACCCGTTCCACCCGGTTCATCACCTGTTCCGCTGCTACCGCTGCCCGATCCGACCTTCTTCCATTCGCCCGTTTCGGTGTCTCTGTACTCCGCGCCGTTATCTGTGGCTCTGTATCCGACTTCATCACCCGGATTAAGTACCCCGCAAGCAGTACGCAGAGTATAACCCAGATACATGCCATCGGATTCTTTGTATATCAGGCCTTTACCCCTGCCGTTCTCATCACCCGTACCCCATATCATTTTGGGCATCATGAATTCGTGACTTTCATCAAATCCAATATCTAAACGACGGTATGTGTTAATCGCCTTACGAACCTTCACACGAAAACGCTTTCGCAGCTCAATTATTTCCTCGGCTGTATAATCCTTTGCATCGGGAAGTGTTGCGGGGTCTGTGTGCGTGAAATATTTGTACGCCTGTGAGTGATCGTCAACCGCTGTCCAGTATATTGCATCACCGAAAGGCGATGTGTAATCCTCGGTTTCTTCCGACAAATCCGAACAAAGTAGTTCTATATGTTGGTTTTGTATCCTGATGAAATTACGTTGCGCATTCTTGGGCATCTGCTCTCGGATATCAAGAGCTTCGAAGTTGGTTTCCAAGAACCCCACAGCCATATAGCGCACCCAACAGTTGTTGAACATGGCTGTTTCGGAGGTTAACACTTTGCTTTCGACAACAGTTTCTATTTCATTGATAACTGTTTTTTCGATAGTCTCCTTAATCTCGGTGGACATGTCGTTTACAACAGTATCCGTAATAAGACCAATATCTCTTGTTGTCAGATAGTTTGACTGCTCAAAGCTTTGCAAATCGGATAATAGTTGCATAACGGTTTTAGGTGGGTTACCGAGTGAGACATAGCTTCTGGCAGGTTCAAACGGATAACTGTTGTATTCAACGACACGTGTTCGGACATCTATGTCCAACAGGCTGTCGTGCAGAAGAACGGAATCACCTATGTCAATTTTACCGCTGCCGCCGTATTCCTTAAGCTTCCACAGATCAATTACGGTGCATCTGTATGTAAGCCTCGGGATGTCGATACGCTCATAATTGTCTTCCGAAAATTCACGCTTTGCCCAACGCAGCAGCTCCGAAGGATTATTGATATCCTTATAATCTTTGTGTCCGTCATGCGGTGAACCGTAATTGTCCGCATAAGGACTTACAATGTACGGCAACCCACTGTTGACACCTGATATTTCCATACTGTTTAAGCCGTAGGGATAAAGCTTGGTAATCAACCCTGTTGTATCGCAGGTGCGGTCTATGCCTTTCAGATTTGCATCCATTGAAAATTTACAATCGGTTTCCGTGCCGATTTTTTTGACAAGAGCAAAGTCGAGGCCTTTGATATACAATTCCCCGCCGACGTTTTTGATTATTTGCGACATCACGGCCATCGGGTTTGTTTTATCCATTTCGATATCTGTCGGAGTTGTCATCGGCTCATATCCCGCTTCGGTTATCTCGGCATCGGTCAGTTGAATGAGTTGCCTTGTACCGGCAAAACATACACCCATAAAAGCCGTGTCAAGAATCTCGCGCGGTGTTTTACCGATCATAACAATCTGCGGTATGTGACGCCCTTTTTCGGCGGTTTCCCACCATGTGGATGACGCCATCACTTTGCCGTAGGGTTTTCCGCTTTCGTCTCTGCCATCACTGACGGTTTTAATTGTGTAATAATCACCGTCAATGCATATAATGTTCTCATTTGTGATAAGACCCCATTGCCAGGATGTACGCGGAATATCAAACTCAAGACCGCAGGCTGCGTTTATCCGCTTTTTGACAACGAGATTTCTTGCATCCGTAAGTCTGCCGGCCAATGATCCGTTGGATTTGTAAATATTTGGATGGTTCACCGGGTCACCCCCCATAAGTATTTTTCTCTGAAACTTACCGTCAGCTTCCCGGAGAACACGTTACCGACATACAGCTTATGTGTACCCGGCTGCAGCTCCGATCCGTTGTCTTCCGTGTCAAAATACAGCTTTATTCCGTCAACAGGCTCAACATCCCATGTAAGTTCTATGTCGGGTTTTACGCTTACAAAACCCCTGTTTTTGATTGTGAATGCATGTGCGTTTACCGTTGCGGCTGTGTCAATATTGTATTCGGCAGGTTCAAGAGCCTCTGAAAAAGGATCGGCTTCAAACACCACATTGAATTTATCCAGATACTTGACGGCGCGGTTAATATCAATCTTATTTACAATGCGGCATTTCCATCGCACCCTGGGAATACCGCTGTCAACAAGATACCCCTCCCGTTGAAAAAACAAGGCCGCCAAAGCGTTTTGCTTGGCAGCCATACTGTTCTTTGATTTACCCTGAAATGCGCAATCATATTCAAAACGGCGTGTTTTGTAATGCACCCTGCCGTCGGCATTGTATGCGGAAAAGTCATACACACCGTCCATGGTTTGCACGTCCTCGGTTATTGTTTTCGGTTCGGGCAGAAGCGGCAGGGTTTTTAACTGCGCCAATACATCAAGATCATTGGTATGTGTATCATTCCATAAAAAGCCCACCGTTGTCACATCCTTTTGCTGAGAGTATAAAGCGCGGCACTCAACAGATCGTCAAGGTAGCCGGTTTTGTCACTCAGGGAACCGAAGCTGTTGGAGCTGTTATCGGTTATACTCAGTGATATGTTTCTTTCGGAGTTGCTGATATTGTTTTGGACACCGCCGGAGCCTGTAAAGCCGAGACTTGTTTTAACGGAGTCAATGACTTTGCCGATGTCGGCCGCCCACTGCTTGGCAGCGGTAAGGCTTTGGTTTTTATAATCATCAAAGTTTTTATTATAGGTATTGAATATCTCACTCATGCCCGAAGCCAAACCGTCGGCCGCATCCTCAAGGTTGTTGCGTGTAATATCCGCAAGACCGGCGGTACCGTCCTTTATAAGTGTGTATTGCTTTTCAAGTGCAGTTTTGTTGGCGTCATACTGTTTATCAAGTGCGCTTTCTTCGGCTTCATATCGTTTATCCAACGAATCAATGCGGCTTTTTATTTCTTCTTCCTGGCGGGTTTGTTCAGCCTGACGCTGTTCGCGTTCGGCTTCTTTTTCCAGTGACTGAATCTGCGACAGGATTGATTTGTATTTGTCTTGGCCTTCTTTGGTTGCCGCGCCCGAGTAAAGGCTTGCCTGACTGTATAAATCTGTCAACTCGCTGTTGCGGTCTCGGCGGTTTTCCTCCGCGTCGATTTCATCATAGTATTTACGGACATCGCTCAGCTCATTGTTAAGAGCTTCCTTCTTGGCTACATAAACACTTTTGATGTTTTCCTTCTGAGCGTTATATATTTCGTCCAGAGCATCTTTTTGTGCCGTATACCAATCATCAAGATAATTATTCATTATCTCGGTGCGGATTGATGTTGTATTTTTATCGATATCAGTTATAGCCTTTGAATGCTTATCATAAGCGGCTTCTATTTCCCGTATTTGCTCTTTTTCGCTAAGCCAGTACTTGGAATCAATTCTTGCCAATTCATCGACAAGGTTTTGTTCCACTTGTTTTCTGTATTCGGCGTAACCCTGTAATTGCTTACTGAGGGAATCGTAGCCGGTTGCATTGTCAAGAGCTTTTTCGGTTTCCTTTTTTTGGATATATTCAAGCTCGGCAATCCGTTCTTTTTCATCGGCAATCTTTTTTGCCTTGACGGCATTTTCGGCAGTGTAAAGCTTCATTTCCATATCTTCAATACTTTTGGCGTAGTCATTCCAAATTGCCTGACGGTCTTCCGCTGTTCCGTGTTCCGATTCAAGTATTTCGGCTTGCTTTTGTCTCATGACTCCGATGATTGCATCATATCTTACAGCCTCGGCTTCTTCGCTTGATACACCCGTTTCGGGATCACCGAGCCGCCCGTAAAATTTATCCAGTTCAAGTTGACGTTTTAGCAAATCCGTTTCATCTGATTGAGCTTTTTTCAGAGCTTTCAGTTTTTCCGTGCTTTCTTTTTCGATCCGCTCTTTTTCGTCGTTCTCGGACGTGTATTGAAGTTTTCTGTATTTTTCAATTTCACGGTCGTATTCTTTCCAAAGCGCGAGTTGTTCTTCTTTTGTTGCGTGTTCCAACGTCAGAGTCTGCGCCTGTGCTTCTTTCAGATTCGCTATGATTCTCTCATAGGCGGCACGTTCTTCCTGTTCGGTCAGTTTATTGTAAAACTTTTCTGTATCAAGCCATTCCTCCAGATCGGACACACGCTCCGACCAGTAAGATTTCCAAGCGGCCTGTTCTTCTTTATTTTTCTGTTCAAGCTCCTTCGTGGGGTCTTTGCTTTTAGTGCTTGATTTTATACCCGCGCCTACGCTTGCGACTGTTGTTTTACCAAGATTGTCGCTGAGGCTGTTCAGCAATGCTATCTGCTTTTCCAGTTCCGATGCGGTTTTTCCGCTTGCCTCAGCGTCTGCCAGTTTGGCTTTCGCCAATTCATAAAATCCCCGCGCATCCAGTATGGCCGCTTCTCTTTCGGCATCCATTTTACTGATTAACGCTGTGATTTTCGAGCTTTCCAACGTTGTTATTTGGTCGCGGATTTTGGCATCCACTAAATCCCTGTACGCCTGTTCGTTGAGAGTGATTGCTCCCGTTTCGCTATCGATGACGAGTGCTGTGGCGTAACCGCTGTCAATCAAACTCATTGCGGTTTTATATGAAATCTCTTTGCTCTTTGCCTGTTCCTCGAACGCTCGTGTCAGGTCATCCGTTGTTGAAATTAAATCGGAAGATGTTTTTCTGATTTCTTCGAGATACTCGGGAGTATGCAATAAACGCAGCTCAATAATGTCCGCTATATTATTAAAGTTAGCTGCAAGCTGTGGATACTGTTCGGCAAGCTGCCCGGTTGTCTCCCGTTGTTCCTCCAGCGTTGCTATGTATTTTTTTGCATTGATATCACCCGAACGGTATTTTTCGTCGAGTTCCTCAAGTGCGGCAAATAACGATTTAAGAGCTTTACGGGCTTCTTCCGCTTCGGATGGAATTGTATCGGGAATGTTGGGAATATCACCTTCGGCAGGTATATCCTTTACCGCACCGGCAAGTGCCCGCATCGCAGCTTCTTCCGCTTTAACGACTTCGGTATGTTTGCCTACCTTGGATATGGCATTATCAATGTCATCAACCCATTTTTTGCTTTCCTCGGATACCCCTGACAGATTATCTCTGTAACCGAGCAGTGTTTCGCTGTCTTTCAGGATTTCGTCGTGAAGTTCGTCTGCCTGTTCCGTAATAGATTTTATATCGTTGGCATTTTGGGTAAATTGCCTTGAACTAAGATACCCGGTATCCGACAGCCGTACCTGCTCTTTTTCGAGAGCGGAAATTTGTTGCTTTAAATCATCGTAATATTTTATATACGCTCTGATACGATCGGGCGTATTTAAATTGGAAAATCCACCTTCATCATAATCATAAGACGGTATCTTTTTTTCCAACAGCTTGATTGTTTCCTTCTCTGTATCGCTTTTCGCAACATCTGCCAACTGTTTTTTTATTTCCAATTGAATTCTTAGCTGTTCACTGATGCCCTCAAGTTTTTCCAATTCTTTTTGATCGAAAATAGTTGGGTCTTCCTTGGCGTTGAGTTCATCTATCCGGCTTGCGACATTGCTTAACTGCGTTTCGGTTTCACTGACTTCACCCTGTAAAGTACTATATTTATCGGACAGTTCTTTAACCCGTTTTTCTTGTCGCTCATAGTCTTTTGATAAATAATTTACAGCAAACGATATCCCCGCCAAAGCGGCAGCTACCAATGCGACCGGTCCCAAAAGCGCACTGAAACCCGTTGCCGCAGTTCCCGCAGCGGCTCCCGCTGTTGTTGTTGCTGTCGCTGTAGCAGCCATCACCGGAGCCGTTGCGCCCAATGCGACTTTTAACCCCGAAACAACGGTTATCAGTTTTGATGCGACAGATAAAGCGGGTCCGACAGCCGCAACCACTGCGGCTATTGTAACAACGGTTTTCCGCTGTTCATCATCAAGTTTGCTTATCCACTCGGTTAAAGCTTTAACCTTATCCGTTACCCAATCCACAGCGGGAGCCATTGTCGCGGCAAACTCTTGAGCCGCAACCTGCATCCGCGCCATAGACTGCTGAAACGAGAAACCCGCTTTGTTGACACCTTCCGTCTGTGCAGCGAATGCGGCATCTGTGGCACCAAGCGCGTTTTGCATTTCTTTGAGTTTGGCGGTATAAGCTTCCGACTGCGCTCCGGTCAGCGAAAACATGGCCGTTACGGCTGTACTGCGTCCGAACATGCTTGCAAGAGCTTCCTCGCTCCCGTTCACAGAATTGGAAAGCATATCAAGCGTACCTTTGAATCCCAATGCCTCAACAGCGGCGAATCCGCTGGCATAACCTTGCTCCTTCAATATTTTGGCGAGTTCGTCGCTTGGTTTTATGAGTCCATTTAAAACAGCGTTGTACTCGGTTGCCACTTCCGACGCATTGCCGGTTACGCCTGTAAGTGTTGCAAATACATTAAATAACTCCTCTTGGGATATCTTCAGCGCATTGGATGCGGGAACAACCTTCCCGATACTTGCTGCAAGCTCCGGGTATGTTGTTTGACCGAGTTTTAATGTTTTAAACGCTAAATCGGATGCTTTTTCCGTAGCTTCGGCTGTAACATTGTTATACCCTTTGGTTACCGCCGTTGTAAGTTTTATTGCTTCCTGTGTGGTTGCAAGAGCGGATGCGGCAGACTTGGCATTGATTTGCGTTATCTTAAGTGTATCATTTGAGTCGCCCAATGCAGAAATAACACTGTATACACCCTCTGTAATATCGGTTGTGTTCTTGCCTGTTTCTATGGCTATTTCTTGTATGCCTTTTTTTAGTTCGGCAAGCCTGTCAGTTCCGACATCGAGAGTGGCAATATTTGCCAGATTCTTGTTTATCTCCTGCCCTGCTACCAATACAGCAGCGGCAGCAGCAGTAATCGGCGCAGTCAACCCTATTGTTGCCGCTGTACCGGCTTTACTCAAAACATCGGTGAAACCCTGCACCGATTCTTTGCCCATGCGGTAATTTTCAGCAAACTGTTTCATGTCTTGGCTGAGCTGCTTTAAAATTCCTGTCTGAATCTCAAGTTGCTTGGTTGTATCGGTTAATGTTGCTTTCAGCAGCCGTTCGGAGCTTTCGGATTTTTTAATATCCTGCTCCCATTGGCTGAGTGTCTGTTTGCTGCTATCATATTTTTTATTGGCATTCTCAACTGCTGCAGCAAGCTTTTTCAACTCCTCCTGCGAAGTGTCAATACAGAGTGTTGCAGCTTCCCAAGCCTTGGTCGCATTTTCGACTTTCAGTCTGTTTTCTTCGACAATCTTACTTTGTGCTGCGAATCCTTCTTTTGTTTTTGCTGTGATGTTTGTTTGTATATTCAACTGTTCGGCCAGAGCTTTTTGTTTTGCGGAAAGCATATCAAGCTCCCGCCCGTTGGCTTGCATCTCGGCCGCCGTCAGTTTGTAGCTCTGTTCCACAGTCTTCATTTCTTTGTTAAATGCCTGTATTTCAGATTTTGCATTTTTAACATCTACGGTAATCGGTACGTTAATCCCTGCCATAATTCACCACCTCAGAATACTATTTCATCTATAAACATTTTTTTCGGTTCGGATTTTTCAAGTCCGTTTGCGACTCGCCATAAGTGACTCAGCTTGTCAAACCGTCGCGGAATGCAGTTCATAAATTCATCATCAGTCATGTTCAGCCGATACCGTGCCATAAAATAAAGTGTGTCCCAATCCCAAGCATCACTCGTAGACTTTGGTGCGTTTTCGTCCGCATCGGGTAAATGAAGAACCAAGGCTTCCATTATTTTTTCATGTGCCAACCGAAATTTTTCGATATCCATATATTCATCAATTTTCGTTTTTTCTACGGCTATAAGAGCGTAAAGGAAATTGAAAACGGCGTTGACTGTTTCTTCCGCGTTTTCGCTTTTCAGATTGTCCAATGCATTTTTGAATGAACCGTATATTTCTTCGAGAATAAAAATAGCCCGCATAGTAAACCGTATTCTGTACGGCTTATCAAGATAAAAAATAATAGTATGATGCTCAAATGTATCTTTATTGCTCATATAATCACACCTTTACAAAAGAAAATCCGAGAGCGTGAAATTGCTCTCGGATTCGGATATTTTTACTCATCTTCTTCAGGTTCTGTTGGAGGCGCAGCCGGTTTGACTGCGACCTTATAAAGTTTTTTCAGTGTTTCGACTTTAAACCAGTTTTCGCCTATCTCTTCTGTATACTCGGGGTCATCAGTATCAATTTGGAGTTTTATTTGATTATCGCACTTTCTTGTTATAAATGTGCCGTTTATCGATTGATTTTGAAATGCAACGTTTTGTTCTCTTGTTGCACTGCTTACTTCACCGATGGAGAACATCCCTTTCGGTAGCCATGTGAGTCGATAATGACCGTTTGACTTAAGTGTTCTGTAAGCAAAACCTGCATAAGGTGGTATGCTGTCCCCGCCTTCGATGGTTATACCGCCATCCGATAACTGATGTCCAAGCAAATCCCTTTGATTCGCATTGCTGAAATCGGATTTTGTAAACACAACCTTCTTTTCGCCTTTTGACATTGCAGTTATTGTAGGGTCGTTATCATAATATTCCGTTTGTGCATTGTCATTTGAGCTTACAACAATTGATTTTGTATTGGGCAACGGCTTTACATCGCTGTACTCGGGAGCTTCACCTGCCTTATCCGATAAAAGCAATGCATAATGTGCCTTATCAACACCGATTGTTACGCCACCGGTTGAATCTGCTGTTACTACTGACATTTTAAAACCTCCTTTTTGTATGTAAATTAATCAGTTCCGAGTTCGTTATCCATGACTTGATGCATGGCGTTTTCTACTTGTTTTTTAGTCTTTGATATTATTTTTTTTATAAAATTGCTTGCATCCTGCCCATGAGATTCGACACCGTGTTCTTTATATGCCGCGACTTCTCCGTTACGGAATCCGCTTTTGCGTGTTCCGTCAAAATAAACATTAGCTTTAAACCGGTTGCCTTTATTTTCATGAAAGGGGTGCGATGTCCGGACGCTGTTTTGCAATTGCTTTGTGCTTCGGCTTTTTTGCTTAAGATTTGATCCGATAGCTTCATCCAGACTTTTCTTAAGCTCCGGCTCAAGCACCGCCATTCCGGCTTCAACCATTTTCGGAGCTATAACCGCAGTAAAATCGGTAAGATATTCGATCTCGAATGCCATAACTAAACCTCACATTTGTACAGATAATGGAGTATTCCTTCGTCATTTCCTTTATCGGAGCCTGTAATTGCACCGTATTCGATTTTATCCAAATCAAATGTGATTCCGTTATCATTTAGCGTATCTTCAAGAGTATCGGGTATAGAGTCAAACTCCGTTTTTGTAAAAAAATGCACATCGACATTATGCTTCCTTTGGGTTATGCGGTTATCGGAGTAATAAAAGATTTTTTCCGTTTCCACATAGACAATCCTTGGAAAGTCTTTGCCTTTGGCTTCATAATGCGATACATTGGCGCATACTGTCTTTAATAAATCGCGGAACTCCTTTAATATCATTTTCTCACCCCATATTTTTGAGGCGTAGCGACAAGTGTTATGTCCGTGATGGGTACATTGCTTTTATTGACGCTGTGCCGCACCCGCCAGATTTTATAATACTGATCTTCTATCCTCACAACATCCTGTGTGCTTATTTTTTTGTTTTGCAATATTCTGATCCGCACGTCAAGCTTTGTTTCCTCCTGCATGGCAATATTGAAGTCTTCTGCGGAAATACCGATATATTCGAAGAATACCTTTCCCGTGCCCTTGACAGGTTTCAACGGTTTCCCACCCTCCGACTCGTCATCGAGTACCGTGTATAAAAAAGCGACACCGTCATTCATCCGATACATCGACTGTCACCTCCGCAGCGGATAAAAGAATAAGTTCCGTCAGCTCGTCACAATAATTTTTTCTGAATTCATGCAGACAGTTGTTCCAATCATAAAATACCCGCTCAAGCATCAACGTTTTTGCTTTACCTTCGCTTGTGTAATCAAGCCTTTTACTGCAAAGCCCGTTTAAATCGGCTTGCGCGGATGCAATTAATCTTGCAATCCGCGCATCGTCATCTTTCCATGTCACACGAAGTTTATCTTTTACATCGCGCAACAGTTTTGATTCGAAAGTCATGTACTCACGCCCTTATTTTGTCTTAAGGCTTGGGGTCAAACCGCTTATATCAAGATTGATAAACGAATCCTCATCCAACGGTCTGCCGTTCCCCGCAAGCTTGGTCATATAAACACGTTCGTCTTCAATGTACCTATACTCATCTGAGAAACCTATACCCTGCGTGAAACCCACACCCATAAAATAATCCTTTGCCATACCCGCACACATTAAACCTTTTGGCATAGCTGTTGACTGAACAAATCTGCCCGGTATTGGGAGGATGTTGTAAACATACTGTCCCATATTGTTTAAATATGTTGTCGCACCGAATATTTTTTCCCAATAATCCTGTGGATTCACGACCATAACAACCCCATTTACACTTCTTTTTCCGTCGCGTGTAAGAGGCGACATGATACGCGTTCCGAGTGTTACAGGTTCCAAATCGGTGATCGCCGTTGCGGGTTTATTGGGATGATTACCGTCATTCAAATCTTTAATCATGCCGATTGGGCAGTTCTTACCGTCCCCGGCCACTATTGCATTTTCAAGCCCAAGAGCCATACTCTCGGACAAAATTTCCCTGACATAACGGTCAAGCCATTCGGGTCCGAGCAGCAACATTGATTTACTCACAGGAATGAAGCAACTGAGCTTGAACAGGCTCATTCTTACTTTTGTGAATCCCTCATCAAGCAGTTCTTTGACCTCAGCCGATAATTTGTCCCAATATGCAAGCGGTACAGTACCAACCTTAATGAGAAATTCCGTTGTTGCTGAAGCAGGGCGGAAGTTGATACATTTCAATAGATCGTGATTCTCGGTCAGTTCCTCGAAAATACGGTTAATAACTGATGGCGGCGGAATTGTTTCGACTCCGTCAAAAGAGTTGCCCGCGATGATCTCGTTGTAATACTTTGTTTCTGTGGCGGTCAGTGGGTTTACTCCACGCGAAACCAAAATTTCTCTGTCGTTCAATGCGGCTCTCGTCATACTATTGGCTTCTGCGATTATGTTCTGTTGGATTTGACCGCCCAGTGCCACCATCGCGTCGGCGATTGCGTTATCATCGCCACTTGCCAGTGCGGTTTGTATCGTTGCTTTTACGTCATTAAGCGCGTTTTTTGTTGCATCGGGATTTTCCATGTTCATGCCTCCATTTTTTTATTTAAGCCATTAAAAAAAGCCTCAATCGCCTTGACAGCCTTTTCTTTGCCCGTCTCGGATATTGGCTTTTCGTTGTTTGGCTTTTCTCCGTATTTGTTCAGTATTTCATTTTTATTGAGCTTCGCTTGCGCCCTGGCAGAATTGCTTTCATCTTCCTTCACGGCATCGGTAACATCGGTACACAGTCCGAGAGTCAGACATTCATCTGCGCTCAACAACTCCTCGCCATCAAGAAGGGCTGTCAATTCTTCATCTGTGCCGATGAAATGTGTTTTATAAGTTTCGCGCAAAGCGTTGTCGAGCTTTTCAAGGTCTTCCGCTTCTTTCCTCAGTTGTTTGGCGTTGCCGAATGCCAGTGTTGACGCATTGTGTATCATCATCAGAGTGTTTTTTGGCATAGTGATTTTTTCTCCCGCCATGGCAATAATACTTGCACCGCTTGCGGCTATTCCGTCAATATGCACGTGAATTTTAGCTTTGTGCTGAATTAATGTATTGCATATCGCTATAGACGTAAACGCACTGCCGCCATAAGAATTAATATGGACATGTATTACATCCGAATCTATCCCGGCAAGAGCATCCCTCACATCCTTGGATGTTATAATCTCTATATCATCCCGCCACCTTGTATCGTGGATATTTCCATACAAATACATAGTCGCTTCCTTTGCCGCCGAATCCAAGAATGTCTCAAAGCGTTTACTGATCTTTTTTATTTCCATCGCTGTTTCCACCCCCTTCCAATAATTTGCTTGCTTCCTCATAATTTTTGGTAACATGCCTCATGTCCGCTATTTCATCGGACACGGGTTCACGGTCAAGCATTTGAAGATTGTCGTTTATGGTGTTGACACCCGCTGCGAACAGCTTATCGGCGGCATTGGCAAGCTTGGTAATATCAGGCATAGTTATTTTTGATGTGTCTATCTTCATGTATGTACGTTCAAGATAGTCCCTCTTTTTGTATAGCTTGGCGTTAATCTCGTCTTTAATGATTTCGACGGGAGGTTTTACACCGAACATAACAAATGTATCCGCAAGTTGTTCCATATTCACCATATCGCCGCGTACAAGCTTGGTCGGGATGTGGTATGCAATTGCCGCAAAATCAAAAATGTCATCCACAATCGCACGTATATCGCGTGTTGTGTGGATGGCATTGTTGTTACCCGGATTATAATTCTTATTCAATGACATGCCGTTGTACAGCGGAGCAATAGCACCCGCACCGTCAGCCTCAAAAAAAGACTTGAATTGCTTTTCAAACAAATCTTTAACGGCATCTATCTTGCCCTTATCCTGTGTATAAGTGGATGATATATCGATAATCAGGCGTGGAGTGTTTTTTCGCTTGTAATTGCTCTGTGCGGCGGCCAGAAGCCTACCGTATCCGACATACATATTGTCAATGAGCTTCGCGACATCGGTGTTGTTTAATTTAAAGTGAAGCACATCGGACGATCTCTTGCTTTCTTTGAGTATGAAGCTGCCAATCTGAATGCCGCTGTAAATGTTTTCATACATTACCCGTTCTTCGACATTGAATGTATCCGCGATATGAAAACCTGTTTCGAGCTGTACCACCAAAACCTCATTTTCCTTGTACATTTTACTGACAAGCTCATGCCAAAAAACAGCCGCGCTTTGGTTTTGGTTCGGACGGACATTGAGCATATAATAAAAATCTTTACGGATTTCTTTTCCCTTCTCAAACGTCTTAAACTCGCATGTCAGCAGCGTATTGGCGATAAGGCTTGCGCATGTTTCGATGGCCAAAAGTTTATAATATGCTTCCGCGACAAGCTGTCCGAAGTACATTTCCTCCATCTTACCGCCTTTGGAAAAAAACCCTTTTATTCCGTCTATTATCGTTGACAATTCATCACATCCCAAATTTAAAATACAAACGAAGCAAACAACGAAGGGTCAAATTCGGTATTCTCCGATAATTCCGCGTCTTGGCTGAGTGCATGGAGTAGGGCGAAGAAGCCGTCCGTTTTCCTTTTCTCTTTATCTATTTTTTGATAAATAATATTTCCGTTCGGTTGGCTTTCCTTGAACACATTTCCGCAATACCATCTCATTAAAGGGTCGGAGCCGAATACGAGTGTACGGTTTATAAATATCTCATCAACAAGCGGGGAAAGCATCGAGTGTATAATCGGACCTCGCGGAACAACCACTGTTTCAAAACCCGCTTCACCAAGTTTTTGCTGCATTATAAGAGACCTGTGTTTATCCATGACTATTTTTTTAAAGTTAAAGTTGTTGCATTGAGATAAAAACCAGTCTACGCAATGCTCGGGTTTTATGGAACCCTCATGTATTACAGTCAGTACACCCGCTTGTATGGCTTCGTCGATAATTTCCTGATTTATTCCCTGTAACTTCGGAGCAGTGTGAAACATGAAAGAGTGCTGCTTCCAGTAACGTTTGCCGTCTTTTTTAAATAACGCACCGACAGAGCAAAAATCGCGTACATCGGCATAATCCAATGCGCCGATTGCCTCAATACCATCCAAGTCCTCCGGAAGCGGCTTATCTGTGGCATAAATGTCATCCCATGTCGCAACGGCCTTGTATGTATCCTCTACAGGGAAATTCATTCTTTTAGCCATAAATGACATATAAACGGTCGAATTCGATTTTGAATCTTCGTACTCCTTTTCAACCTCGCGTTTCAACGTTTCATTGTAACGAAGAGATGGGTTTGCCTTTTCCCACATAAGAAGATTGTCTGCTTCTTCCAAGGAGTCTATACGGCATATAAACGGAAACATGGTTGACTTTGGCTTATCTCCGTTCAGAACGCTAATCGCGGTAAGCTTCTTATCGTCAATTACACTGTTTCTGATATTTCCATCGGTTGTAATATAAAATTTGCGAGGGTCTTTGACTTTGCCCAAACCGCCTATATGCACTGCGATATTAGAGTAATTCTCGTAGGCGTGAATCTCATCGAATATGACACAGCCGGGCCGTTTACTGTCTTTGGTTTTGGCGTTTGATGTATTAAATTCGAGTGTGGACAATTGTGTGTTGTGCTGTATAAGTTCCTTTGTCGCTGTAAAGGCATTATCCTTCCCTGTTAACCCATTATCTTTAATCACTTCGTATACATCTTTGAAACTCCGCATCGCTTGGTCTTCCGATGTGGCGATGAGGTCTATATTGTACCGTTTTATTTTAAGGCTTTTCGATAGCATGAAAAAACTGTTCCAAGAAATAAACCCGTTCTTTCCCGCGCCACGTCCCAACATGAGGAAGTATTCATCAAAAACGAGATACCCGGTTTTATACCGCACCCCATAAATAAATGCATTGATAAACTTTTCCCACTCGTAAAGGTCAAAAGGGAAATATTTTTTCGGCATGGTAACTGAATCTTTGATTATTTTATGGTCAATGATTATATCCGGGTTGCTCAGCTTTTTCCTCAGAAATTTCATTAACAGCTTCTGTTCGCGACAGCTGTTTATTTCATCCTTCTCGACCATTCGCATGTATTCGTCTATGTGTGGGTCGAATTCAAACGTTGCGATTGCGACCACCCGCTTTTGCCGAGTCGGCGGCTTTAAGTTTCAACTCTGCTAAAATTTTGAGCATTTGGGAGTTTACTTTTGCCAGTTCCGATATGCTCTCGTTTCTCTTGAACCCTTCCTGATTCTCGCCGTTCTTCCAATAGATGGACACGCCGCGTGTCTTGATATCTTTAATCAGCATGTTCTTGATGTCCCACAATTCCATATAGTCGGTGATGATGTCCGTATACTGGATGCTGTTCGTTTTGTTCTGCTTCATCTGCTTGAGCAGGGCTGATTTAATATCGGCTCTCAGTTTTTCGTAATTGTCAGAATATTCCATATCACCCATACCCCCACCCCCCCCTCACGCGCGAGGCAAAAAATCTCCGGAGCAACCTATTACCCCTGGTTACAAAATTTTTTTAAAAATCCGAAAAATTTTGACCGGGGGGTATTTACCACCGTTCGGGTAAAAATACTTTAAGTTTCTTTAATGTTCTTCTGCGTTCATGGATATTGTCATGGCAATTGTGGCAAAGAGACATCAGGTTATCCAATGACAAACCCAAATGCGGAAACTCGCGCAGGTATTTAACATGATGTACTGTCTGTGCCCGCGTGTATTTGCCGTTACGTTTGCACAGTGTGCATTCGAATCGGTCACGCTGCAATGCTTCCTTCCTTGTTCGCCGCCACTCGGATGATGCATAAAATCTTTTCTCATCCTTTGACGCTATGTATTCAGCTATCGCTGTTGGCTCTTTATCTTTCGCCATATAAACATCACGCCTTTTTTGCACGAAAAAAGCGACTGCATCAGCAATCGCTTATAATAGCTATTTTAATCACGCTTCGCTTGTTGCATTTATCCACATTATTCTCAAGATTACAGATAGAGGCTTTAGCTGCAACTATCTGTTCGGATATTAAATTAAGTTGCTTTTCTAGTTCAGATTTTCTAATCTCAAGATTGTGTAAACTAACTCTTGCAAATTTTAGACTATCGTCAACTCTCACAAGAATCACCCCTATACAACTTTCCACTGGCACACATTGTTAAGAAGCACAGAAATCATACTCTGTAATACCGCCGTTTCTCGTAACGATAACATAATATCACAGAATATACCCTTACTACTGACATCTTTTATGAAATACGTAACCCCCTATGCAGCGCAAATTGATAACGAGCTTTTTTAAGCCAACGATAAATCTGTCTATCACTTGCAGGAATTGTTAACTCCGCTTTATGTACTCTATCAGAAATATCATTGCGTTCCAAATCCTTCTCAGGATTTTCAAAGTAAACAATACTTACAGCCTGTCTACCATAACTCCCTATATCCAGCAGTGTTTTTTCAACGGCAATGATATCCAAAAACTCAGCCAAATGTGTTTCCAGTGCTTTTTCTGCGGCCATTGCGGCATACTCTACAGAGCTTTCAGTTGTTCCTTTGGTTATCGTGTGGTATTCCTTTTTTGATCGCTCGTAAATCTTATCATACAACTCTTGCTTTATCTGTTCGGATGTTTTGCATCCGCAAGCCGCATAATAGCGGAACGCTTCTGTTGCATAATCTCTAATTGCGTCCTTCTTCAAGTTCCGCCTCCTTCGGGCGATAACAATGCCTTTTATATGTAAATACCCCTTAACAAACCTTGTTGAGTTTTACATATCTTATATTCTGTAAAACTCGTTTTTTTCTTTTCCTTCATTATAATGTACCGTAAATAAAAACCCGTGTTTACTTTTTCTCATTTTGTAAAACTGAATCCCCGAACGAGGTTATCCTTCTTGTCTTGGTCGATGCCAATATATCTCAGAGTGACCAACGGACTTGAATGATTGAATATGGCCTGCAAGGTCGCAATATCTTTTGTATCCTGATACATGTGATATCCGAACGTTTTTCGCAGTGTATGTGTCCCAACATCTTCGATTCCAAACCGGAGTGCCGCTTCTTTTAATATCTGAATAGCCCTTTGTCGGGTCAATGCCTTTGTCTCCCGTTCTTTGCTGATCTTACTGGTTTGCTGCCGACTGGGGAAAAGGAGCTGCCAATCATTCATATCTGTTACATAATCAACTAAGGCGTTTTGCAATTCCTTATTAATAAATATCGCTTTTTCTTTACCGGTTTTCTTTTCGCGGATACTGAGCCGCGTCTTCCCGCGCACGTCCCTAACTTTTATAGGAAGGATATCCGATATTCTAAGCCCGGAATATATGCCGAACATAAACAGAACATAATCGCGTTTGTTTTTGGATTTCAGGTAGTCGGCTATATCTCTCACCTGAGACTTGCTCCTAATCGGCTGCACCGTATTCAATTAATCACCCCGCAATCACATCTTATGGATATAACTATTCCCGGTGCCGCATCTTGTAACGGCGTTCAATTTCGCATACAACGGCATTTTTCATATCACTTTCAAACTCTGTTGACGGCAGCCCCAAACCATTGATCAACTCATACCAATCCTGTTCGGTATCCGCGTTCAGATGCTTTTCCATAAATTCATATACTTTTCTGAATGACGGATTATAACCTTTCATCTCAGCCAACAATTACGGCACCTCATAGTTTAAGCCGTTCAATCAGTTCTTTTAATGCTGATTCATATTTAACCTGAGTAAGATTCAATGCCTGTAATTTTTCTTTTTCCTGTTCGTAAATTAAATAAATATTCATTACGCCCTCCTTTAAAGAAAAGACAGTATCTCATCATCACTGATATCTTCAATTAAAGGTTTATCCCTTGTCTGCATCTCTTTTTTCTTTGTAACATTCTGTGGCTTGAACCTTTTATCAGTTTCATAAAACTTTTGAATCTTACCGTTAAAAAATAAATCTATTTGACCGGTGTTGCCGAATTTATTTTTATCTATCAGGATATAACCATCTTCCGGTCTGATTTCTTCCGGATTATCCTTTTGCATTACATAAGGCCTATGCAATATCCCCACATAATCGCCGTCAGCTTCCAACGCTCCCGACTCCTTTAACTGCGACATGGTTGGCTTTGCTATACCTTTGTCCCGCGATAATTGTGACAGTAACAGGATCGCACAGTTATTTTGTTTGGCAATTTGCTTGTAAAGCCCGGATATGTAATCAATTTCCAACCGACGGTTTTCAATTCTTTTGTGTGTTTTGACTTTTTGGATATAATCAACAACAACGAGCGACGGTTTGATGCCCGATATTATCGTTGTCTGCTGCTCGATGAAGTACGCATCGTCAAAGACATGGAAATGCCGATTCTTCAATGTCTCCGTAAATTCCTCAACCTTGCCGTATTGAGCATCTGTTAAAGATTGTTCTGTAAATAAACTGTAATCTATACCCATTGAAGCAGACGCCAAACGCTCGTATATCATTTCGCTTGACATTTCCAGACTGAAAAACACGACCGGCTTTTCCTGTTTAATTGCGATATTTAAGGCAAATGCTGTCTTGCCGACACTCGGGTAAGCACCAATCATAGCGACACTGGGTATCCTAAACCCACCGGTTACAGCATCAAGTATCCCAAACCCCGTCATTATCCGTTGCTTTTTTATCCTTAGATTTTGTTTGAAATCACTTATATTCTGCATAGATTTTTCAATATGTGATTTTATGTATTGGTTATTGCTTGCGTTTTGCCAGAGTGTTTTGACATCTTCAACCGTAACCGTATCATGCTTTTGCATCAGTTCCATGAGAGATTTTAAGATAAACCTAACCTCGGAACACCTTTTTACTTCCAACGCATGATGCTTAGTGTTAACGGTCGTATAAAATCCGCTAAGTATTTCCGCTATACGCTTTATTCCGCCTACTGACTCAAATGTACCACGGGCAACCAACTCAGCCTCAAGTGTTACGACATCAGCCGGCGTACCTTTTTCATAAAGCGTGAATATTGCGGTACAAATTTCTGCGTTATCCGGCCGGTAAAAATCACACGGCTTTATAATTTCCGATACTACCGGGATTAAGCTGTTAGATTCCAACATCGAACCAAGCAAAGATTGCTCCGCTTCCGCATTGTTTGGCGGGATTTTCGTAATATCCATATATCATCCTCTTTTCACTATATCTGCAAGGTTAATGTATCCGCTTCGCACCGGCGGCGAATGGTTAACATAGTTTTCATCCAGATAGTCAATGTACCCGCTTGTAAAAAACGTGCCTCCATGTTGGTACTGCTTCCAATCCGGCTTATCTGCGACGTACCTGTCTATGCACGTTTTGACAGTATCATAGCCGAGTTCGTATAGCTTTTCCTTGGTTTTGGCCGATACCTTGGCTTTACCCTTTTTTTCGGGATACATTTTCCAGAGCTGTTCAAAAAGCGTTTGCTCATCTTGTTTTATATTTTGTTTTATATATTGTTTATCTTGGGCGGCTTTTTCGCCGTCTGTAGTGGTGGCGTGTGCGCCGTCTGTAGTGGTGGCGTTTTCGCCGCCTCCTGTCGTATCAGCCGTGACGGCGATATCGCCGTCTGTCGCATCGTTAACCACCTGTTGGCTAAAACAATTATCCCACTTCTCATGGTCTTTATTAAGCGATAATTCCCGTGCCTTATTAAATGTCGCTTCCGACATAACCAAGATTACGTTTCCGTCGATCAATTTTTGCAATTCACGTTGCAGGTTGCGTTTATTACCACCGAGGGCGCCATGTATGAATGACAATGATAATTCGTGACTTTTACGGCTAAATCCATAAGTATAACGTGTGATTAAAAGTATAATTCTTAGCTGTGTTGCATTAAAAGTGCCAAGATATATCATTTCAATCAATTCATTCGCTATTGGTGTATATCCGTTTTCTTTTTCTGGATTTGCCATGCTCATACCTCGCTTTTTTCGGTTGACATTTCCGATAATTCATTTAGACGTCAAAACGCCAAGATCAATAATGCAAGTAACCACAAATATTTGGGTTCATTAAAATATGTACACGCAAATATTGTTATAGAAATAACTCCTATAATCATGATGCATTGCTTAACTCTTGTAGCCACATTTGTTTTTCCGATTTGCTTTATGCTTTCAGCCGTTATGCTTTTCTCGTTTTCGACCATTTCACTTTCGACCTCTTTCCTCTTTCAAGCCCTCGCTTTCATCAATCCCAGATGTTTCATCCATAAGATGCTGAAAAGCCAACTTATTCAATACAGCGACAAAATCAAGTAAATCCAGTTCTTTGTTATTGGTTAATAATCCGAAATGGATTCTAAATGCTAATAATAATGCAGTGAAATAATCTTCGTTCACGTGATTCGTTTCAACTGTGTAATATTGTTGATTTTCTTCAGTACGAAAAGCATTGTTAAGGTTTTCATATAAACCGAAAGCCATACGTTCTTTATCTGTTAATTGTTTCATTTCCCTGCCTCGCTTTCATCAAACACCGTACCGATGATTTCAACACCTTTAAATTCAGTAAAAACATCATCTTCAAAACAAAAATGTGTATAATCTAATTGCTCGGTCATTTCCCAATAAAACATAGAGCAAAGGCTATCCTTTAAAAAATCAGGGTTTCCAAATTTAACTATACCTTTTGCAATATCATTTTTAACTATATCACCCTCAAAAATCAATCTTTCCGCTTCACTCTCGCCCCTGTAGGACTTGGCGGCGGATAACCCGGTGCAACGACTGACTGTTTTTGCATTGATACACCTAAAAATCTTTTTGGTTTTACAAAATATAACGCTTCCACTATCTGTTAAAGGAGAACACCCTTCTACGTAACTGCCAATAACCCATTCACCAGTATCAAGCGATTTCCCCCGGAATAAATAACTGTTATCCATTGTCGGCCTCCTTCAATGCGGCTTCGGCATCTTCACGGGTGCTGTAAAATTGTCGTACTCCGTGTATTAAAACTGGCTTCATGGCATCATCAGGCGGTACGCTATATACATTTCCTTTATGTATGAAATACCACCTACCTAAGGCCATAAAGGTTACGGCTTCTGGCAAATTCACTATAAGCCCCTGTTCCACAGCGTCCTCTAAGGTGGCGAGTTTCCGCGCTACATCGGAATCAGATACTACAGCATCCACATAGCCACCGTGGACTTCGCTATATTGCTTAATCCTGTAACAAGGCTTTCCAAAATCATCATAAAATGTCAATCTCGACATCGTCAGTCTCCTCCGCATACCACCAATCAATAATCCCGCTACCCCAAAGAGCAGCTTTAGCCTCAGAATCAATTTCTTCCTCGGTAGCATCTTCGGAAACCTCAAATTCAAATGTTTCCGGGTCTAGCATTGTATCTGTTTTGACATATCCGATGTAATTTTTCATTGGCTTTTCTGCTTCATCATCGGGCCTGCGGTTCCAAGCGTCTATCGCTCCGTCTTCCGTAAGATCAGCACCGACAATAATGACACCGCAATTATCACATTGTGCTACTATAAAGCCGTTTAGTACGGTTATTTGCCCGCTGCCCTCTTCACAATGCAAACATGGTTTTAGGGATTTACTCATTATCTGAGTTGCATGGGAATTTCCATTATGCATTAATTCTTCTATCGACAGATTGATAATAAAATCGTCTGTTTCATCGACAGGAGAATCTTGGTCAGCCTCAATTCCGAAACATTCCTGCCCCTCCGGTTTCTTGCCGTTGTATTCAAAACAACCACATTGAAACGTTTCTTTATCATCTGTTCCGGCTGATATGCAATCAGTTTTACAAAATTCACACATTCCGGAACCATTATGGCAAACAGATATAAATGCTTTTATTACTTGTTGCAGTTCCTCATACCGTTCAAGGGCGGTGATTGCAGTATTTATAGCAATTACCACTTCGGTGTTACTTTTGAGCGCATCAACAGCGTCTGGATCTGATTCGTCGGCTATTGAATTTTCATATTGTATTTTTGTTTCATGTAGTATTTGTATTGCTCTTTCATTTTCCATCATCACCACTCCTATTCCTCCATCCGACTAAATAAATCCAGTTGCCCGACCATTGGCATATTCTGTACGGATACGCACTGATCATCTTCACGGCCAACATTGCTCCGTCTAAGTTTCCTGTACTCGTTGTACTGCTGACGGTATCTGTAGCTTTCGCCAAACACGTTCCATGCGGCTTTTACCAAATTTGGCTCATATGGCCGTATCTTTTCCAAATCTTCAACCGCTTTTGCCGATATGGAGCATCCGCAACATCCCGTGCGCGTTAAGCCGTATACCTCATAAGCATCCGAATAACGGATTCCGTAGTAATCTTTGTACCACTGCTTATCCGCATCCGACACGTAATACAGGGGACGAAGTCTGTGCTTTCCGTCAGATGTTACGGAAAAGCACATTGACGTATTATCCTTACGCGGGACAGACCTCATGCCACCCTCGTCTCGGCGTTCTCCCGTGATTATCATGTCAAACGGCTTTTGCACGCTGTGTGCCACTTGCTTTTTGCAATAATCGCAACATTTGTTGCTAACCTTAAAAGGAATGGGGTTTTCGATAATGAAATCAAGCAGATACTTTGACGAGTTGATAACAAGCTGAATATCGGGTCGCGGTTCTCCGGCGGTATTGCATCCGCACAGGAAGTTTATGATCGATTCGCACTTTGGGTAACGTTCGCGAAGCTCTGCCCGTTTTACCGCCTTATCCTCTGCGTTTGCATATTCTGCGGCTATCGACAATGGAATGTTTTTCTTCTGTACGCCCTCTAATCCGCTTGAAACAATCTTGGATATAAACGGTTTCCCATGCTCTCGCGTAGCCCGTACTATGCCTTTTTTGGGTCTGTGCTTGGAGATTGTGATCCCATATAGTTGCTCCATCTCACGAACATGGCGTTTTGTCGCGTCCATCTCAAGCCCGGTGTTAAAAAAGCAATAATGTATGGGCGGGAGATTGAATGTTTTACGCACTGCCTCTATCAGGTGTAGCATGATGTCGCTGTCACTCCCACCGGAATAGGAACAAATCGCATTCGGGTACTCAATTAATCTTTTAGCGATTATGCTTTTGATAGCCTCAAATTTATGTGGTGCGTCAAAATCTGCATAAGCCGGTCGATCTGTGTATACTTTGCTTCTATGTTTTGTTGCAGTATGGTTTTTCATTGCTTTCCTCGCTTTCTTCGTGAGGAAAAATACCGGTATTTCCTATACCTCGGCGGTCATGACTCCGCCGGTTCATTTATATTTCATTGAATCTCTATACAGCTCGGTTTCAACGTATTTCTGAGCTTCTTTTTTTGTCGGCTTTTGCCCTTTGGTTTTATTGGCATTATCTGACTTTTCGTTTGTGTAAACTATTTCGATAAGAGATTTTTTGCTTACCCCTTGATAAAATAAACTGATAACATCAATCTGAGACATATTTCCACCTCGTTTTTATCCGGAAGGCGGCGCGCCTTTAACATGTGCCTCACTATTGTTAATTGCCAAATAATGGTTTAATTGTTAATGCCGCCTATTTGGCGGCTCTTTTTGGTTAAATACTTTTCCTTTGTAGTTACCCGATACACTGCGCCAATGACTTAATGTCCTGTTAGTCCCAAATGCTCTAAGTGAGACTTATATTTTGACTCAAGCTCTTCCAACGGTGTTTCATTTATGTACTTAACCGAATACCTCATTATGCATTCATTGCCGCGATAAATAACATATGGATGGTCGCAGATATTCATTGCACCTATAGATTTTAGCCATTCTCGCTTTTCTTCTGACGGCTGCTCTTGAATAGATCGATAAGGCGTGTGAAGTAATTCGTTGAGGTTCTTTATAGTTTCATTGAGAGCCGTAATCTTTTGAAACGACGAAGGCTCATTTTTTACTGCTTTATTTAATGCTTTTACGCATACATGTATTGTGTCAGCGACCGATGTAAAAAGATGTTGGTTCATCAACTTTTGCACCATTTCCTTGTTCCCGCTCCCTTCAATGTTATTTCTATTTTCTTCCATGTGTGTACCTCCGTCTTCTTTTTTAAATGTGTTAATGCGGAAAAGTACTTTTCAACTTTTCCAAAGGCGTATTAATCAATACTCTTATAGGGTATTGAATGGCTGTTGTATTACTTATTGGAGTAGGCGGATCGAACCTCACTCTATAATAGAAATCCGGTGTTACAGCGATAACACATCGATAAACATTTTCATTAGGCTTTGTTGCACCTATTTCTTCAAGCCATTGACGTGTTTCTTCCGGGATTCGGTCAATGACATCCTGTATGGTTTTATTTAATTTTACTCCGCATGACGAACAGTATTTATTACCTATATAATTAATACCTCCACAATCGCATCTATAATATGCCGCCTCAAACATTCCGGAGCGATAATCATCAACAACATTGGAAATATACTCCATGAAACTTTCGGGTTTTATATGGCTTTTCATGTTCTTCGCCCTTTCCTCAGTTTGCCGGTGTAACAATTTGTATAATATAGTTTGTAGCATTATGGTATATCATGGTAGAATGCCCTTGTGAGAGAGAGGGGGTGTGATTATGATTCTAGTTAAATGTAAATGCGGATGCCATTTTACTGTAAAATCATTCGATTCACTGCCAAAAAAAGATATGTATAACAGTATCAAGATAACGTGCCAAAATTGCTATAACTCGCTTGTTTTCTTACCTGCTCAATCGCTTGAGGAAATTACCAAGAATTTGGAAGACAAGGGTTTCACGGTTTATAATCTTCCCGATGATGTATCAATCGATTTTAGCTTTAAGGCTTAACAATCCGAAATAGAAACAGTTGTTGATATTGCAGTATCATCGGCTGTTTCTATTTCTATAGTAGGCGTGACGCAAAGGCACCTGAGTAAGCTAAGATTCGCTTCCATTTCACATATAAGAGCCTTATGCTGAGCAACAATCTGCTGAATATCTCTCAAATCTTTGCTGTTGACAATTCTTATTTTCAAATCCTCCATCTTTTTCCTCCCTTCCTCGGTTTATTCTCCGTCTCATACAATCCCTTTTCCAACGCTGTGTGGTGGTTGGCGGCGGAGTAATTATAGTTTTTGATATCTTTTACCCTAATACATATTTTAAGATGTGAGACCTCTATCATGCTCCCCTATGTAATCGTAGAATAATTTAGGAGATATGTGATATGTCCATTGGCTACTTGTTTTTACAGCCGTTCCGAAGGGTAATGTTTTGGATATAAGCCCCATATGAATGTAACGCTCGGATACGCCTAATATTTTTGCAGCCTCTTTAACCTTTATTCTTTGCGTATGCATTATTAAACACCTCCGTTGATTTGATGAAACCTGCCTAAATGTCAACTAACCATGATTTAAGTTAACTTGATTCGAATATAAACACAAACAGCGTATTTCTTAAAAAAGTTGTAAATAGGTGTCTGATGTGTTAGCTATCCATAGAATTCTTAAGAAACATAAAAACCTGTATTGGCTTTGAAATATGTTAAGTAGTTCTTTATTATCAGAGACTTTTCTCTTGATTTCGCCTATTTCTATAGATTTTCATTTTTATGCGCTTGTTTGTTTTGACTCGGTTGCAAATAAAAAATCAATTGTAAACGCTTCTGATATAGCGTCTTTTATCGCAAACATTTCCGCACGCGTAAATTCAGTTTTGCCGGCCAATTTATTAAGCAGTGTGTCATATTTCATGCCTACTAATCTGGCGAGTTTTTTACTATTAAGGTTCCGTCTTGCCATTTCAGCGTTTAAATTTAAAAACATACTCATTCACCTCACTTTTACGACACATCATAAGTATATTCAAATAATATAAGACACATCGTAATTTGTCAATAGCTAATTAATAAATATTTACCATGCATAGTAAATAACCCTTTACACATGCTTTTAATTAATGTAATATAGGTAAAAAGGGGGATTGACATGGAATTTTTAGACAAGCTGCAGTTTTTAATGGAAAAGAAGGGTATAAAAAATCTCAATGTGCTTTCAGAAGAAAGTGGAATACCTTATATGACTCTTAAGAGCTTCTATACGAAAGGAACTAGTAATATAAAGCTTTCAACGTTAAACAAGTTAAAAACAACTCTTGATTGTACGCTGGATTATCTTGTAGATGACAGGAATACCGACCCTAATTACGGCAAAGAAATTTCGTTGCCAAAAATCTCGGGTATTAATGAAAAAGGCGAGTACATAGAATCATTTTCTTCAGATGAAGTGCTTGAAATCATAAGTGATTTGGCAGATATGCCCGAGGAGGCACTAAAAGAATTTAAAGCTATTGCGGAATATATTAAATCAAAATACAAGAAAGGATGACGCAGTATGAAACTGCCCTGCGGTTACGGAAGTGTATATAAACTTTCTGGAAATCGTCGAAAGCCTTATATAGCGCGTAAGACAATGGGATGGGAAAGTGACGGCAAGCAACTTCGTTATACAATAGGTTACTACGCAACCAAAAAAGAAGCCTTACAAGCTCTTGCGGATTATAATGTTAACCCATACTCAATTGAGTCATCGTCAATAACGTTTGTCGAGGTTTACGAGAAATGGAGCGCGCAAAAGTTTGACGGGATATCCCGAAGCAATGTAAATGCTTACAAAAATTCATTTGAAACTTCTAAACCATTGCATAATATGAAGTTTGTTGACATAAGGGCTTCAAACATGCAGGATATTGTAAGGACTTGCGGAAAAGGGCATGGCATGCTCAGAAAGCTAAAAGTATTATTCAGTCAAATGTACAAGTTTGCTATGGAGAATGATATAGTTCAAAAAGATTATTCACAATTCATAGATATAGGCAAAAGAGAAGGGGAGAGCAAAAGAAAGATATTTACCGACTATGAAATAAGTAGATTATTTGAAGTTGTTAATGAAATTGAATACATCGACAGTATTTTGATTATGATTTATTCTGGGTTGCGCATAGGTGAGCTGTTAATTTTAGAAAAAAGCAATATTGATTTGGAACAAGGATTGATAATCGGCGGGATAAAAACAGAAGCGGGGAAGAATAGGGTAGTGCCTATTAACGACAAGATTTATAATTTAATTAAAAATAGATATGATAATACAAACAGATATCTGTTTTCTAACGCTGACGGCAGAGTGTTAAGCTACAACACATACTTACGCGAAAAATTCGAACACATAATGAAACAGTTGAATTTCATTCATACTCCGCACGATTGTCGGCACACATTCGCAACACTGATGAGTAATGCGGGAGCTGATACGGTAGCACTGCAAAAAATTATCGGGCATGCGAGTTACGTTACAACAGCTAATGTATATACACATAAGGACATAGAACAGCTTAAACAAGCTGTTAATTTATTATAATTATTTGTTAGCTATGTGTAAGCTACGCGATGGTTACATGTTAGCTATTCATGAATTTTCATACGTTTTCATAGCATATCACATAAACAAGAATCCCGCAAACGCCATGTTTGCGGGATTCTAATTGTTATATAAATTATCTCTTTGAGAATTGCGGAGCGCGACGGGCACCCTTCAATCCGGGCTTCTTTCTTTCCTTCATGCGGGGGTCTCTTGTGAGAAAGCCCGCTTTTTTAAGTACAGGACGGTTGTCGCTGTCAGCTTCCAACAAGGCGCGGGATATTCCGTGTCTTATTGCGCCGGCTTGGCCGGTGTAGCCGCCGCCGAAAACGTTTACGCGTACATCGAACTTGGCTAACGTATCGGTCAATTCAAGCGGTTGTCTTATAATAAGCTTCAATGTTTCAAGCCCAAAATAATCGTCAATATCTCTTTTGTTAACTGTTATTTTTCCGTTACCAGGAACCAGATAAACTCTGGCAACCGAGCTTTTTCTTCTGCCGGTTCCATAATATCTTGCAGCAATCATCAAATGGCCTCCTTCCGAAATCAATATTTAATTTCAAGCGTTTCCGGCATCTGAGCTTGATGAACATGCTCCGGTCCGGCATACACGAACAATTTTTTCAGCATGTATCTGCCAAGGTTATTTTTTGGAAGCATTCCCTTAACTGCATGGGTGATAACCTCTTGGGGGTTTTTTCAAGCATGGTGCGAAGCACTACCTGCTTCTGGCCGCCGACATAACCCGAATGTCTGAAATATAGTTTTTGGTCAAGTTTTTTTCCGGTAACTTTAATTTTGTCTGCGTTGATAATGATTACATAGTCGCCTGTATCAAGTGACGGAGAAAAATTAGGTTTATTTTTTCCGCGAAGTATAGCAGCAATTTCCGACGACATACGTCCAAGCGTATGATCTGTGGCGTCCACAACATACCATTTCCTCTGAATATCGGATGATTTGGTGATGTATGTTGTTCTCATCAATAAAACCTCCTCGGTTGCTAAGCGGTACATTAACTGATCTATTATTGTCTGTGCAATCTATTGGGGCTAATCAATTTTTTACACAAACGAAGCAAGAGCAATTATATTTTAAAATCAAGACAGTGTCAAGCGATTGGCGGCTAAAAAAACGCGGAAATTTGCGAAAATTTACGAAGTTTAATAGGTTACCTTGATTTTCTTTTTTTAATTCAACTGTTATTTTCCGTATTGAACATATCAGAGCAGAAATATTAATTTCATAATATCCGATTTCGTTCCAAAATCACTTTAAGCGCAAACATGATTTCGCTCATTATTGCTTTTTCGGAATCCGTACAGCCGGAAAATAATCCTTCTCTTGAAAATGCTTTATGTAACCTTACACATGTCACATCGTCGTAGAAGATGTCATCTAATGTTAAACCGAGTACAGCGACGATTTGTTTGTATGTACTTATACTTGCCCGGGCATGCCCTGATTCAAGAAGGCTCCAATATTGGCCTGTAATATAGGCGTGTTCTGCAGCTTTCTCCTGAGTTAAACCAAGTGCCTTGCGCGCATTGTATATGCGCATGCCGACCGCTTTTAAGTCGATGTCGTGAAAGTTTTCCATTTAATCATAACTCCTATCATAGTTTTTTGAATATAGCTACATGGTGCAGCTTTAAAAACTATGATATTTTTATACATACGTACTGCAAAGTGGCTTTGTTACAGCGAAATTTCTAACATGCATTGCCAAATTGGTACTATATAACAGTGTCTATTTGTTAAATAATAATCCTGATTAAGTATTTAATAATGATAAGAGGCGATTAAATGGCTAATAGTATTAAAATTTATACTTTCGATGAGATTGAAGCTGAGGAAATCCACTGGTTGTGGAAGCCGTATATTGCGTTCAGTAAGCTGACGGTTATTCAGGGAGATCCCGGAAACGGCAAGACCACACTGGCGCTTGCGATTGCCGCTCTGATATCGAGAAAACGCCGAATGCCGACGGGCAGTACAAAACCGGTTATTGGAAACGTGATTTATCAAAGCGGTGAGGACAGCCCGAAAGACACTATAAAACCGAGACTTGTAGCCTGTAATGCTGACTGTTCAAAAATTGCGTTTATGGAAACAGATCGAGGGCTGGATGTGAAAGAGTTTGAGGAAGCAATTATAAGTACAAATGCAAAATTTGCAGTGATTGACCCTTTACAGGCTTTTCTTTCCATGAATCAAGACATTTCAAGTACAAAAAATATGCGCCCACTTTTACGTGAATTAAGTAACATAGCAGAACGAACAGGTGCTGCGATTGTGATCATTGGGCATATGAACAAGAATGACAGAGCAAAAGGTATTTACCGGGGATTGGGTTCCATCGATATAGCTGCCGCAGCGCGGAGTGTTCTTTTGATTGGAAAGCAAAAAAATAATGAAAATATACGTTTTATGGCGCAAATAAAAAACAATCTTACTACTTTCGGAAAAGCCATCAGCTTTACTATAAACAAACAGGGTGGGGTTGAGTTTCTGGGAGAGTGTGATATTTCTGAAGACGAGTTGCTATCAACCGCCGTGGGAAAAAAGACAAAATACCAAATTGCAAAAGAAACGATTACCACAATGCTCTCCGATGGTGACAAGAAATCAAATTCGATTTTCGATGCCTGTATCAGAGCAGGCGTATCAGTTTCTACCATGACAAATGTAAAAAAGCAACTCGGTATTAAATCTGTGAAAAAAATTGATGACTGGTATTGGTCGATAAATGAGGACACTGTAGATGCAAACTTCGATGATAGTCAAGAATTCGGGCTGCACAATGATACAGATGAAGCACCGATTCTATTCCTTGATGATGTTCCTTCTTTACAACATTTATTTGATACATCCGAAAATAGGCCTCTAACACGGGAGTATATATCCGAAAACGAAGCAAATGATCCGACTGTCATGAAAGTAATATCTCCTTTCGGTGAAGCAGAACTTTTTAATTGGAGGGCTTTTTTATATGAGTGATACCATCACCGATAATAATGGAAAAGATAAAAAAGACGCCATCAAAAAGCGGTATGCACAGGAGGCAGATACTTCATTGGTTTTTTTTGAACAGGAACCGGAATATCTGTTCAATGACTGGGAGGATAAAAAGCTCCGTGTCGCCCCTTATTGTAGAGTGTCAACAGAAAATGAGAATCAGGCTTCAAGTTTTGCTCTGCAAAAAAAGTATTATGAGGATTTTGTCGCATCACATCCCAATTGGGTGCTGGTTGGTATATATGCAGACGAAGGTCTGAGCGCTACTTCCTATTCTAAACGAGACGCTTTCAAACGGATGCTTGAGGATTGCAAGCAGGATAAAATAGACTTAATAATAACTAAAAATGTGTCGCGGTTTTCAAGGAATGTGGTTGACTGTTTAGGTATAGCGAGAGATTTGATCGGTGCGAAGCATCCGGTTGGCATTTATTTTCAGGAAAACAATATTAATACTCTGACCCACAACAATGAAATGATGCTGACCATGCTATCATCCCTTGCACAGGCAGAAAGTGAGGCAAAACGTGAATCAATGCTATGGTCGATTGATAAACGTTTCACACGTGGGCAGTTTCTTACACCGACAAACAACCTACTTGGCTATATAACCGACGAAAATGCCAAGGGAAATATGGTGATTGAAGAAGAAGGTGCAAAAACCGTCAGAGCAATTTATAAAGCATTCCTCTCGGGGTATCCTTTAACAAAGATTGCATATTTGCTTACTTATTATCAACGGCCTACAGCAAAAGGGAACCGTTTTGGTCAACCGGAAGTGTAAGGGGTATTCTTATAAACGAGCGTTATTGCGGTGATGTTGTGGCGCAAAAAACATTTACCGTCGATGTCATTACCCATAAAACAAAAAAAAATAAAGGACAGAAACGAAGCGTATACAAACGTGATCACCACGAGGCAATTATTAACCGAAATGAATACATACAGGGCACTGCTTATTTTAAAATCAAGACGCGGTTCATTGTACTTCAATCCCGAATATATTATCCGTGTTGTGAGGACAGGTTTGCTCATGGGATTCATTCCCGTTAACCCGTCTTTTGGGGGATATTCACCGACTCACTATGTTGGTGCTCTTGAAGCAGCCGATATTGCAATGCCATCTATTAATGGAGAGGTCGTGGAAATAAAAAATGCCACTGTTGCACGAATACAGGAATTCTCTCATTCAACACTCGCAAGCCTTAGCATATCGGAAAAGCAACTGCGATTTAATAACGATTGTATTAATTTCTTCACCGGAATTTCTTTTGTGGAGGTATTATTTCACCCAACCGAGTTGATTATAGCCGTCCGACCAACAACCAAAGATAATAAAGATGCTGTGTTATGGGACATAAAACCGATTGCTGCAAGTAACCTGTGTAAGAATCTCTATACACTCTGTGCTTGGCAAAGGACAATTAGTTATAAGGTTATGGCAGATTGTTTTACACGTGGGGAGGAAAAACTGCTGATGTTTGACTTAAACAGCGCGGAGTTTTATATCAGGGAACCGATGGAGAAATTGGCGGTAAACGAAAACGGAGCATCAATTAGCATTTGGAAGGATGTTTCCCGGCTCTTGCAGCCTGAAAAATGGCAGGAAGATTTTGGGAGGGATATAATATCGCATGCCACAACTTGCAGACGTTGGCTCGCACTGACTCTTAATGATTGGCGGACGTTTGCGCCGGCGGAAAATGTCATGGGATTTGACAGCTATATATCCGGTGAACCGGAAACAAATGTGAACGAAGATGAATTAAACAGTAATTTTGCGGCGTTACTCGAAACAAAAAAAAAATACATAATAAATGGGAGATATAGGAAATGCGTGGTGACAATGATAATATGGAGATTACTCAACCAAATGAATCGGAAAACAAAGGCATTTCAAGTCTCGAAGAGCTTCAAAATCTTGAGGTGCTAAGGACGGAATTAACTTCGTCGATATTCAAGCCTAAAATTATAATTAGCTATGAAAACATTTCGTTTAACAAGGCTTGCGTAAAATTACTTCCCGAACGCAGTTTATAAATATTCTAATAGACAGGCCGAAACGGCGAATTATTGTTTTACCTGTTAACAGGCACGCGAAAGACGCGCTTCAGTGGTGTAACATAAAAAAAGGTGAAGTTATAAAAAGAACCTGTACCGCAAAAAAATTTGGCGAAAGGCTCTATGATATGATGAAATGGATAAAGGAAAACAAATACCGTGTCCTGGCTTATTTTCAAGAGATTGAAGGAATACAGCTCATTGTGTTTAACCTTGGCGAATATGAAATGGTGGTACCGGAGTTTATAGCTACCAAGACCGGAAAGATTGTTAAACGCGGGAGAGTCTATATCCCAAACGAAGGGGAAGCAGGTTTCGGTATGCCTCTGTCTGAACATTCTGTCGTAAACAATGTAGAATTAAACGCACATTATATTTTAAGTGATAAAGATAAGGAAGTAACGATAACCGGTGTGAAAGTGTTGGGTAAAATTCCTACCGAAGAAGAAATAATCATGTCACAGTATCGCAATGAGGATCAAAAAAAATGAATACATCAGCAACAAATATGAAAATGAATCGCCCTGCAATTCGTATAAAACTGGGAAAAGAAATGTCAATTAACAAAAAGACACTGCATGCTCTTGATAATCCTAATAATATTCATTTTTGGTGGAGTGAATCTGAAAGAGTATTGTTGATTGGCGAGGCTTCTGAAAAAACACAGATTTCATTCGAAATCAATGATCGCTATTACAAGACAAAAGCCGGTTTTAAGATTGAAAAAAGTAAATTTCTACAAGCAATCATGAAAATAGCCAATTGGCGTTGCGATATGATTTATGTGGTTGTTGGTGAGTATGTTGCTGATTTAAAGATGGTTGCTTTTAAATTAGACAATATCGAGGAGTCATAAACTTGCATAATGTCTATTCAACTTATATGGACAGCAATAATGACTTATAAATCCCTGACTGCTACAGCTGCCCATGAATCAAGGAAAATGTTTGGCACTTAATGAATAGAAACTTGAAATGTTAAGTGCCAAATATACATTCTAAAAATAAAAAAAACAGAATTAACCATCGTGAATGCCAAAAGAGGCATATACCATATGTTAATTCTGCCTTATTATTGTTTCTTAAAATTCAACCTCTACGCCTACACCCGGTGTACTCGGCAAATCGATAACCGGCGGGGTAAACCCGAAAGCACTTCTGATGAACTGAGAATCATCGAACTCGGTAAAGCTGTCCAAGTCCGCGAAGATTACATTGGGACGCGCTGCGACAAATGCTGCGGCAGCCGCAATCGCCAAACGGCTTTCGAGCATACAACCGAGCATACACTTAATGCCGGAGGCTTCGGCAATTGAACATATCTGCGCGGCACGATAAATCCCGCCGCACTTCATGAGTTTTATATTTATAATATCCGCTGCGCCTTTTTTTACGATAACGGATGCATCGCGTGGGGAAAAAAAACTTTCGTCAGCCATTATTGGTATCGGGGAACGTCGGCGTACCTCGCGCAACCCGTCGGTATCCCAGTAGGGAACCGGTTGCTCAACCGCCACAACGCCGTATTTTTCACATTCACGCAGCATTCTGTGGGCTTGCGATACGCTCCAGCCTTGATTTGCGTCAACCTTGAGGCATACGTTCGGTGCGGCATCGCGAATCAATCTTATAGCCTTGATGTCATTGCTTTCGTCCGCTCCCATTTTTACCTTTATCTCGTGATATCCTTCTGCCGCAAGCTTAGCCGCTGTATCTGCCATATCCTCCGGTTTTCCGATACCGATGGTCATATCTGTTTCCACTTTACCGGATACGCCGCCGAGGAATTCATAAAGAGGCAACCCTGCCGTTTTAGCCATAATATCATACAAAGCGATATCAATCGCCGCTTTCGCGGAGCCGTTTCCAACAAGCAGCGCATCCATTTTGCGGTGGATGAATTCGATTGCAAACGGGCTTTGTCCGATTAGTGACGGTGAGAGGAAATTAACTGCCGAAAGCACGGTGTCATTTGTTTCTCCCGTAACAAAAGGCGTGCCGTCACCTTCGCCATAACCTACGACACCATCGTCGGTTTCTATCCTGACAAGGACTGCGGCGCAGGAACGGATTTCTCCTATGGAAACAACAAACGGCTTTAAAAGCGGGATTTCAATTTGCTTTGCTGTAATGCTTGCAATTTTCACGGTTTCGCCTCCTCAGCTTTTGGTACGCGTTTAAACGTTATAAATTCCTTGAGCGCCGGTTCAAACTGAATGGAAAAGGATTCCACGCTTCCGTCGATTCCGGTCTTAAATGACGCCGGAAGCGGAGTTTCATAAATATATGCGTAGAAAATGTCATAATGCATATGTTTGAGCGGTGCGGCTATACTGTGAAAGTTTACGGAAAACCGGTCATCTTCATTTTCGTTAACGATAACCTCGATCTCGCCGTATCCGGGATGTGTATATATTCCGGCATATTCGGAAGCTTCGTGGCTTGTGGGCTTTCCTTCTATTTTCGTCGCGTAGAATGCGTTTACCCCTTCTTCGCCCTGCTTTTTAAGATTATCGTATTGTTCTTTATAGTAAGAGATCCAGTCTTTTCCGTCCTCGATGCCAAGCAATGCATCCTCGATGGTGCAGGCGAGTGCGTAGGTAAGAAGTGTGCTGTTTTCATTGGTCAAAACTGTAACGCCAATGTTCTTCTCCGGAATCATCGATACCAAAGCGGATGCGCCGGATATATTCCCACCGTGGTCGATGCGCAGATTTCCGCGATAACTGTCCGCAAACCAACCAAGCCCATAACCAATGCGTTTCACCTCGGGAACCTCGAACGGCATAAGCTCATAAGGAATATTTGGTTTCCACAATGACGCGAAGGATTCCTCTTTTAAAAGCGTCTCATCCCCGGCCTTACCGCGTGCTAAGTTAAACTTAAGCCACTGCGCCATGTCCTCAGCCGTTGAGACTATGCTTCCGGCAGGGCCAACCATTTGAAGGTTCTCCGGGGTGCACGGTTGATTTTTACCTTCCTTATCAGGCTTATACAGGACACTGTAATGTAAATCCGGGTTTTTGCAATCTGTCAGGAATGCGGTTGTATTCATGCCGAGCGGCTTGAATATCCTCTCACGCGTGAAATCCTCCCACGATTTGCCTGAAAGCTTTTCGACAAGGCAGCCGACTGCCGCGAACATATAGTTCTGATACTGCCATACGCTGCGGAATGGCTTGGACGAAGGCAGGTAGGGGAGGCGATCGAAAACCAGTGCGTCCCTGTCGCTGTCAGCCCAACAGATCCAAAGCAGGTCATGGCGCGGCATACCGGTACGGTGGCAAAGCAGGTCACGTGTCGTCGCCGAAACTGACGCTTCGGAATCTGACAGTCTGAACGAGGGAATATACTCGCGTACAGGTGTGTCAAGGTCAAGCTTGCCGTCGTCCCCAAGCATGACAGCCTCTGTCGCCGTAAAAGCTTTTGATGCCGAGCCAATCGGCAGTATGTGTGCGGCGGTCATTTCTTCTTTCGCATCACGGTCTGCGTATCCTATGCCGCCCGCATAAACCGTCTCTCCGTTTTTTACGACTGCTATAGATACACCCTCAACATTCATTGCCTCAAGTCCGCGTTTTGCCGCTTCCTCGATAATTTTTTTAATATCATTTGTCACTGCTTTCACTATCCTTTCTGAACACAATCGGCGGAGCCGCACCTTCGAGCACGGCTTCGAATGAGTCGATTTTACCGCTCATACCTGTTATAAACGAAACAGGTACAGGGGCTTGCTGATACCCAAGGTCGATTTTGGTCAAAAAAACGTCATAATGCAGGTTTTCAAGCTTTGACGGACGGGAGGTAAACCTCGCTGTCAGTTCTCCGTCTGTGACCTCAACCCTGACCGATCCGTAAGCGGGATGGCGGTAAACACCGATAAATTCTTCATGCGTACGTGCAGTTTTAACAGGCTTTTGCATCGATTTAAATTGATTTTCGCTGCCAAGAGCCTTGGTGATTAGTTTATCAAGCACATCGCCCAGTGTAGCTGCCCAATCTTTTTCATCTGCATGGCCGAGCAGTCGGTCAAATGCATCGTACATCGTCGCGTAAGTCAATACACTTGAACCTGTGTTTACAAGAATATTTACGCCGGCATTGATTTCCGGCATAAACGCGACCATTGCGGAGCCGCCGCTTGCATTGCCACCATGCTGAATCAGCCTGTAACCCCGGTAATCCTCAACTTCCCATCCGAGAGCATAACCCAAACTATGCATTTCAGGCTCATTGAACAGCTCCGGCGGGGTGTATGTGTTAGGCTTGATAAGCTCTGAATAATGCGCTGCGGGAATAAGCGTTTCACCGTTGAATGTCCCGCTGGCAAGATTGAATTTCGTCCACCGGCAAGCTCTGTTACATTCGCATTGATTGCGCCCGCCGGTGCGAGGCCGCCAAGACGGCTGTATTCCACAAAATTAAGCTTCTTTGTTTTTAAATCCCGCTCGTAACATATAGCGAAGTTGCCGTCCACAATGCAATCGTCCGGTGTGAAGTTAGCTTTTTTCATACCCAGAGGTGTAAGTATTTCCTGAGTAACAAAGTCCTCCCAACGTCTGCCGTCCAGTATCTCTACGAGTCTGCCCGCACATACATACATTAAATTGTTGTATTGGTACGCCGTACGAAATGGCTTCGACGGTTCAAGATGCCTTATAAGGTATGGCATTTCCTTCCGGGATATGTACGGGCGCATTACCCACAGCATATCGTGGCGCGGCAACCCCGTACGGTGTGACAGAATGTCGCGGACGGTTGCCTCACGGTTTGCCGCTGCATTTAAAAACTGCATCTCAGGCATATACTCGCGTACAGGCTTGTCGATATCAAGCTTTCCGCGTTCTGCCAGTATCATAAGTGCCGTTGCCGTAAATGATTTCGTTGCTGAACCTATGGGAAACAGCGTATCCGCATTGGGGCGCAGTTTATTTTCGATATTGCGATAACCAAATCCGTCAGCAAAGACGATTTCGCCGTCCTTAACAATGGAAACCGCCATTCCGGCTTGCCCAAGTTTTATTAGGTTTTCCTCCGCTTTTTCACGGAAGCCCCGTAATAAATCCATAAAATCTACTCCTTTTCATGGATATTTTATATTGTTTGTTATGGCATTACGCATAATGGCATGCCGCAGCATGACCTTCCGTCTTTATACTCAATTCCGGTTCGTTTGATTTGCATTCTTCTCTCGCAACAGGACAGCGAGAGTGGAAGCGGCATCCCGATACATCACTTGCGGTTAACGTTTCTGCGTCAACATCACTGTCATCGTCGAATATACGTTTCTTTCCGAATACAGGTGCGGATTCGAGCAGTATTTTTGTATACGGGTGTATGGGATTTCGAAATAAATCCTCTTTTTTTGCCGTTTCAACTATCCGGCCTTGATACATGACTGCCACACGGTCGGCGATAAAGCGCACGACCTCAAGATCGTGGGAAATAAACAGATACGTAAGACCGCGCTGCTGTCTGAGATCGCATAAGAGATTAATGATTTGCGCTTGGATTGACACATCCAGTGCGGAAACCGCTTCGTCGCATACTACGACATCCGGCTTGGTGATGAGTGCGCGCGCGATACAAATTCTCTGACGCTGGCCGCCTGAGAATTGATGCGGAAACTTAAAAAGATCGTCAGCCCGCATACCGCATAGCTCAAGTATTTCAAGTGATTGCAGAAGCAAATCGGATTTTGAGTTCGCAAGCTTATGAGCCCTCAGTGGCTCGCCGACAATATCGGCTATTGCCATACGCGGGTCCATTGAACCGTACGGGTCTTGGAAAACAATACCCGTACGCCGCCTGATTTCACGCTGCTTTTGGTAGTTTGGTGTGTGGATGGGTTCACCGTCAAGCAGGACTGTACCTTCGGTTGCAGGCAGAAGACCTATCATAACGCGCGCCGCAGTGGATTTGCCGCAGCCGGATTCGCCAACTACACCCAACGTTTCGCCGCGCGGAATAATGAAGTCTGCACCGTCTACGGCACGAAGTGTTTGATGCTTTTGTTTGCCGCGCCGGTGAAATATTTTTTTAGACTGTGCGCCTCAAGAATGATATCCGGTAATTTTTCATTTCTGAAAATACGCTCCCATGCCGCAGTTTTTTCATCCAAAAACCTATCAAGGTTTTCAAATTTTTTGTCCAATGTCTGCATACTTCGATCGAGCTTTTTTCCAAGCGCTTCCGCGTTATGTTCAAGTTTTTTTTCCAATTCGCCGGTACCGCGTTCGAGCTTCTTCTCAAAGTTTTCAAAGGACTTTTCTATTTTATCACCGGAAGTATTTACTTTTTTTTCAAATTCCCGCGCACGGCTCAGAAATTCCGATATCTTTTTCATTGTCCGCCCTCCGTATACTTCCAGCAGGATACCTTATGTCCGTTCGGGTAAACCGTCTCCGGCGGAATTTCTGTCATACAGCGTTTCGCTGCAAGTTCGCACCGCGCATGAAACGGGCAGCCGGCCGGTCTGTCCTCAAGCGAAGGAACGCTTCCGGGGATTGCACGGAGCCTTCCCTGCGCTGTTTCACCGGACGGTCGGGAATTAATAAGACCTATGGTATACGGGTGCAACGGATTTTTTACAAGCTCCTCGGCCGATGCATATTCACACACACGCCCGGAATACATAACAAGGATATTGTCCGCAGACTCATACACAAGCCCAAGGTCATGCGACACCAGTATCACCGACATACCCGTCTCGCGGCGGAGACGGCGTAAAAGTGCCATTATCCCCGATTGGATCGTTACGTCAAGAGCGGTTGTCGGTTCATCGGCAATAAGCAGATCGGGTTTGCAGGCCAGTGCTGACGCTATCATCACACGTTGACGCAACCCGCCGGAAAGTGTGAAAGGATAGCTGTCGAAAACCCTCTTTGGATCGGGAATGCGTACACGGCGCAGGAGTTCAAGTGCAAGCTCGGTCGCTTGCGTCCGGTCAAGCGGAAGGTGCAGCCTTATGGCTTCGCAAAGCTGTTGACCGACTTTGTAAACGGGGTTAAGCGCTGTCATCGGCTCCTGAAAAATCATACCGATCCTTGCACCGCGCAGCTCGCGCATTTGGTTTTTATTAAGCTTCAGTGTATCTCTTCCGTCAAAGAGGATTTCACCTCCGGCGTATTTCGCGGGAGGGGATTGCACAAGTTTGAGTATTGACATACATGCAATGCTTTTTCCGCATCCGGATTCACCGACTATGCCGAGAGTTTCCCCTCGGGCAAGTGAAAAGGAGACACCATCGACCGCGCGAAGCTCTTTGCCGCCGGATTCGAAGTATACGCGTAAATCTTTCACTTCAAGCAGCGGTGTGTTCACGGTTTTCATATGGCATCTCCTTTAAACTTATTTATTCCAATACCAATAATACCAATTTGTATATACGGATGAGTTCAAATCAGGGTCTGTGGCAAAACCTGCCTTCATGGAATAGAGCGGCAGATAGGCTGCCTCACGCGAAGCGATGTCAAACGCTTCACGGTAATATTCGAGGCGCGCCTCTTTATCAAGTGAGGAACCCGCGAGACCGAACAGCTCGTCAACACGCTCGTTCGAGTACCGGGCAAGGTTTAACGCATCAATTCCCGATGTTGTGTAAGCAAGTGAGTAGATGGCCGCATCCACGCTTAACGATAACCCCATAACTGCTGTGGTGTAATTGCCAAGCACAAGATCCATTACAAGTGCGGATTGCTCCACAGTGCGAATCTCCGCCGTCACGCCGATATCGGCAAGCTGTGCCTGCAAAACCTGTGCTGGAATCGAAAATTCGTCGGTTGCGAGAGTCAAAATCGGCTCCGAGAGTGTAAGGCCGTTGGGATAACCCGCTTCGGCAAGAAGCTCCTTCGCCTTTTCCGGATTGTACTCGTACTCAAATATTTCTCCGGGCTTCGGCAGGCCGAAAACAAGGTTATGATTGCCTATAACGCTTGCCGGTTCGCCGAAATTCTCAGCGGCGGCAAAAATCATATCATCTTTATCAACTGCGTAATTGAACGCCTGACGCACAAGCGGATCGTCAAATGGGGCGACCTGATTGTTCATAGAGACAAAGACCGCTGATATCGTATCCTCGATATATGTTCTGTATTTTCCGGTTTTCACTATTCTGTCCCAGTCCGATGCAAGAATTGGGTTATAATCAAGCTCGCCGGCCTCAAACGCGCGGGTGGCAGCGTTGGTATCGCCGAAAACTGTTATATCTATTGTTCCGATTGGTGCCGGTTCGTCGTAATAGTCGGGATTGCGCGTTACCACAACCTTGCTGTCGGGCTTCCAGGTTTTTAGTGTATATGGGGCTGTACCGCCGGGAATCTCATTGGTAAAACCGGGTTCAAGCTCCTTGGTGGCTTCTTCGCTTAAAAATGAGACTCGGTTAATGTCAACCTCGAAAGTCGGGCTTATTCCAAGGAGTGTAATGACTACCGTGAGGTCATCAAGAGCCTCGACAGTATCGATATACCCGACATATTGCTGCATATACGGAGATTCCTTGGCTCTGTTTATCGAATATACAACGTCATTGGCTGTAAAATCCCCGCCGGTCTGCCATTTGACACCGCTTTTTAAGCTGTAGGTGTAAACAAGGCCGTCTTCGCTTATCTCAAGCCCGGTCGCCAACCGAGGATTGAAATTGCCGAGATCATCGACATTGTAGAAGCTTTCATACAGAAGGGACGCAAGGTAAAAATCCATGTTCTGAGCTAAATAGTGCGGGTCGATCGATGCGAAAACGGTGGGTGACGAAACACGCAGGGTGTCGTTGTGCTTGCCGCCGGTTTGGTTTTTTGCAGCCACAGGCAAGCTGTTGAAGCTCGTGATCAGCATTGCGGAAAGCAACATCACGGCGATTGTTCTGCCAAAGGTTCTTTTGGGTGTTTTTTTCATTTTGGTACCTCCCATTTATTTTTTTTGTTACCTAAGCTTTGGGTCAAGCGCATCGCGAAGCCCGTCGCCCATAAGGTTGAACGCCAGCACCGCGATTAGGATCGCAAAGCCGGGCGCAATCATCAGAAATGGTGCGCGCATGAAATAATTCTGCCCCTCGGCGAGCATCGCACCCCATTCCGGATTGGGCGGCTGAATGCCAAGCCCAAGATAGCTTAAGCCGGCGCCAATCATTATCATCCCGGAGATATTGGAAACTGCGGAAAGGATAAGCGGACCTGCGGCGTTGGGCATGACATGACGGATAATAATTGTAAATCCGTTTGAGCCGCATGCCCGGGCTGCATCTATATATTCAAGCCCGACAATGCCGAGAATAACCGAGCGGACGTACCGTGTAAGATCAGGTATGCTTGCGATGGTAACGGCAATCATGACATTGGTGAGGCCCGGCCCCAGTGCCGCGACGAAGGCGAGAGCAAGGAGGATGCTTGGGATGCAGCTAAACAGATCGCATAACCGCATGATTACTGATTCGGTTTTTCCTCCGATGTAAACCGCCGCACCTCCCAGTGCCATTCCGCAAAGGAGAGAGCTGATGGCGGGTATGAAGCCCATAGTCAGGGACACCTTTGCTCCGTGGAGAACCCTGGCAAACATATCACGGCCCAAATAGTCTGTCCCGAAAATATGCTCGGCATTAGGCGGTGTGAACTTAGCACGTATGTTCTGAGAAACTGCTCTTGACGATGGCATGATAAGCTCCGCGCCAAAAGCAAGCGCGAACAGTATCACAACGACTGCAAGGCCGGCTACCGCCGCTTTGTTCCGGAAAAATTCGCGCCGGACAACAGTGATATATCGAGGCTTTTTCTTCAGCAATGCTTTGAGCATCACTTCGCGTTCGTTATCCAACATTGCCGCCCCCTTCAGTAAAGCGTTTTCTTACGCGTGGGTCGAGTGCGGCGTAAGCTATATCAATAAGTAGAATTATCACCATAAAAACGGTCGAAATGAATATTGTACAGCCCATGACGATAGGCAAATCACGTTGGGAAATTGCCATAACAAGAAGTCTTCCGAGACCGGGCATTGAAAATACCGATTCGATGATGACCGTTCCCCCAAGCAAAGCACCAAACATTAGCCCTGCGCTGTTGACAAGCGGCAAAGCGGCGTTACGGAATGCGTGTTTCCATATGACAGCGTATTCCGGCGCGCCTTTGGCTCTGGCTGTGCGGATATATTCCTGATGGACAACATCAAGCATTGTAACTCTTGCAAGTCTGATAAAGCCCGAAGAACCAGGCACAGCCATTGCTGTGACAGGCAGTATGAAGTGCTTCCATGAATCCGCACCGTATGTCGGCAGCAAAGCAAGCAGTATGCTGAATAAATAAAGCAGCATCAAACCAAACCAAAAGCTCGGAACAGCAGACAGGAAAAGCGCAAATACAGTGACTGAGGTGTCTGTCAGGGTAGAGCGCCTAATTGCCGCAAGTACGCCGAGCGGGACACCAATCAGTAACGCACCTGCCACACTTAATGTCGACAGGATTATTGTCACAGGAACCCGCCTTATGACCCCGGGCATTACCGCCTCGCGTGAGCGGTAGGATATTCCAAAATCAAAATGTGTAACAATATTGCCTATATAGTGAAAAAAACGTGTAAAAAAAGGCTTGTCCAGCCCGAACTGTTTATTGAACATATTGACTGCATCCTGAGAAGCATCGATGCCGAGCTGAATCCTGCCGGGATCACCCGGAATCGCAGACATTATCAGAAAAACAATAAAGATGACACAAAAAAGCGTCGGAATCAAAAATAATACCCGCCGTGTTATGTATTTTGCCATCTTTTCACCAGCTTCCCGACGGTTTCGGCTTATTCCGCCACATCCCGCCATTTAAAAAAGAGTATAGCAATGCAGTATAAGCGCGTCAATAGAAATATGTTAATAAGTGTAAAAAAAGGGCAGGTTTCCATACCCGCCCGGTGTTGCTCCATGCATATGCTCAATCAAATTTCATATCCTTTAAAGCAGCAAATTGATTGCTTTTTATATCCTTACTGTTTACTTTTTGAATATAAGCCTGTACATCTTTTTTGGAGAGCGCATTGTTTTCTTCTTTTTTACGCTTTTCAAAGGATTCGTATTTTTCATTGTATCCGCAGACGCATACGACCTTTTTCTTTTCGGCTTCGCCCACAACTTCCAAAAATTTGTGACAGTGAGGGCATTTTGAACGCGTTGTGAACGACAGGTTAATTCTCGAGTTGCATTCCTTGTCCTGGCAAACAAGCATTTTACCCTTTTTCCGTTTACCTCAAGCATGAATTTTCCGCATTCGGGACATTTTGTCGTACTCAAGTTGTCATGCCGAAAAACCTCTGTGCTGTTCTTTATTCCCAGAATTATTTCTCCGGTGTATTTTTTTATTTCTCGTATGAATTCTTCTCTGCTTAGGCCGCCTTTTGATATTTTAAGTAATTTTTGCTCCCATATTCCTGTAAGCTCGGGAGATTTCAAATCCTTGGGGACTAATTTTAAAAGCTGTCTGCCCTTCGATGTGGCAAAAATATCCTTACCTTTTTTTTCTATCAGGAAACTGTCGAAAAGCTTATCGATTATATCCGCCCGTGTTGCAACCGTACCCAAACCGCCTGTCTGACCCAATGTTTCGGCGAGCGACTTGTTTTCGGTTTCCATATATTTTGCGGGGTTTTCCATTGCGGATAAAAGCGTCGCTTCATTAAAAGGAGCAGGCGGGTTCGTTTTGCCTTCCGTCATTTTAATTCCGCGAAGCTGTATCCTGTCTCCGGTCTTGAGCTTGGGAAGGGTTTGATCTTTTCCGGCGGTTTTTTCGGAAGCATCATCGTCGTCGGAATCGTCGCCCTGATAAACCTCTTTGTAGCCTTGCGCCAATACAACCTTACCTGTGGCGGTAAACGTTTCATCGCCGATTTTGACCTTCAACGAGGTTTGCTCGTATTCAAAGGGCGGATAAAAAACCGACAAAAACCTTGTTACGACCAAGTCATAAATTTTTCGCTCGTTATCGTTAAGCGAAAACAAATCCACGGTTTCCTCCGTGGGGATGATTGCGTGATGGTCGCTGACCTTTGAGTTATCGACAAAATTAGGGCCTGTTCGGATTGGCGATCTCAACAGATGCATACACATTTTCGCATAAGGCTTTGCGGCGCAGGCTTTAATTCTGTCCGGGATAGTGGGAACGATGTCTGACGAGATATATCTCGAGTCTGTTCGCGGATAAGTCAATACCTTATGCTGCTCATAAAGCCTTTGCATGATAGAAAGCGTTTCCTTGGGCGAATATCCGAAACGCTTATTGGCATCGCGTTGCAGCTCGGTTAAATCATACAGTTTCGGTGCAAATTTTTTCTTGTTTGTTTTTGTTACATCCTTCACAATTCCTTCTTTTTTATCTTTTAATGCCGCCATAAGCCTGGTTATCCTGTTCATATCGAACGAACGACTGTCGTTGGATTTGCCGTCAGTCCATGTCAAAGTAAATCCCGAATCTGTTTCCGCCGACAGCCCATAAAACTTCTTTGGTACGAACTGTCTTATTTCATCCTCGCGTTTGGCGATAATTGACACAGTAGGTGTCTGAACCCTGCCGCACGAAAGTTGACTGTTGAATTTTGTCGTAAGGCAGCGCGTGGCGTTTATACCAACCAGCCAATCGGCTTCTGCTCTTGCCTTTGCGGAATTGCAGAGGTCGATATACAGCTTTCCGTCTTTAAGGTTTTGAAAGCCATCCCTTATCGCTTTATCCGTAACCGATGAAATCCAAAGCCGTTTGACCGGCTTGGTGCATTTGGCTTTTTCCAAAATCCAACGTGCGACAAGCTCGCCCTCACGTCCCGCGTCCGTGGCGATAATAACACCGGATATATCCTTGCGAAGCAATAAATCCTTGACCGTGCCATACTGCTTGGCGGTCTGAGGTATAACGACCAATTGCAATTTTTCGGGTATTATTTGGCAAATCGTTTATATTCCATGTTTTAAATTTCGGGTCATATTTTTCGGGCTCGGCGAGTGTGACCAAATGCCCCAAAGCCCATGTTACAACATACTGCGGCCCTTCTATGAATCCGTTGCCGCCGGACTTGCAGTTAAGTACGCGGGCAATATCTTTTCCAACCGATGGTTTTTCGGCGATTACCAATGTTTTCATATTGTCTCCTTTTACCCTGTTAGAGCAGTTCATATAACAAAGTGTCTACTTATCCGGCATATTTAGTCAACGTTTGAGTTGTATATGACATGGCAATGAAAATGTGGGGATTGTTGAAACGACCCCAAATACATCTCAACCTTGCAAGCACCCTTTAAAGAAATAACCTCTTCTGAGGCAGCTTTAACAGCGGTCAATATTTCCAATTTCAATTCGTCATCAGCATCGGTAAAATCAAATATCGTTGGAATATGACGTTTGGTTATAACAACAACATGAACCTCCGCAAAAGGACGGACAGAATGGAACGCCAGTACGTTGCCCGATTCGTACACAATTTTTAAATTGCTCCGCTCAGATGGAAGATTTGAAATCAATTCACAAACTTCACATTCACTATTAACCATAAAACAGCCTCCTGTTTATAACAATATTCATTTGCATTTGACACGGATAATGAATTATATGACTTATCTTGGGATGAAAGCAATTAGTTTTTGGATTATTACGTTGTTTTTAATAATATAAAAGGCATGAGTATCAATAAATATATACTCATGCCTTTTGCGTAGCTGTAAAAACTGCTTACAGTCCGGGTTATTCAGTTTTGATGGCGGTCAGTGCGCTAAGGTTCATTGCGCGTTGCGCGGGTGCTATACCCGAGGCAATGCCCATAACAGTCGAAAATAAAACAGCAAGGCCGCATAATTCGGGCGTAATCAGCGACACTGTGGATTGCATCGCAAACTCGCTGATTGAAGAAAAAAACTGAAAACCGGATGTGTTTAAAAAATATGATATGCCAAGGCTTAGGCAGATACCCAATGCTCCGCCTATAGAGCCGAGAAGCGCGGCTTCGGTGAGGAATAATTTTCTTATATCCTTGAGAGACGCGCCGATGACTTTCATTATACCGATCTCGCGTGTGCGCTCGTAAATAGCGGTGATCATGGTGTTTGTAATGCCCAAAGCCGCAACGATCAGCGATACCGCACCAATAGATGCTAAAAGGCTCTGCATACTGGAGGCTATTTGCTCCATTGAATCGAGACTCTGCGAAGGTATTTCGCATGGATAGCCAAGCTCGTCAATTACAGCCTTAACCTTCTTAACCGTTGATAAATCGGTACATTTTACAAGTGCGGTGTCATAGCCCATTTTTTTTGTTTGGTTTCCCGAGGAATATCCGTATGAGGCATACCTATCCTGGTCTGCCCTCTCGCGGTCTTCCTTTAATTTTTTAACCTGATCGAAAGCCATGTAAATACTGTAATCCGCTTGATAACCCTTAGACTCAAGTACTCCAAGGCAGCGTGTCGTGGTTATTTTTGGCGCAGGTGCGCCTTCATCAATGTATTGAGAGTATCCTGCCAATATCATATAGTAATTGTAATCAAGCGAAAACTTAAGTGTCGTGTTGAGAGGATCGATTTTTGCTTCGGTCCAATAATTGCTGCTGAGATTGTAGAAGCGTTCTGCGACCGACGAACCAAACACGACGTTTTGCCGGTCCCCTTCCTCAAGCAGCCTGCCTTCGGCTGCAACATAGCCCAAAGCCTCCATGGCTTTTGGATCGATACCGATCAGAGTGGCATAAGGGCTGGCGTATTTGCCGGCGGATATGGTGAAATCGGTTTGAATAAGCGGGGTTGCCGCGAGAACCCTGGGTATATTTTGAAACATCAGTATCGCGTTATTGTCCAAAACAAGCTTTTTTTTCGCATTCGGATCCATGGGGCTGTAATACCTGTTCTCCGGATTGTAAACTGTGACGATGGTTATGTCGCCAAGCTGTTCGAGCTGCTCATTGAATGTTTTGTTCATGGCCAGCCCGAGCGAGACCATAACGACAATCGACGCCGTTCCAATTACAACGCCAAGTATGGTTAGCAGAGTCCGAGTCTTACGTTTAAACAGGTTGCGGACAGCCATGGTAAAAATATCGAAGCTACTCATCGAATTTTACCTGCTTCTTCTTCTTTATAATTCTTCTTATTACAAAGACAACGATAAGAAACGCTGCGACGCCTGCCCATACTATTGGCTTCGCGGCATATTCCTTAACAGTATCGAGTATTGATTTTGGTTGCTCGGGCATTGCGAAATCCATACTCATTTCCTCGCGGCCGGACATCATTTCACTCATATCAAGAACATCAATGACGAAATCGCGTTCTACGGTTGTGACCTCGCCTGTTTCGTCCTCATAACTCATAACGATTTTACCTTCCTGCTTCCCGGCTTCGGTCGGCGTGAATTCTCCATCATAATAAGCTGACGAGCTTTTATTGACTGTTCCGAAATAGTTGAAGCTCTTTGATGTGTCAAAATTCCCCTCAATGGTGACCGTTAGGTTGTTAAGTGTGGATTTGCCCGTGTTCATGATGCTGAAATATAAATATATCGGCGAGCCTATATAGCCTTCCGTCGGGATGGAGTAATTACCTGTGGAGAGCCGTGTTGTCTGCTTGACCGTAACACCGATTGTTTCGGATTCTTTATGGTCGTACAATTCTTCATCCTGATATTCAAAACTTACGGTTATTGTATAGTTCCTCGGATCGGCGTCCGGAATTGTATACATGCGGAAGGTCTTTTCGCTTGTATCAAGAGGATCGATTCTGTCAATGTAAAAGGTATTGCTGCCGCCAACCGGGATGAAAACTGCGCCTTTATTATTGACTGTTGTTTCGTTGGGCGTAAGAACAGCTTTAATATTTGTTATGGCTTTTGTCTCATGTGTATTTTTGAACACCATACGCAGGTCGTATTCCTGACCGGCTTTAACTATAATCGGATCGACATCATAGCTCTCTATTATAATTTTGGGTCTGCTCAGCCTGGTTTCGGCCGGAGCGGGAGTCGCCTCGGGTTCATCGTTTATTACATTTATACCGAAGAACTGCTGAAAGGATTCTTTTAATGAGGCACCGGAGGAATCCTTTATACCCGTTTCGTATTCCGCATTAAATTCAATCGCGTAATTTCGTGTTTTTGCTTTCTGCGTAGGCGCAAATGAAAACGAAACTACCTTTGATTCGCCGATTTCGAGCGATGAGATAATTGTGGAGTTTGAGCTCATTGGCACAACCGCGCCGTCAGAATCTGTTATGGATGCTATTTTGATATTTTTAGCGGGGTATTCGCCGGTATTTGTCATTTCGAGCGAAACATTGAAGCTTTCACCGACTCCGAATGAGCGGGAAGGCCCGTCAATAGAGGTTATTTTTATGACGGCGCTTTTTGTGTTTTCTGCCTCGGTGACTACATTTACACCGGTGTACTGTTCAAAGGACAGCTTTTCGGCCTTGTCAGAAGAATCGAGTGCTCCGGTTTCATATTCGGCTTTAAAGCTTAACGCATAGTTTTGGCTTTTGGCCTTTGCTGTGGGGGTAAATTTAAATTCGACACGTGTTGATTCACCAACGGCAAGTGAATTGAGTACCGTCATATTGGAGCTTCTGGGGACTATTGCATCGTCAGTATCGGCCGCCGCCACAATTTTTATGTTTTTGGCTGTGTTCGCTCCGTTATTCACAACATCCATTGAGATTGTAAATTCCTGTCCTGGAGAGATATCCTCCGTGGGAGCGGTTAAATTAACGATTTCAACTGCGGCTTTTTCTTCTGATGTTGTCGAAGGGGTAACGGTTACATAATAAGCAAAACTGTTTTCAAGGTCTTTGTTATCCTTGTCCTTATAAAGAACCTTAAAGGTAAGCAGATTTGTTCCGGCCTTTGCTTTGTTTGAAATAACAAAGTCGAACTCGATAGGAGTCTTTTGGCCTTGATTTATAAGGTTGTACTGGTATGTATTGTTTGTGTTGGACATGTAAATCGCATCCGAAGACATACCTTCCACCATGAGGCGGATGTTCTTGGCTTCTGTACCGCCGATATTGGAAAGCGCGGCTGTCAGCTTAAAGCTTGATCCGGCGGTAAGCACAGGTTCGCTTGCTTTAAAGTCAACCATTGTGATTTCCGGTTGGGTCGCCGAGCTTGATATTTTTATATTAAGCACATCGGTATCTGTTATAAGAGTGTCGCTGCTGTCCTTGTACTTGTATGTAAGCGTAACCGGATATGTGCCTTCCTTGGCATCTGCGTTAACCTTTACGGTAAGTGCCAGAACGACATCCGTATTGCCCGATATATTTATTGTATTAACTGAGTTTTGTGTGAAGTTGGCTTGAAACGGAGCATCCGATGCTACGGTTGCCGCACTGAAAACATTTGAAGCGGCGGTGGAACCGAAATTTCGGATTGTAAGCTCAATGTCCCTCATAGTGCCGTTGGCAGCATTAATGGTGGCAGGTGATACAAGCTGCAGCTTTGCGGGGCCCATGGGTCTTGGAGTAGGCGAGGGTGTTGGCGCGGATGTGGCGGCAGGTATTTTCAATTGGATGTTTTCGTTTTCCAACTGTTGGATTCTGTCTTGAAGAGCCTGTATCTCTTCGGGAGTAAGTGTTATTGATGCCGAAACATTTTTTTCAAAAGCCGGAACAAATGTCATGGTCAATAAAATCATTAGTAATACTGCAAAGTATCTTTTATTCTTGTTCATTCGAGTCTCTCCTTAAGGTTTTGTCTTCAACGGAGCTTATCAATCCGTCTCGCATATGAATGATATAATCGGCATATCCGGATATTTCCAAGTCATGTGTGACAATAATCAATGTCTGATTATGCTCGCTTACTATTTTTGTAATAAGATCCATCATTTCAATGGTTGTTTTGGTATCAAGATTTCCTGTCGGTTCATCGGCAAAAATCAGTTCAGGGTTGTTGATGAATGCTCTGGCTATACTTACTCTTTGCTGCTGCCCGCCGCTCATTTCCGATGGGCGGTGTTTCAGCCTTCCGCCGAGCCCGACCGATTTGAGCATTTCTGTGGCTCTTTTTTTCCTGATGGAACGAGGAGTGTTTTGCAATATCAAAGGAAGCATTACATTTTCCAGAGCCGTGAGTGACGGAAGTAAATTGTAAGATTGAAAAACAAAACCGATATATTTTCGTCTAAAATCGACAATATCTTTTTCGCTTAAGTTCTCCAGATGAACATTTTTAAAAACAATACTGCCTTTAGTCGGTTTTTCAAGGCAAGCCATCATGTTAAGCAGAGTGGACTTGCCCGAGCCTGATGTGCCAAGCAGACAATATATTTTCCCTTTTTCAAAATCAAGAGTTATGTCATCAAGCGCTACTATTTTTTCATCACCCATCCTATAAACTTTACGTACATTTTTAAGTTGAATTAAATTACTCAAAATCTCACCTCTCAGATGCATTTAATTTCAGTCGCAAGCAGCGGAATAAAAAATTTAATATGGATTTGAACCGTTTACCAGTATAGCACCAACTGTCATTTTTCGCAAAAGTATAAATAAGGATGGATGCAGATACAAAATGTTGATATAAATAAGTGAGAAAAGATTAAACCCTGATTTATAAGATTAGAAGGATTGCCATGATTAAAGAGTATATAATCAAGGTAATCCTTCTAATCCTATGAATCAAGGTAAATACCTATAATTTTTATCTACACCCAATAAGGATGGGGTCATTTTAAATATGGTTCGGCAGAGTATGCCCAAGGATTGAAAAATGTACAAAAAAGAAGCCGCAACATATGAATCTCGCAGTTGTCGGCTTCGGTGTTTTTATTCTTCAGTCTTTTTTCTTTTTTTTACTTTAATGATTTCCTTTTTTTTCTTATCGGGTTCCGCCGGTGCCCGTGTCGGAGCGTTTGCGGGCTTTGCAACATTTTCTGCAACATCATCCGACATGTTGATGGGCTCGTCGTAGCTTATTGCGACATGATTATCCGGATTACCGGGTGTGAGTCCTTTTTTTAGAATCTTTAAGTTTTTAATCATCGCAATAATATATTCAAGCTCGGGCTCATCAAGTTGATAGATTAAGGATGTGATTTTGGTTCTTTTGGTCTTTGCGCGATTTTTTTCACTTACCCTTAGAGACGGTTTGTTTTTATTTACGGTGAATCTATCGATATCAACGCCAAATATCTCTGATAATTTATACAAATTGTGTACTGTGGCTCCTCGGCGACCGCGTTCGATAAGGCCGACAAAGCCGGGTGTAAGCTCTAAAAGCTCTGCAAGCTCGTCAACCGTCATGCTTCTCGAAATGCGTTCCTTTCTGATATTGTCACCGATAAGTCGTTTTAAAGCATCTTTTGTCATAATGACACCTCCGAGTATGATAGGGGCGCGCCAAAACAATTTGTGTATTAAATGTACAACCCGTTTTGGCGACAATCCGCAGCCAGATAAATGATGTACAAAAAGCTTTGGATATATTCAATCTATTCATAAAATAATATAATATAAATCAATAAATATAAGAAGAAATAAAAGGGCAGCAATAAGGGAAGACTAAATGTCATAATATTTTTGGCATTTAAAAGTAAAACATCTTAAAAACCCTATAAATCAGACATAATTTTAAATATAGGATGAACATGACGCATACTTTTTGTTTATATATCATTACATTATTTTCCTATTGCAATTCCCACTGTGTGACATCTTGCACGTCAGGAGATATAATGCTATATTCAAAACGGAAATATACGGAAGCCGTTAAAGAGGAGGTAAAAATATGTTGGACATAGGTTTATTCAGAACAGATGCAGAGCTTATAAAGCAAAACATCAAAAAGAAATTTCAGGATGAGAAGTTGGAATTGGTTGACCGTGTAATTTTGCTTGACAAGCAGCTTCGTGAGGCAAAGGCCGAAGCGGACGGGCTCCGAAATCGCCGAAAAGTGATCAGTAAGCAAATTGGCACACTCATGGCGCAAGGCAAGGCTTCGGAGGTTGCAGAGCAAAAAGAGGAAGTCGAGCGGATATCCGGGCAATTGGAAAAGCTTGCAGAGCTTGAAAACGAACTGCCGGCCGAAATCAACAAAATGCTGTTAATCATTCCAAACATTATCGACGATTCTGTGCCAATAGGGCGCGATGACAGTGAAAATGTCGAAATAAAAAAGTTCGGCGAACCGGTGGTTCCTGACTTTGAGATTCCTTATCATGTTGAAATCATGGAAAAGCTGAACGGCATAGATTTGGATGCTGCGAGAAATGTAAGCGGAAGTGGTTTCTATTATTTAAAGGGCGATATTGCACGTCTGCAATCCGCAATTTTGTCATATGCCCGCGATTTTATGATTGACCGGGGTTTTACCTATTATATTCCTCCATTTATGATTCGGAGCAATGTTGTCACCGGGGTTATGAGCTTTGCCGAAATGGAAAATATGATGTACAAAATTGAGGGCGAGGACTTATATCTTGTTGGCACCAGTGAGCATTCAATGATTGGTAAATTCATCGGGACTCATATTGAAAAAAGTGAACTGCCGCAAACGCTTACAAGCTATTCACCATGTTTCCGCAAGGAAGTCGGCGCACACGGTATTGAGGAACGCGGGGTTTATCGCGTCCATCAATTTGAGAAGCAGGAAATGATTGTGGTTTGCGAACCGGAGGACAGCCCCGCATGGTATGACAAACTGTATACCCATACGGTGGATTTTTTCCGCAGCATGGATATACCTGTAAGGCTTTTGGAATGCTGCTCCGGAGATTTAGCCGATCTTAAGGTGAAAAGCGTGGATGTCGAGGCTTGGTCGCCGCGCAGAAAAGAATATTTCGAGGTGGGGAGCTGTTCGAACCTTGGAGATGCGCAGGCACGCAGGCTTGGTATCCGCATACGCGGCGAAAAGGGGAATTACTTTGCGCATACACTCAACAATACCGTCGTTGCGCCTCCGCGTTCTTTGATTGCTTTCTTGGAAAACAATCTCAACGAGGACGGCTCGGTACGTATCCCGCAGCCGTTAAGGATGTATATGGGCGGCAAGGAGAAGATTTAAGCGGAGGGGATACCGATAAATGAAAATAAAAGATATATGTACCGGAGAAATAAACATACCTCTTAAAACACCATTTAAAACCGCTTTGCGGCAGGTGAGTGCTGTTAACAGCGTTGTGGTAAAAGTAATAACCGATGAAGGTGTTTGCGGTTATGGCGAAGCACCTCCGACCGCTGTTATAACAGGGGACACAAAAGGCTCTGTTGTGACGGCTGTTCGCGATTTCATAAAGCCGGCGCTTCTGGGCGCGGATTTGGTGAATTTTGAGGAAATAATGATAAAGCTGCATTCCTGCATTTTGAAGAACACCTCTGCCAAGGCGGCAGTCGATATGGCTTTATACGATTTGCGCGGAAAGCTGCTCGGTGTTCCTTTGTATGAGCTTTTGGGCGGATACAGGACACAGGCTGAAACCGACATCACAATCAGTCTGAATAAAGTCGATGAAATGGTCGCGGACAGTCTTTCGGCGGTTAAATCCGGCTACGGGATATTAAAGATTAAAGTCGGGGGCGAAGCGAAGGAGGATATCGAAAGGATTTCCAAAATCCGCGAAGCCATCGGGACGGGTGTGAAACTGCGTATAGATGCAAACCAAGGTTGGTCGCCGAAGGATGCGGTTCGAATTATCACATGCCTTGAAGACAAGGGCATTGGGATTGAACTGGTAGAACAGCCTGTTAATTATATGGATTTAAAAGGAATGCAGTATGTGACATCCCACGTGGGGACGAATATTTTGGCGGATGAATGCGTGTTTACTCTGGCTGACGCCATAAAAATACTGGAAACCGGCGCGGCTGATATGATAAATATCAAGCTGATGAAGGCCGGGGGGATTTACAATGCGCTAAAAATATGTGCGATAGCCGAAATCTACGGCGCTCCCTGCATGATAGGCTGTATGCTTGAATCGAAGCTTGCGGTAACAGCGGCGGCGCATTTGTGCTGCGCCAAAAAAATAATAACAATGGCGGATCTCGACGGACCGGGTCTTTGTGCTTCGGATCCGTACAACGGCGGGCCTGTGTTTGATAACGCGATTATTTCAATGGTTCCGACAGCTGGTTTGGGAATAGGGGAGCCGGATTTTATAGAGTTTTTGGGGTGATTTTATGGAGACAAACAGAAAGAACATAAATGATGCTTTGGAAAAGGTAGTATATCGGCTGATGCACCTTGCTCCTCCCAAGCTTGAATCGGACGGCAGCGATGCTTCAATTAAAAAAGGAGTGATCGCCAGGGATTTCGGAATTGCGGAATGGGATTGGCCGCAGGGTGTGGGTTTGTTCGGCTTGAAAAAGCTTTCGGATTACAGGGGAACGGATGAATACAATGATTTTTTTTACAATTGGTATTCAAATAATTTAACCATAGGTCTGCCTTCGCGCAATGTAAATACCACTGTGCCTTTACTGACCCTTGTTGAGCTTTGTGATGTTTATAAGGAAGAACGCTTTGAAAAGCTGTGTTTGGATTGGGCCGGATGGTTGATGTCCGATCTTCCGCGGACTGAGGATGGCGGTTTTCAGCATGTAACCTCAAGCGTGGTTAACCGCAACGAAGTGGCTTTGAACGAAGGCGAAATGTGGATAGACACTTTGTTTATGATGGTTTTGTTTTTATTTAAAATGGGTGTAAAATATAAAAACGAGGCTTGGATAAACGAAGCGAAGTATCAGATTTTGGTGCATATTAAGTATCTGTATGAAAAAAAATCCGGACTGTTCCATCACGGTTGGAGTTTCAACGAAAATGAAAATTTTGGGCGTGTGTATTGGTGCCGGGGAAATTCATGGTACACATTGGGCATAACAGAATTTCTGTCAATCGGTGAAAATGTATTGGATGAAGGTTTTACACGTTTTATCGTGAATACATACAAGGCGCAGGTTGATGCTTTATTAAAGCTTCAGGACAAATCCGGATTGTGGCATACAGTGCTTGATGATGCGGGCAGCTATGTTGAAACCTCCGGCTCCGCATCAATCGCAGCGGGAATTTTAAAAGGTGTGCGTCACGGGCTACTGCCGGAAAGCTGCCGCGCCGCCGCACTTTCCGCGATATCGGCCTTGCTCGACCAAGTGGGGGATGACGGCGTTGTGCAAAATGTTTCCGGCGGAACCCATGTCGGTTATAACAGCGATCATTACAAGAACATAATCAAAGCTCCGATGGCTTACGGACAATCACTTTCGATTATTGCGTTGACTGAGAGCTTGTATCATATCTGATTTTTTCAAGGCTTCGTTTTACATCCTCTTTACTGCATTTTGGGCCAATTTCAAATACTACTGTGGGTGAAGCTTTGATGAATTCCAAGTACTTATCAAAACCGTTTCCGAAGGCGTAGGGTTGGAAATGATCGTCAATTCCTTCGGCGTCATGTATATGCATACCGATGATGCGTTCCTTAAGCTTATAAATATTCGGAAAAACGGGAAACAGCCCGATGTTTTCCATTATCATGCCATGCCCCGTGTCGTACCAAAAACCGCACGGGGCATCTTTTAATCGGTCGAGTAAAACACAGGCTTCGTCGAGTGTGGGAATCTGTTGGATTTGTGCGCGGTTTTCTACTCCAAGCTTGATTTTGTATTGCTTTTTGATTATGTATTCGGACAGCTCAAGTAAGGATTTTTCCACACGACGGAGGGCTTCCGGTGCGGCTTGCGCCCGGCGCAGCTTAAAGTCGGTAAGGAGCTTTTCGTATTCTGCGCTGCCCTTCATACTGCTTCTGTACATATTACTGAGAGCTTTGTTGTAATCATATTCAAGAACGACTTCGCCGACATGCAGAACCAATGCGGAAGCGCCGAGTCTGTGCGCATAGTCTGCGGACACCATTGACAAACGTACCGCTTCTTTTCTTTTTTCTTCATCGAGAAACCCCATGAACGGGCTGTCTGTTCCATACTCCGGATTATAGGCTTTGGGGAAAACATTGTGTACGCTGCTGACCGATATATTACCGGCTTCAATCCACGGCAGCATTTGTTCAAACATTTTTTCGGTTACAAGGTAATTCAATTCGACTCTTTCAAACCCAATCGATGTCATTTCCTTTAATGCGTCAAGTGCATTTTCGTGGCTTCTTATGTTCCACATTGTGGAACAGGAAAACGATTTCATTTCTCTCCCACTCCTTCCGCCCCTTCGATGAATAATTATTCTGCACAGAAAGAAAAGCTTTTTTCAAAATTTGTTGTCGCGGTGAAATATATGGTTTGATAAAAAGAGCTTCTTTCCTCGGCTCCGTATACGCCCTCAACGTATTTGTGAGAGCTGAAACCGGGGCCTATACTGATTTTATCCGCACCGTTTGTTATCTTGACCGTGCCCGATTTAACAGTGATTGCGTGTCCCTGCGAGCACGGCATAAATATATCCTCTGTTTCCAACAAAGCCTCGGGCGGTACACCTATTTCAAACCTTGCCATCACTCTGTCGCAACCGGTTGTTTTGACCTTTATGTCAACACCTTTTTCCTTTGGTTCAATCAGCATTTCTATGTTCAGTGTGTGTTTGATGAGTTTTTCCTGGTTTTCGTTTTTCATTGCCCACCAATCGCTTGTCGAAGGCTTTTCGGAGAAGGGTAGGTAATACCACCCATCGGCAGTATAGTTTAGCTTGTAACAGCCGTCCGCCTGTTTTATGGTTTGTGCGACAAAGCTGCGTTTGTCATTATAACTTACTCCGAGCTTTAAATAAATTGGCGTAGCTCCTGCCTGAAACACCAGAAGCTTTGCCGAGTCTCTCATTACGGCAAAGCTGTAATACTCAGTCCCTACCCTCACAACTCCCGACCCGGAAAAATATTTATTGTACGCAACAGGAAAACCGCAGCCTTTAAATTCGTATTCAAGCAATTCCTCATGAAGCATAAGCCGGTCAAGACAATCGGGGGCAAGACGATCGTTTCTTTCCATTTGGTCTTTGATTATCTTATGGGCTGCTGCGTCAAATTCGGTCTCCTGTTTTGTGTGCGGCATATAAATACAGATAGAAATAATCCCTCGGATAAACCTTCAAGCCCTTGTCCTGTCTCAGGGAGTTGTCGGTAAAGATAGACCCATCCGGCATGAAATAATAGAGCATCATTTCGAGATTACGGCACATATATTCAAAATATTCTTCGTTTCCCGTTGCTTCATACAATGTAAGCATTGCGCTGTTGTTTACGACATTGTATGTGGCAGCGGAACGTTCGGCGTATTCGCCGTCCAAATTGCAATCAATGCCTTCGAACAAATACGAGGCGATATGCTTTTTCATGCGTTCTCGTAAGTTCTCGTCCTTAATTATACCGAGTGCGGAGGCAAGAATCGATGCGATGGCCCAGCGGTGGTTGGGGGTGTGGAAACCGCCTTCACATATACCCACTACCGCTTTTTCAATTACAGAAGTGAAGCGTTGCACGATCTCACCGCAGTGTAAATCATCAAAAGAAAACTGCTTTAACAGCATAACGGTTGGTATCATTTTTTTTAAAATGAAAGCGGTGTCGGGAGCGGAATAAAAATTGCAACTTACAAAATCGAAGGTACCGTCTTCTCTTTGGTTTTTTTCGATATACGTCAAGCCTGCTGCAATAAAATCGTACACCTTTTCCGACTTATAATATTTGCTGTCTTTGTTCACATAAATTGCTGCTGCCGAGGATATGCGGTAAACCGCAGGTTTCGGGTCGGTATATTGATAATTGTCGTATACCGCGCCAAAATCCGGGACATTGGGGTTATGAACCTGTCTGTTCAAAGCCTTTTCAAATCTTTTCTCGCTGCCGGTAAGAATATATTGATAGTAGTTCTTCATATTTACGCTCCCAACTTTTATTTATTTTCAAAATAAAATTAGGCAGGATTGGTGTGATTGTCAATACCGGTAAGATTAAACATTCTTTAATCCTTCCAATCCCTGCAATCCTTCCAATCCTGCCTGATAATTATTCTTATTTACATTTAAAGTCTTTTATTTGCCAAGAACATTGGCTTTGTACCAATCGTTGGCTTCTTGGGCAAGTGCGTCGCCGCCGGATTTGTTGTATTCCGCAACAAAATCATCGAAGTATGACGTCGGTTTTTTGCCGGTAATTATTTCGATATATGCTGTATCTCTTATCTTGATAAGCTCGGCTTTGTACTTGCCTTCGGAAGGCATGCCTATTTGAATTGCCGAGAAGATGCTGCCTTTATCCATATTGTTGTCAAATGCCCATTGCGCTTGGGTGCCGCTCGGAGGATACAGGTCTCTTGTGAAGATGTTTGCGCCAACTTTGTTATGAGCTCCGGTTTCTGTATCATACGGAGGAATGAATATCCAATCTGTTTTGGTGTCGTTTACCCATTCCCATATAACGCCCATTTCGCCTTCACGCCATTCATTTCTCACATCCAAATCCGGTTCGGTACTGAGTTCGGACTGGATTTTAAGCATCATGCCAATTTTGCCGGGGTCTTTGAGTGCATTGATTCCGTAAGCCATAAAGCCGGAAAGCATGTTAAACGCTTTAATGCCTTTATCTCCATAAGGGCCTTCAAGAGCCTCACCAAAAGCAATCCTTGTATCGCTTCCCAAATTTTCGAGTTCTTTGGCGTTGCTTCCCGGTTGGTTTCCAACCTTGGTTCCGTCTTTGTATTCCATGAAAAATGTATCTCTTTCCAGCCAGTGATAATAATTTCCGAGGCAACTGAATCCAATTCGGCCTCTAAGGAAAGCATCTGAATTGGCCCAATAGCTGCTGCTGTTTTCGCCTGTTATAAATTCGGGATCAATTATACCGTCTTTATACCACTGTGCGAGCTTCTCCAATACTTCCTTCATTACAGGTGCTGTGGATGAAGAGTAAACATTACCGTCGTTATCAACATTCCAATAACCCAGATTGGGGCTTGCGAACCGTCCGCCGTTGGAAACAAGGCCGTAAGCTCCGAAAACCGCAAGCATACCCTGCTCTGACAAACCGTAGGTATCTTTGATTCCATTTCCGTCCGGATCATCCAGAGAGAATTTGTACATAAGCTCTTCAAATTCTTCAAGAGTTGTTGGGGTTTCGGTCACGCCGACCGCTTCCATCCAGGTCTTATTGTAAGCAAGCGGAACATGGAAAACGTTGGTTGGGTTCATCAAAGGTACTCCGTATTGCTTACCGTTGACTTTTCCCAAGTCCAAAACACCCGGGGTTGTCTCCTCGAGAACATTAACCCATTCCGGTGCGTATGTTCTGATTACATCTTCCGGTACCTCTGCCAATACGCCTTGTTTAACATATGTGGGGAGCATAATGGCACTTCTTACAAAAAAGTGATCGGGAATCTCGCCGGCGGCAATTTTTAAATTCAAAAGCTCGTCATACTTGGAGTTGTCGATATTTACGATTTCGATGTTGACATTGTAAAGTTCATTTACCTTTTGCACATATTTGGCATCTTCGGGAACGTCCAACACCTGATAACTTGTCCAGGTGATGTCATATTTGTGTCCCTCGACCGGTTTGTAGGGGTCGGTTTTTGAAGCCAGAACCGCAGTACCGGGAAAAGCTGCGATACTCATTGTCGATGTAAGTGCCAATGCCAACGCTTTTTTCAAATTTTTCATGATGATCCTCCTTTTAATTTGTAGTTATTCTTGTTTATATAGACCGCACTGCGGTTTAAAACAGGCCGATCCAAAATCACTTGGAACGAATCAATTTTAACAACCGCAGCTGGCGGAAGCTATCCTTTAAGCGAACCAATCAACGCGCCCTTGACAAAATATTTCTGAATAAACGGATAAACGCAAAGAATCGGAACGGTCGTGACCATAATTGTTGCTGCCTTCAAACCCTCGGGCGTAATTACATCCGCACTGCTGGATTGAAGGTTCATTATTTGCGAATCGCCGCTCATGACGATGCGCCGCATTACAATTTGTACTACCTGCGTGCTTGGTTTTGTGGAATAAATCATGGAATCGAACCATGCATTCCAGTGGCCTACCGCAATCCAAAGGCCGACTGTTGCAATGATAGGCTTACACAAAGGCAGGATGATGCTCCAAAATATGCGTATGTCATTGGCGCCGTCTATCCTCGCGGATTCTTCCAAGCTATCCGGTATACCCATCATGTAATTACGTGTTATGACTAGGTTATAAGCACTGACAAGTACGGGCAGAGTTAAAGCCCATACAGAGTTCATCAAACCCAAATTTCTGACAAGGAGGTAAGACGGAATCAAACCGCCATCAAAAAACATTGTAAAGACAACGATCGCAGTCCAAAAATTTTTATGCGGAAAATATTTTTTTGAAAGCGAATATGCAATCGCAAGTGTTACGGAAAGAGACAGGACTGTACCGATAACAGTACGCTGAAGCGTGTTTATGTAACCGCTTTGTATGTACTCATTGGCAAAAACACGTGCATAATTTTCAAGCGTTGTCTGCGGCGGAATCAAATAAAGCTTTGTCGTGGGAACGGTGGACGAAGCAAACGATCTTGAAATAAGATAAACAAATGGGTACAGAGTTGTAATGCTGAACAAAATCATAATGGTATAATTAAAAAAATCAAAAATTTTACTTTGAACAGATGTGTATTTATGATTCACAGAACAGCCCTCCTTTACCAGATGCCATAATCATTTACGCGCTTTGCTATTGCGTTTGTCAGAATTACAATCGTAAACGCTATTATGTTTTTAAACAATCCGACCGCAGCCGCAACCGAATAGTTCATTTGCTCGATACCCAGACGGTATACATATGTTCCGAGTACGTCGCCGACACTGTAAACAGCGGGATTATACAGATTGTAGACCTGATCGAAGTTATCATCCAAAATTTTTCCGGATTGCAGGATCAGCATTATTGTGATAATAGGCATTATTGAAGGCAGTGTGATGAAAATCAACTTATGGAAGCGGTTTGCGCCGTCTATTGATGCAGCTTCGTAAAGCTCCATGTCAACATTGCTTAGAGCTGCCATGTATACGATTGAACCCCAGCCGATGGACTTCCAAATATCAGTCACCACCAGAGTACCTCTGAAATAATGCGAGTCTCCCAAAAAGTAAATAGGCGTTCCGCCAAAAGCCTTGATAATCAAATTGATGGGGCCTATTGACGGGGACAGAAATTGAAGCAACAAACCACCCAAAATAACCCAAGAGACGAAGTGCGGCAGATAGCTTATCGTCTGAATAATACGTTTGGGAACCATTTTGTAAATCTCGTTAAGCATCAGAGCGAAAATAATTGGTGCCGGAAAGCCAATAAGCAGTTTGTAAATACTCAGAATAATTGTATTTTTTAATGCATCCCAAAAGCTTTTTATTGCAAAAACTTCTTTGAAAACATCAAACCCAACCCATGGACTGTCCCATATACCTTTAAAGAGGTTATATTCCTTAAAGGCTATTTGAAGGCCGTAAATTGGAACATACTTAAAGACTGCGAAATAAATAATGCCCGGCAGCATAAGAAGCACAAGATATCGGCATCGCCAATATGCTTTACCCGTATTGCGGATACGGTTTACTATGTTCATAAAGCCCTCCGATCGAGTAAGTTTTGATTAAGTTATGATTAACTTGTAAAGCAACTGTAACTGATGAAATTTTTTCGCGCAATATAAACATTTCCCCGGAATATAAAAAATGCCGCTCGGTGAGCGGCTATTTGTGTTGTTTTCGGTAGTTGTTTGGGGTTTCTCCGTAAATTGATTTAAATTTTTTGATAAAGTACGCCGATGTTTTGTAACCGACTGCAAGGGCGGTTTCTTCCACCGAGAGATCAGTTCCGGAAAGCAGTTGTGCGGCAGCTTCCATTCTGCGTCGTGTTAGGTATTCAACAAAGTTTTCGCCCGTTTCGTCTTTGAACAAACGACTGATGTATTTGGGGCTTAGTTCAAGCTTATCGGCTAAGGTATCCAGTGATATATCATCCGCAAGATTTTTGTCTATATAATCTTTCATTTGTAAAACCAAATCCGAACATCTGCTATTTTCCTTGCTTTCCAAGAATATAAATATTTCTTCGCAATAGGATAAAATCCACTTTTCGAGGCTAAAGATATCGAAGGTTGAATTAAATCCGGAATAAAGATCGGATTTTTGCTCCGTTGAAGGCGTGTATTGAACATTTTTTATATAAACAGACAACCTGTGGACAATTTCAAGCAGATATGCATGGCAATCTGCCGCGCTGTATGAGTCGCCCCGTAATTCATCGGAAATCATACGAAGCGTTGATGAAACAGAATTAAGCTTTCGTAAATTAAGTGCTTCGGTAAAATCCTTCAACATATCCGTCGGAATGGATTTTCGTCCGGCTTCGTTTTCGTCCGGTTCCCTTTTGATAAATTCCGTGCTGCGTAAAAATATTCTGTCCGGGTAAAAATAATCATACTTGCGTATCAAAACAGCTTCCTTATAGGATTTACCCACATGAAGAAATTCGTTATATGTGCTTCCTATAAAAATGCCCGGTCTGAGGCCGAATTGGCGAAATGCGTATTCCGCTATCATCTCACATAAAATTTCAGTCTCGGTATCAGCCGGCACATTATCCTTGTTTGTGCCGCAAACGATCACAATTCGATTTTCCCCGATGTCTATAGTGCCTATAATGCGGATTTCCGTTTTAAAGGTTTCAACAGCTTCAATTATTTTCAGCTTCATGTATTGCCTTTGCTCTATCGGTGCGCTGTTGAATTCCGGTTGTGACAGTCTTATCACTATGCAGAAAAAGTGTTTTTCATCAACATTCATTTTTAATAAAGCCATTTGTTCGGATAACTTTTTTTTATTTGAAATCAATTCGTAAATCAAATTGTTGATGAACTTGCTTTTCATTACAGGTGCATTGGTTTCGAGGGTCGCTTCCATTTCGGTAAACTTATCAACCATGTTTTGAACAGCGTTTTTTATAATGGCGTGTTCATCACCGGCTGCGGAATTGTCAAATCTTTTGATTGCTGCGGCAATTGCGCGAATGGGATTGTAAAAGCTTGACGAAAAGACAAAGGATAAAAATATACCGGTCAAGATTGCGATTATACTTATGGCAGCGATAAGATTTCCGGTTTTGTCCACAGCTTCATAATAGCTTGTCAGCGGAATAACAGCCGCCAAACGCCAATTGTTTATTCCGGCATTGCAAAACAAAACCATGCTTTTACCGGAATCACCATCAGTTATGAACGAGCCAAAGCCGTTGCCGTTAAACCCATCGAATTTGTTGTTGAAATCGACCTTGGTGTACAGCAAGGTTTTATCTGTGTGGGAAATAATCATACCTGTTTCATCAATCAGGAAAACGCTGCCGTAATCGTCGGGGGATGCTTTGTTGATTGTTTTCTCAATCGTTTTTTCATCATAGTCAACCGCCATCAGAACATTGGCGTTAATCTCGGGAACATTGGGGTATGACCTAACATAGGTAAAGACGGCTTCTCCGTTTTCCTCCGGGGCGAGCCATTCGTAGGAAATCCTTCGGGAATCAGCCTCTCTGATCCAAAAAAGCTCTTTATCGGCGGCGTTTGTCGCGTCGCCGATAAATTTTAAGCCGAGGAGTGAAGAAATTACAATATCGTCTTCCATGAAATAGAGATGTACTGCCGAGACAGTGTCGTTGTTAAGCAGATAGATATCTTTTTTCATATAATCATGAATCTCGTGTACCAATGAAAGGTTGACTTTATCAGTGCCGTCCTCAACATAGAACAGATTCGCAGAAAAAATACCCATAAACCAAAGCGAAGAGTATATTCGGTCAACTCTGTCAAAAATTTTCGTTTGTAAATCGTTCCGCAGAGACAAGAATATATTCTCATGCAGCGAGGCAACCTGTTTTTCATAATTTTTCGAAAAATAATAATTCGACACGCCACCAATAATGCCGCCTGTGAGGGTTATTATCACGATATACGATATAATAAGCTTATACAAAACCTTGTTAAATCTCTTCATTCCGCAACAGCCCTTACTCCATAGTACCGTCCCATGAATCAACCTTATCGCGTTTCATTTCTTCTTCGTCAAACCATCGCGTGGTTACACATTTGGATTCGGTATAAAAACGTATGCCATCCTTGCCAAGGCAGTGTTGATCGCCGAAGAAGGAGTTTTTATGCCCCGCGAACGGGAACATCCCCACGGGAACCGGAATGCCGACATTTATACCGACCATCCCGCCATGCGTTCTTTTTTGAAATTCTCTTGCATAATATCCATTTTGGGTGAAGATAACCGAGCCATTGGCGAATGGGTTATCGTTCATGATTTTAAGACCTTCCTCAAAATCCGCGACACGCTTGATACAGAGCACCGGCCCGAATATCTCGCATTGCCCGACCGACATTTCGGGTGTTACGCGATCCAAAATAGTGGGGCCAATGTAAAAGCCGTTTTCATGCCCTTCAACCTTTACATTTCTTCCATCAAGAACCAATTCCGCGCCTTCCGATATTCCTTTTTCGACCCATTTGACAATGCTTTCCAAATGTTTGCCGGATATAACCGGACCCATGCCGGTATCCTTTTCGTATGCGGGGCCGACTTTTATATCACGTGCTTTTCTTGCTATTGCTTCAATCAGTTTATCGGCGATGCTCTCCTGTGCCACGACTACAGGCAGAGCCATGCAGCGTTCGCCGGCGCAGCCGAAAGCCGCGTTGATTATACCGCCTGCTGTTCTTTCTATTGGGGCATCCTCAAGAACAAGAGCGTGGTTTTTGGCTTCGCAAAGAGCCTGAACGCGTTTGCCGTTGGCGGCGGCCTTTGAATAGACCGACAATCCGGTTTCCGTGGAGCCTACAAACGAAATACCGTTGACCTCGGGATGACTCAGCAATATTTCAGCTTCGTTCCTTCGGCAGGTTATTATATTGATAACACCGGCGGGAAGGCCGGCTTCTTGGTAAAGCTCGGCGATTCTCATGCAGGTCATTGGGGTCATGCTTGCCGCTTTTATAACAATGGTGTTTCCGGCTGCGATGCAAAGCGGAGTCATCCAACCCATCGGGATCATCGCGGGGAAATTAAAGGGGACTATACCCGCGAAAACCCCAACGGATTCTCTGTATAAAACCGTATCCACGCCACCGGAGATGTGTCCATCAGGACTCTCCCATCAAATGAGATGTCGCACCGCAGGCGTGTTCGGTAGCTTCCTTACATTTTAAAACATCGCCCAACGCGTCATCCCATGACTTTCCGTTTTCAGTTGCCACAAGCCTCGTCAGTTCATCCATATTTTTTATTAGCAAATCACGCAGATTATAAAGAGTTTGAACCCTCTTTATTACAGGAGTGTTCGACCACGCCGGGTATGCGGCACGGGCGGATTTGATGGCAAGCTCCACCTCGTCCGATGTGCAGCACGGAGCACCGGCTATAACTTCGCCGGTGCTTGGGTTGTAAACATTCATATACTCTTCGGCTTTGGATTCTATCCAATTTCCGCCCGCAAAGAATTTCAGCTTCTTCATTTACATTACCTCGCTTATTTTTACAGGGCGGTTTTCCGACAAGGATTTTTTGGCCGCCAAAGCAATCAACACCGGCGCAAGACCGTCATTTGCACCCACGGGGGTTTCGGTACTGTTCACGATGGCCGAAACAAAAGCTTTAATTTCATCGCCGAAGGACTGCATATATCTTTCAAGGAAGAAGTACAGCGGTTTTTCGGCACATACGCCTCTTTCGGTGCTGATAACGGCTTTTGAATTTGTATCGTTGGTAACAGCCACTGCGCCCTTCGAGCCAAAGACCTCGGCGCGTTGATCGTATCCGTATGCGGCTTTGCGGCAGTTGTCTATGCAGGCAATTGCGCCGTTTTCCATTTTTATTGTGATTACAGCGGTGTCTATGTCGCCGGCTTTACCAATTTCGGGATCGACCATGACGGCACCGGCGGCGTAAACCTCTGTCGCTTCGCTTCCGGATAGGTAACGAACCATATCAAAATCATGAATTGTCATGTCAAGGAACATGCCGCCGGAAACCTTTACATAAGCAGGTGAGGGTGGTTCGGGGTCCCTCGAGGTTATGTTGATTATTTGCGGAGCGCCTATTTTTCCGCTGACGACAGCTTCTTTGACAGCTTTAAAGTTGTTGTCAAAACGGCGGTTGAAGCCTACTTGAAATTTAACCCTGGCTTTTTTTACTTCATCAAGGACTTCTTTAATTTTATCTTTGTCGTGATCCACCGGTTTTTCGCAAAAAATATGCTTTCCCGCACGAGCGGCTTCGATTGATATTTGTGCGTGGGTATTGGTTGAGGAACAAACAAGAACCGCGTCAATTTCTTTGTCGTTAAGAATGTCATGATAATCGGTATATACAGTTGTTATACCCAAACCTGCTGCCCATGCTTTCAGTTCGTCGTCCGCGAGCGGATCGGCCACGGCTGATACAACTGCCTCGGGAACGTTATATGTAATGCTTTTGCAGTGAACCTTTCCGATTCTTCCGCATCCGATGATTCCTATTTTTAACAATTTGATTGCCTCCTTTTATTGGTTATTGCCGGTTATTAATTGACCATGATTATAAGGATTTGAAAGATTAACAGGATTAATAATCTTTAATCAAGGTAATCGTTTTAATCCTTTTAATCAAGGTTTCACATACAGTTTTATCTGCGTACACTCCGCAATAACTTACTATAAGTTTGCTTTTTCGCTAATAAATTTTCTTGCTTTTAGTGCATATTCAAATGGATTTGCTTTCGCGGGGTCTTGCTCTGCCTCCACGACCATCCAACCTTCATAACCGTTTTTATCAAGAACATCAAATGTATGTTCAAAATCTATACAACCGTCTCCGGGAACTGTAAAAACACCGCCTCTTACCGCATCAAGGAAAGACATTTTTTTGGCTTTTACTTCATCTAAAATATCCTTGCGTATGTCTTTCAAATGCACATGAACGATCCTTGCGGCGTATTTATCGATTACGGTATCTACCGCCTGTTGGCTTCCTTCCGAAAAATAAAGATGCCCTGTGTCGAACAGCAGATAAACATTGTCTTTGGTTACACTCATAAATTTATCAATTTCTTCGGGTGTTTGGATTCCTGTTCCCATGTGATGGTGAAGCGAAACCTTCATACCCTTTTCCTCGGCGAGAATAGCTAATTTATTCATTCCTTCGCCAAGCTTATGCCAATCATCATCGGAAAAAACAGGTTTTTCATCAAAAATTGGCTTACTCAATCCTTGAATGCTGTGACCTTGTTCGGAGCAGCCTATTACTTTTGCACCCATTTCATATAAAAAATCTCTGTGCTTTATAAAGCCATCGATTGTTTCCTGCTCCGGTTTCGTCGTAAAGAATGTCGAGAACCACGCATTGCAGATGCTTATCCCTCTGATATCAAGATATTTTTTAAGCGTTGCCGGGTCTTTGGGATATTTGTTGCCAACCTCGCTGCCCGTAAAGCCCGCCAGTGCCATTTCGCTGACACACTGTTCGAAGCTGTTTTCTGCCCCAAGCTCCGGTAAATCATCGTTTGTCCAAGCTATGGGTGCAATGCCAAGCCTGATTTTTTGTTTGTCCATAACATAACCTCACTATGTAAAATTTTAATATTTTTTTGATTTTTTGAAGTTTTCCGCTTTTTCGGTATAAGCCTTTTGTATGCTTTCTTTATTGGAAACAGAGGCCACACCGGTATTCCACCACGCATCGTAGCCATTGGTCATGGTTTTGGGAAGTACCTTGATATCGAACAGTACAGACTTCGTTTGCTTTTTCGCATCTGAAATCGCAAACCTAAGTTCGTCAATGTTATGTATCCGAATATGAAACCGCTCCGTAACCTTCCGCAACCTTTGCGTAATTGATATTCATAATTTCCCCATCAGCTCGGTTTCCGGTTCTGAATTCTGTGCCGAAACTTCCCATACCGTTACTCATTTGCAGATTATTTATGCAACCGAAGCCCGCGTTGTCAAAAAGGACAATGTTAATTTTTTTATTCATCTGCAAGCTTGTCACAAGCTCGGAATGCAGCATCAAAAAGCTGCCGTCGCCCACCATGGCGTATACCTCCGCTTGAGGCTCCGCAATTTTTACGCCGAGTGCGCCGCAAATCTCATAGCCCATACAGGAATAGCCGTATTCCATGTTGTAGGTATTTTTCTTTTTGGGAAGCCAAATTCTCTGCATACACCCCGGTAGGCTGCCGGATGAACCGACAACAATTGCATCGTCGCCAAGTAGCTTTTGCAGCTCACCCAGAACTCGTGTCTGTGTCAGGTCGGTACTGAGCGTCTTTGAATAATTTTGCAGTTCATCATCCAAATGTCCCTTAACTTCGGGGACAAATCCTTCACCGTTATATTCGATGTTAAAAAGCCTGTCGATTTCTGTGTTCCACTCATCTTTTGCCGAAGTATATTCACCGGCATAACCGGAGCGATAACCGAGCTTTTTAAGCTCTGCGCTTAAAATATCCAAGGCTGCTTTAACATCGGCTATCATTTTTACCCCGTCAAGCTTTCCCGCATGAAAATTTGAGGTGCTAATATTCAAAAATTCGGCTTCGGGTTTGAAAAGAGATTTTGAGGCGGTGGTGAAATCGGTAAATCTCGTTCCGATTCCTATTATCAAGTCGGCATCTTTGGCGATTAGGTTTGCCGCCAAGCCGCCCGTGACGCCCACACCGCCCATATTATATTTGAAATCGTAAGGGATTGCGCTCTTTCCTGCCTGTGTTTCCCCAAACGGAATATCAAAGCTCGTGCAGAATTCCATGAGTGCGTCCCAAGCTTCGGAATACCTGACGCCGCCTCCGCAAATGATGAAAGGCTTTTTTGAACGTGTTAACGAAGATACCGCATCCCTAACCATATCGGATGTGGGGACGGTTCTGTCAATTCTGTGAACCCTCTTTTTAAAAAAGCTTTCGGGGAAGTCGTAACTTTCTGCTTCCACGTCCTGCGGAAGTGCAATCGTTACTGCGCCTGTGTCATCGGTGCGGGTTAAAACCCTCATTGCGGAAAGCATTGCGCTCATCAACTGCTCCGGCCTTGAGATTCTGTCGAAATATTTGCTCACAGCTCTGAACGCATCATTGGTGCTTACGGATAAATCATGCGTTTGTTCAATCTGTTGTAAAACCGGATCGGGTTGTCTGGAGGCATATACATCTCCGGGTAAAATTAAAACAGGGATATTGTTGGCAGTAGCCACAGCCGCCGCCGTGACCATGTTTGCCGCGCCCGGCCCAACAGAGGAAGTACAGGCGAATATTTGCTTTCTGAGTTTTTGCTTTGCAAAAGCGACAGCGGCTAGGGTCATTCCCTGCTCGTTTTTGCCTTGATATACCTCAAGGTCTCCTGCGTCCTGCTCAAGAGCCTGACCGATGCCAAGCACATTGCCGTGTCCGAAAAGGGTGAAAACGCCTTTCACAAATTTCGTTTCTCTGCCGTCAAATTCCACATATTGGTTGTTTAAAAATTTTATCAACGCTTGAGCTGTCGTCATTATCATGGTTTAGCCTCCCAAATTTCGGCATCACAGTCATAAAGCCACGTATGGGCTTCATCATCGATTCGTGCAGTCCACGGATTGTTTGCAAGATGTCTTATCATCCAGCAATAGTACATTGCGTAGCCCGGTGCCGAAACCTGCGGGTGGACAAGCCCTCCCGGGATTGCCGCAATACTGTGATCGCCGACTTTTTCGGCATTGTCTCCTATTATGGATATCCCGAAGCCTTGCGGCTTGTCAAAACGGTAATAATATATTTCGGGCTGCGGATGATGATGCGGCGGGAAGCTCGACCACCGGCCCGGAAACGTTATAACCTCGCCCATAACCATGTTCGAATAAGGCGCATTGTCATAATTAAAAATGTCTCTCAGGAGCCGTCTTGCGGTGTTTTGCATCAAGCCTTCGCATAGAATCTTTTCGGAAACATCACAAATGTCATAAAACATGGGTTTAAAGCCATTATCGTTATTTGTTTTTTGTATTAAAACCTCCGCAGGTGTTTCCGCTGTTATTGTTACCGTGATATTTTTGGGAATATGAAGGCAAACCGGTTTTTCATCAAAGAGACTGTAGCGTTCACCGACTTTTTCAACCGATATATTTTCATAATTCCATGAGATTTTAACTTTGCCCGAGAGAAGCAAGAACGCGCTTTCTTTTCCCGTATCGGAAAATACTGATGTTTCGCCTGCGGAAAAAACAAAAACGCCGACATCCTGCAGCATATCTGCGTGTACGCCGCCAATCTCTGCCAATACATTGTAACCGGGCTTCAGCTCAGCCATATCGGAACCTCCGTTCTAACGACATCTTCCCCATACTTTTCTTTTTCCGCGTAAATGAACCCTTCAATCTCTGCAACACTTGGCATGGCCTCGGAGCAGCTGTGCGCCGATACAAGCATGGAAGCGGAAGCAGAGGCGAACTCCAAGGCGTCCGGAATGGGCTTGTTTTCGAGCAGAGAATATAAAAACGCCGAAGCATAACCATCGCCGCCGCCGAAGGATTTCATTACATCAATTGGAAAAGGTTTGACCGAATATGCTTTTCCGTCATCTGTATAAGCGGTTGAACCAAGCTTTCCATGCTTAATAACAACAATTTTGTTGCCGTAGCTGTGCCAACGCGCGGCGGTTTTTAAATCATTTTCGTTGCCGGGATCGATAATGCCTTCCATGAGGGTGAATTCTTCTCTCGAACCAAGAATAATATCGCTCGCCTTACCCGCAAGGGAGTAATAAATGGCGATCTCGTTACTGTTTTTCCAGGTGTAGTTTCTGAAATCGATATCAAAAACGATTTTGACATTATGCTTTTTCGCATACTCCATGGCAGTGAAAACCGCTTCGCGGGAAGGGCTTTTTGCCAGAGCCGTTCCGGATACAAGAAGTATTTTGCTATTTTTTATGTAATCCTCGCTGACATCACAAGCCTCAATTTCAAGATCGGAGGCTCCCGTTCGATACATCAATATGCTGCTTTCCGTGGGGCTTTTCATCTCAGTGAAGGTTAACCCGAGTGATTCGCCGTTTTTGGCTGTGGCAATGTTTGATGTATCGATGCCGTATCCGTTAAAAAAATTAACAACAAATCTGCCGAACTGATCATCCGAAACCTTGCTGATAAAACCGACTTTTTTACCCAGCTTCGCCATACCTACGGCAATGTTTGCCGGAGAACCGCCCACATATTTGTTGAATACGCGGCTTTCCTCCAATGGCCTGTTGTTGTCTGTCGGGTTGAAATCAATTGCGACCCGTCCTATCGGGATGATGTCGTATTCCCTGCCCGAATCGAATTCTATGTATCCCATACAAACCTCCCTGAATATGAAAATAATTAATAGATGTGGACACAGACTGTGGGTGTTTACCTTGATTTATGGGATTTAAAGGATTAACCTGATTTTCTGTTTAGTCCCGTAATCTTTTAAATCCTTATAATCATGGTTTATTCTTTATCCTGTTTATATATTACCCGCATTTTATATCTGCACCTGCAATTAATGCTTTACTTTTGATTATATTTTGAGTATATTATGATTAGATATTATCATAGCGAGGTATTTTTTGTAAAGAGATTTTTATATTTATAAAGGTATCCGAATTGGTATAACCGGGGGCAAAGATGAAGGAAGAACGTTTAAAGCAAATGGAAGAATATTTGAGACAGAACGAAATGTGTCGTTTGGATGTTTTATGTGATATGTACGGCATATCCAAGATAACGGCGAGACGGGACGTAGATGAATTGTGCAAAACAGGCGTGGTTGAAAAAATATATGGCGGAGTAAGGCTTCGCAAAAACGATGCTTTACCGACTGTGCCATACAGCAGCAGGCATGTCAGCAATGTTGACGAGAAGGATTATATCGGGCGTTTGGCGGCGTCTTTAATCAACGATGGCGATACGATATTCATAGATTCGGGCACCACTGCGCCACATTTGATAAAATATTTGCCGGGCAAAAGGATAAATGTTGTTACGCACAGCCTAAATGCCGTGGAGGAATGCATAAATCATGATAATATCAATATCATTTTTTTGGGCGGGGAATTTAACAGACTGACCAATTCCTTTACCGGAGAAAACTCCGGCAGCTCCATGAATTTATATAATATTTCAAAAGCCTTTATAGCCGCAACCGGTGCGTCATTGACACATGGCTTCACCAATTCCGCGCCGGTGGAAACGAATATAAAAAAGGAAGCCATTAAAAGATGCCCCGAAAGGTTCGTCCTTATTGACCATTGCAAATGGAATGTTGTGTCGCTCAAAACATTTGCACCTGTAACCGATATAACCGGAGTAATTACAGACAGAGAACCGCCCGAAAAATTTATAAAGCTTTTTAATGAAAAAGGCGTACGGGTGATATATTGATAATACAATTATCGAAAGAGGTGATTTTATTAATTATTTAACTATTTTATTGCGTACTTCACTGGCTGTACTGCTCGGCGGGGTAATAGGACTGGAACGGCAAAGCAAACACCGCCCGGCGGGTTTCCGGACATACATACTTGTATGTCTGGGTTCGGCCACCGTGATGATGCTTTCCGAGCTTATGTTTGAAAGATATAACACTCTTTACGGCATAAATGCCGACCCGGCGCGTATGGCTGCACAGGTCATAAGCGGAATCGGCTTTCTTGGAGCGGGAACAATAATACATTACGGGCCGAATGTAAAGGGGTTGACAACAGCAGCAAGCTTATGGGCTGTGGCCGCCATCGGCCTGACAGTGGGCGCGGGCTTCTATGATTTGGCAGTTACGGTGACCGTGGTAATGTATGCCACGCTTTTTTTGTTCAATGCAATATCGCTAAAAATGGACAAAGCGGGCAACTCTATCGAGGTTTTTGTCACACTGCTGAATAAACCGAAAACCCTTGGTGCAATAAACATCCTACTGGCAAAAAACAATGCGGAAATATTGGATATGGCTTTTATCAACCCCGCTCTGTCGCATGAGGATGGCACGAAAAACGATGAAATTATACATGTGCGTATTGTGGCAAGGCTTAATGACGGTGCGTCTTATGTGGAGCTTTTAAACGGTATCCGGGCGATATCCGGTGTGATAGATGTTGAAAGGATTTAATAATTATATTACGGAGGTTTATTATGCCGCTATGTTCAATGAAAATGCTCTTATGGGAAGCAGCGAAAAATAATTATGCAGTCGGAGCTTTCAGTGTAATCAATATGGAAACCGTTCTGGGTGCGGTACGCGCGGCGGAACAGAAAAATTCCCCCATAATATTACAGATTGGGGAGCCGAGGTTAAAACACGCTCCGCTTGAATTAATTGGCCCTTTGATGGTCAAAGCCGCGCAAAGGTCGGCAGTGCCCATTGCGGTGCATTTGGATCACGCGGAAAGCTTAAGCACGATACATAAAGCGATTGAAGCCGGCTTCACATCAGTCATGATAGATGCATCGCATCTCCCGTTTTCGGAAAATGTCCGTCTGACGAAGGAAGCCTGCCTGTTGGCGCATGAAAACAATGTGGATTGCGAAGGGGAGATCGGGCGCCTCGGTTTAAACGAGGACAATTCCAAGGATTTTGGGATGGCATACACAAACGTAGGAGAAGCGAAGGCTTTCGCCGAGCAAACAGAAGTTGACGCAATGGCGGTGGCGATTGGAAACAAACACGGGCTTCATGAAAACCCTACTGTGCTGAATTTGGAAAGGCTGAGGGAAATATACTCGGCAGTCTCGGTTCCGCTGGTGCTTCACGGCGGCTCCGGCATAAGCGACACGGATTTTAAAAACTGCATTGCAAATGGGATGCGGAAAATCAACATAGCCACAGCAACCGTTTATAACATGATGATACATGCGCGTGAGTATTTTTCATCCGGAACAGAAACGGTGATTCAAAGCGGAAGCTATTACGAATATCACGATATGATGATTGAAGCGGCATGTGAAGCGGTTAAACACCATATTGAAATATTTGGCAGCGGAAACAAAACCTGATTAGTACGAATTTTCATGAAACGTTGGGGGTGCGGAGCAGATGAGGATTGGCAGAGAATGGGATAAACGCATTGAAATATGGCTGGATGAGTTAAAAAAGGACTTTTATGAAGTCATTGGAGAGGCGAAATGTACGGGGTTTACCACGCTTGAAATGATGAAGCCCGAGGAGGCATTGTCCCATGATTTTATTGATATGCCCGAAGGAACAGAGTGGGGGAGAAAATGGGAATACGGATGGTTTCGTGCCGAAATAACTTCTCCGGCTGTTGCCGAAGGACGCAGAGTTGTTTTTATACCGGGCACAGGCGGGGAAATGCTGTTTTGGGTCAACGGCAAAATCACAGGCTCGGTGGACTTGAAGCATGATTATATTACCTTAACTGCGGATGCCGTGGCGGGGGAGCATTTTGAAATACTTTTTGAAAGCTATGCCGGGCATGGCCCAAGGCTTGAAAACGGCGGGCCGTATCCACCGGAAAGAGTGCCGGTTCCGGAGCCTCCGGAATATCAGCAAAGAGTAAAACAATCGGTATATGCCGTTTGGAATGAGGAAGCGTTTCAGCTTTGGTTGGATGCCTATACACTTTACATGTTGCTGTCCGAGCTTGATGATACGTCTTTGCGTGCGCAAAAAATTGTCAAAGGCCTGAAGGAATTCACATATTGCGTGGACTTTGAGCAAGCACTTGATAAACGCCGCAAGAATTACACCGAAGCCGCAAAAATACTTAAGCCGCTGTTGGCCTGTGCCAATGGCTCAACTGCGCCCATGCTCACCATATTCGGACAGTCTCATTTGGATCTCGCTTGGAAATGGCCGTTTGAAGAAACCAAACGGAAATGTGCCCGTACATTTTCAACTCAGTTGGCATTGATGGACGAGTATCCCGGTTACAAATTTTTAATGTGCGAACCACCGATAATTGAAATACTGAAAGAGTATTATCCGGAGCTTTATACAAGGGTCACAGAAAAAACAGTAAGCGGACAGATTATACCGGAAGGCGGTTTTTATGTAGAAAGCGATACAAATATCCCGTCGGGTGAAAGCCTTATAAGGCAATTTACCTTCGGTAAAAAACGGTTCAAAGAGGAGTGCGGCTGCGACACGGTGATGGCGTGGCTTCCGGATTCGTTTGGCTTTTCGGCTGTGTTGCCGCAAATAATGGCGGGGTGCGGGATTCGCTATTTCACAACTCAAAAACTGCTACGCTGCCATCCCGAAAGTGACCCTTTCCCATACAATATTTTTCTCTGGGAGGGAAATGACGGCAGCAAAATTTTAACGCATATATATATGTCCAATAATTCAAAAATCGATCCGCAGGTATTGATAAAACGATGGGAAAGGGACAGAAATCAAAAAGAGGATATAGATACATTTCTGTTTCCGTTCGGTTACGGTGATGGCGGCGGCGGGGCGACCCGTGAGCTTTGCGAGCTGGCGAACAGGCTTGCGGATTTGGAAGGGGCGCCAAGAACCAAAATGGACAGCCCTGTTTCTTTTTTTGAGGAAATTGAGAAGACAGGACAGACAAAAAACCGATGGGTCGGCGAATTGTATTTGCAATGGCACAGAGGGGTCTATACCTCTTTGGCGAAGCTGAAAAAAGGAAACAGGAGAGCCGAAACCGCCATGCGGGAGGCTGAGCTTTGGTCGGCTGCCGCGACTGTTTTGGCGGATGTCCGGTATCCATGGCAGGCTTTGACGAAATTATGGGAGAAGCTGCTATTTAATCAATTTCATGATATTATAGCGGGAACCTCTATTACCCGTGTGAATTTGGAATCCGAACGTGATCTTGAAGAAATCCGGATGGGAGCAGAGCACTTGGCGGATGATGCGGTTCGTGCGGTTATCGGCTGTGAATGCTCCGGCAATGATGAAAAACCGGATGGAATCGTTTTGTTCAATTCACTGTCTTGGGAGCGTAAAGCAGTTATAAAGCTTCCGCAAGACATGACAGGAGCTTGCGACTATACCGGTGTGGAATTACCTGTTCAGATTGTGGAAGATGCCGTGTATGTCAGAGCTTATATACCGTCCTGCGGTTTTACAACAATATATCCTTATGCGGGGAATATACCCGAAGCATCAGGGGATTGCTGTGCTTTTATAAAAGACGGCGGTGCGGTTTTGGAAAATGAAATTTTACGCATAGTCATTAATATAAGCGGTAAAATCAGTTCTATAATCGACAAGGAAACCGGGATTGAATATGTGGACGGACTTTGTAACAATTTTAAAATGTTTAAGGATGTAAACACCGAATACGACGCATGGGAAATCGGAAGCATGTACGAAAACGTACCGGTGGAAACGGGCGGGAATGCGGAGCTTGAAATAATTTGCACCGGCGGCCGGTTATTTGCCGGTATCCGGGTTAAGAAAAAGCTGAATGCTTCGATGATGACACAGGACATAATATTGGAAAGCGGAAGTCGGCAGGTGGATTTTATAACGGAGATCGATTGGCATGAGAGGCACAAGCTGTTGAAAGTGGAATTTCCGGTGAAACTTCATGCGGAAGAAGCATTGCATGAGATACAATTCGGCTATGTCAAGCGACCGACACATAAGTCACGCAGGTATGACGCCGACAGATATGAGGTATGCAACTACCGTTACACCGCGCTTGCGGAGGCAGGGCGGGGTTTTGCTGTGCTTAACGATTGTAAATACGGGGTCAGCACGGATAACGGAAGCATTTCCCTGACTCTTTTAAAAGCCCCCGTGATTCCTGATATGTACGCAGATTTGGGCGTGCATGAGTTTACATATTCGATAGTGATATACAACGGTTCATTCGCTTCCGGCGGTGTAACGCAAAGTGCCTGTGAGCTGAATACTCCGGTGCTTACGGCGGAGGGCTTCGCAAATCATAAAAGCCTTTTCAACATAGCCGCGAATACCATCCCAAACGAAAAAAATCCGTGCGATTTTGCCTATTCCAATATAATAATTGAAACGGTAAAAGCAGCGGATGATAACACAGGAGATATAATACTACGTTTGTACGAATCACAAAACACAAGAACAAGCTGTGTATTAAATTCAGCGTTTGATATTAAAGAAGTTTACCAAGCAAACATGCTCGAGGAGATCCAAAACCGGCTCGAAGCCGCCGGACATTCCGTAAGCCTGCAGTTTCGACCGTTCGAAGTCAAAACCTTGCGTTTGAAATTGAAATAACCGGGAGGTAAATTTCAAATATCGAAAATTTAAGTAAATATAGCAGGAACTGTGGATGGAGGCTTAAGTGGGAACAATGTCATACAAGTTCATTAAGAGAATCAATAAAGGCAAAACGGTCTCCAAAAGAAAATCATCCGGAACGACAATATTAATGACAATTATGATTATTTTTTTTGTATTTACTGCGGTGGGTATTATGTTTTATTATGGAGAAAAAGAACCTGTGGTAATCATTTCGGATAATCTTATCCGGATCGAAGCTATGTATGGGATAAACATTGATTTTGCAGATATAAATGACATATCTCTTATAGAGAAAAGCATGAATGACATTGGACCGGGACGCAGGACAAATGGCTACGGCGGTTTTGGCGAAACATTAAAAGGCCATTTTGATTCCGAAAAACTCGGAGAAATTTTGCTTTTTGTCAAATCAAAGACATCGCCAACTATGTTAATTGAGTGCAATGGCAGTGAAGATATTTACATAAGCTTTGGTGATGAAGAAAAAACAAAAAGCCTGTATCAAGAACTTATCGCAGCAATTTCATGAAACTATATCATAGAGGGATAAAGGAATTGCAGCATTTGTGATTACGTTGCGTAACCTGAACATAGTGTTGCAGCAAGCTTCCTTCAATGCTTGAGGTTTGAAATTGGTAATACAATTGATCCGAGTGTATTTTGCACATACATAAGCATAAAACATATAGGCGGCACATTTTTGTTATTTTAAAATGTTTTTTGTTAATATTTCAGCCAAAACAAGAACTGCATTCTCAGCTTCGGCTTGAGTATTAGTTTGAGCGCCAACTTCAATTAACAAAGATTTGGGTAACATATTTAAGCTGTAACGATAAGGCAATACACTTATTTTTCTTACAAATGTTGGATAAAGATCATTTGCGGTAAGTTGCATATTAAAGCTAAATGCCAAATTATTATAGATATAATCATTGGGAAGATCTTTCACAGGTTCAATTTCGCCATCTTTATAAATTTTACTTACCCCATTAACAAATGATATCTGAGCTGTCGGTTTTGAATTTATTGTTGTAACCAATCTTTTGCTTTTATCGATGCTATCTCTATGTAAATCTATAACAATTTCAATACTTGGGTTTTCTTCTATAATCTGAAATATTTCGTTTTCCATTCTATCATATGCGCCGACAGGCTGCCACTTTCCATCGACTATATCAAAAGCTGTCGTATTGTGGATAGTTGGGATACCATACTGTTGGTCCAATATATTTTTCAAACTTTCGCCAACTGCTTTGATACCATCATTATCGCCTTTGCTGTCAGAATACATTTCCGTAGAATGGCTGTGAAGTATAAGCACTTTTGGCTTGTTACCATCTAAAGCTATGGTCAAGTCTTCTTTCAAAAATTTTTTAACATTAATATCGTCAGATGATATATCAGTTTTACTGTCAACGTTGTAAAAAGCTTCTTTGAGATAGTTTATATCATTAATCTTTGATATATCCGGAATAGAGCTTGGATTGTCGGTATCTTCCGCTTTTACTTCGTTAGTTGCTACCGCTTGAGCATAAACATCAACAGATGTAGTTCCAATGCCCACAAGTTAAGAGACTCAAGCATTTGAGCGGGAGTTAAAGTGGAACTTGGACTTTCTTGGGGATTTGTTTCTGATAACGGAACGGTATGGTTTAGTAGGGCAAACACGTTTAGCCAGTAAAAGAATAATCTTTTCCACTTCTTTTCTTACATCATCCGGATTCTCCGATATAAATGCATAAATAAGGCGTTCTTTCAATACGCCGATCTCGTGGTTGACATTGACTGCATACCGATACTTATTATCTTTACCTTCCCGTTCCTCTTCGACCTTCGCCTGAGCTTCCCACCAAGCCGCCGCTGCTATGTTGGAAAGATACATGGTGGCATAGAAATCCTGTCGGATGGCTTTTACTGAAAGTCCCGTGAAATTTTCAATTTCAAGCTTGTTTTTTACCTCGTCAAATTTTGTTTCCACAGGCCATCTGAGGAAATAAAGGCGTTTGAAATCATCCGGTTTGAGTTTTTTGTTCCACAAATTGGTAATAAGGGTTTCGGTTTCACCCGAGGGAAGTACGAGCTTTACTACTCTTACCTTTATATCCGGGTATCCGTTTTTATGTAATGTTACGTAACCATCGGACTTGGTTTGGCAATCGATGTCAGCGTTGAAAGCACGTTTTACTCTCATCACGAATTTGATATTTTCGTTACCCAAAGCATTTATTAAGTCAAAAGAAGGATAGCCTCTGTCCATTATTACAAGTTCTTTCCCTAATCTTACACTCTTATCCAAGTTTTTTATATGTTGAAAGGCCAACGTTCTTTCATCGACGGACATAGGTTCAACAAGAGCATCCACAATTACCTTGTTTAAAACATCATAACAAACCGACGCCTGAGCTGTGGGGGATGATGACTTGGGACCCAATGTGCCGTATATACTGCCGAGAAGGTCATTATCGGGCAAAGCGAGTTTGCTGCCGTCGATGGCCAAAACCCTGTATCCGTACCATGTGTCATAATAACCTTTGTACGCCAACGCAGCGGTCATATAAAAAAGCATGGAAAATGCTGTATCTTTAATTTTAAGACGCGCCTCGCTGAATGCCTGTTGAGTCATATATTTATCTTCACCCAATTTATCGAAAAATATTTCCAAAGCGTTTTGTGTGCCGGCTTTAACACGGGTAATCATAAATTGTATCAGTTTTTTGAACGGCATTTTCCTGTTGCGTGTAAAGTCTGTGGGATTAAGTCTTGAAGCTGCGAGATAATCATTGGAACTTATCATGATGTCGGATTCACACATATATTCGTTTAACTCAGTTCTCGAAATATTATTTTGCATTTGGACACCGCCATAATCAAGTTACACCGAAAAGGTGTTCGCCTTCGATTTTGCGGTAATTGTTTCTTTGTCAATAGTCATAATGACGTTTTTTAATGCGCTCTTAATGTTTATTTTGTGCTATATTTTGTGTTACTCCTTAACTTGTGAGCATTGGATGTAGTTCCAATAGCAAAAGAAACAGACAATACAAGTGTCATTGTTATAGGCACTAACCCTGAAAACGCCTTTACCCATTTAAGGCATTTACTTTTTTTCACACATACCACCTCTTTTTTATTTACTTATAGGTATGCGTACTTGCAGGTGATTATTACAAAAATGGTGACCCAACATTGTTATGACTAACAATTGAACGCCAACCAAGTGCTTTTTACCGCGTGCTTTGGCGTCATCGGTGAGAAGGACACAGATACCTTTTGCGTACATGTCGATATAGTTATCAGAACAGGTAAAATACACAATTATATCGCATTAGTTTTTCACAATGTTTAATACAAAAAGTATCTTTCTTTTTTCATTGGTCAAGGTGTATTATAGTTCATGAAATGTTAGGTCAGTGTTACAATCGCCAATATGACGGAGGCTGATATGAAAGAAGCTAAAAATATCATCACTGTGAGGGACACAACGAAAATTTACAAGGTTCACACAAGAGAACCCGGGCTAAAAGCTGCGGTTAAAAATCTTTTTCACAGCGAGTTCACAGAAAAAACGGCGGTTGATGCCATCAGCTTTACTATGAAGGAAGGAGAGGCGTTAGCCTGTATTGGGGAGAACGGAGCAGGGAAATCCACATTGATTAAAATGCTTGTGGGAATATTAACCCCGAACAGCGGGACAATAGAAGCCGACGGTTTTACACCTCAGGATCATAAGGAGGAATACTTGCGCCGGATAGGTGTAATATTTGGTCAGAAAACCAACCTTTGGTGGGATATCCCCGTTGTTGAATCCTATAACGCCATTCAAACCTTATATAAAATCCCTAAGGCTCAGTTCAATGAAACCTTTGCCCTGATAAAGGAGCTTTTGGATCTTGGGCCGATTTTAAATATACCCGCCAGAAAGCTTTCGTTGGGGCAGCGGATGAAGGCTGATATCGGAATGATATTTCTGCACAAACCAAAAATTTTGTTTTTGGACGAACCCACAATAGGGTTGGACATTAATGTAAAATATACGATTCGCAAATTTATACGGGAAATGAACCGGGAGCAGGGGACATCCGTACTGCTTACCAGTCACGATTTGGATGATATTGAACAGATTTGCGATAATGCTATAGTGCTTTCCAAGGGAAAGCTTGTATATCAAGGCAGCCTTGAGGAATTGAAACAGACTTACATAACTCATAAAATTGTAAAAGTTACCGGAAGACAATTAAAAGATGTGGCAGCCGAGCTTGGGGATGTGGAGGTTACGGCAAACGGACATATTACATCGATAAAATTTGATTTCAGGCGTATTCCGTCCGCAGGTTGCTTGAGGCATTGGGCAATTGCTTTGAAATAGAGGATGTTTCTATTTTTGACATGGGTATCGAGCACGTGGTTTCACAGATTTTTAACGGAGAGCATAAGGGGCGGGTTGGGAAATGAGGCGTTTTTTTAAACTGGTGTCAATTTCCATGCAGGAAAATTTACATTTCCGATTGGCCTTTTTATTTAACTTGGCTACCCCGTTTTTAGTCTTGTTGGGGCAGTATATGCTGTGGTTTTCCCTATATAGGTCAAACAATGGCGAAGATATCGGGGTTTATTCGCAGAAAACCATGTTTACTTACATATTGCTGGCGTTTTATATGTCAAACTTGCTGACATGGCGAAGCGAAAACTCTGTTTCAGAAAAATAGTCTCAGGCTCTGTTGTTGCCGATGTGGTGCGACCTTTTCCTTTTTTGCTGCAAAATATAGCAGATATGACCGGACCGGCAATTTTACAGGCAACAGTAAACACGGTGTTGGTGGGAGCGGGCTTTATAATGTTTTCCGGACATCTCATACTATCCCGCCCGCTTGCGCTTTTTATGGCTGCAATCAGTATGATACTGGGGTTTTTAGTCAGGCTGCTTCTTGTATCCACATTTAGTCTTCTGTGTTTTTACACAACCGGGCACTTGGGGTTGTCTTGGACGCGGACGGCTCTTGTGGACTTTTTTTCGGGTGCGGTGGTTCCTGTAGCCTTGTTTCCGGAGCTTTTGAAAAAAATCACATATTTTACACCTTTTCCGTATATGCTGCAGACGCCGATATCCATATATCTTGGACAGGAAACATATTTTTCAATTCCGTTATGTTTTATTGCGCAAATTGTGTGGATTGCGTGCCTTGCATTGCTGCAGTCTTTCTTTTGGCGGCGTATACGAAAAATATTATCGTTGCGGGAGGCTGAAAATGTTAAAGGTATATTTAAAATTTAAAAGCCTGTCAATAAGAGTGGCAATGGAGTATGTGGCTAATTTTTGGATGATGGCTGTTTCCGGGATTGCTATGCGCGGGGTATTTTATTTGGCAATATTTATTATTTTCCGCAATCTGCCGACTGTAGCGGGATGGAACGAACATGAAATATTGATGATGATGGGTTTTCTCTTTGGAAGCGAAGGCTTTTGTACAATTATGTTTGACGGGGCATGGCATTTGACAGAATATGTCTATTCGGGGAAATTTGATATTATACTGTCCCGACCGATTTCGCCTCTTTATCAGGTGCTTTGCGACAAAATCGGTTTGCAGGGCTTTGGCATAATACCTCTCGGTCTTATAACTCTTGGAATTGCTATGCATTCGCTTGGGTTTATAACCGTTTTTAATATTATATTGACAATTTTATTCTTGGCTTGCGGAGTGGCACTCCGGATGTCGACCACTCTAATGTTTGTCAGCGCAGCTTTTTATGTTAAAAGCTCAAATCTTAATATACCTTTTTTGGCTCACTCAATCGGCGAATACGGACGTTATCCTCTGGATATATATCCATTTTGGATGCGGTTTGTATTGTTAACTGTTATTCCGTCAGGGTTTATCGGATATGTGCCGGTGCAAATTATAAGAGGTTATTGGCCGTTGTGGCTCACACCGGTATTAATGGCAGTGACAGTTATATACTTTTTGGCAGCGCGAATGGTATTTTATAAAGGAATAAAAAAATATGAAAGTATGGGAATGTAAAATTGACATACTTTAGTACATAAAAAAAGCACCTTTTAACCGCAGGTGCTTTTTTCATGCACTAATATATATACAATTTTTCTTTTGACCGTTATCAAAAAAGGTTTTTATTCTCTTGTCGGCAATCAATAACCACATCAATATAAACCTCATTACCTTCGACAAGAAATAAAGCTTTATACCGTCCGTCAAACAAACATTTTCTATATGTTTCAAGCGGTATGCCCGGTGCATCCAATTCGTCCGCAAACGGAAACTGAAATGGATTATTGGAAAGCAAGCCTATTATCTTCTTGAAATCCTTGAGTAACTTACGGGCGGCGGAAGGACTTAACCGTGCCAAAAACTCGGTATGAGAAAGCAGCATTTTATCTGCACGCCGAGCGACTATGATATTATATTTATTTTGCGCCATGTTCTGCCTCAGTGATTATATACTCCATATCATTAACAATACTGTCAGCATTTCTCCCCTTATAACCGGCCAAGCGGTCGGCTTTGGCATAATAAAGTTCTCCTACAGCACCAATACCGGGGTTAAGCGTTAACGACAGAGGGATTGCCTGCTCCCTTACGATCTGATGAAATAACATGTTAACTACGGCAGTCATATTCAAACCGAATTGTTCCAATACATTTTCCGTTTGTTCTTTCAATTTAGAATCCAACCTTATGCTGATGCTTGTATCTTTTACCATAATAAAACCTCCTGCAAATTGTATATACATTGTACTGCAATATATATGCAAAGTCAAACAATGAAATTTTGTAATTTTTAAGAGTAATTTTTAAGTGACTTCAGGACTCGAGACAATGCAATCCAATGTTTCTTTTACTGCGAGGCGATGAAAAACCTCGCCTCAAGAAACGCAGAGTATATAACTATTCCTCCAAACCTAACAACCAATTGGCAGAAACATGCAGAGCGTCAGCAAATGCCAAAAGTTCTATATCGGTTACAGGGCGTGTTCCGGCTTCAATTTTGGAAATTGTAGTTTTTTCCAATGATATACCGCGAACCTCTAAACGCGCCAACAAGTCAATTTGTGTAACTTTAGGTTTGGCTTTCCGACGCGCAATTCGCACTCTTTCACCAATCACATTCTTTGACATAACATATCATCCAATCTAAGCAAATTAACTTGATTGTAGAGCAAATTACGAGTAAAATTTGCTTAATGAGCAAGTATTGCATTTAAAAATCATGCTCGGATATTGGAGGATGTATATGAGAGTAGCGGTGATTGGTTCGTGGAATTTGATAGAGGATATCATAAAATTTATACCGGATGGTATAGATGAGCTTGTAAGTGGTGGTGATTTCGGAATAAACAGTAGTGCAGAAAAATATGCGGATGAGAATAACCTTCCCAAGCTCATTATAAAGCCGGAATATGAGAAATATGGCGAACGCGCATTACAAGAAATGAACACTACAATAGTGGAGGTTTCAGATATTGTGGTGGCTATATGGGACGGACGCTCGCCTGTTATAAAGCAAGCAATCGACTACGCAACGAAAATCGGGAAGGAAGTAAAAGTACATATTATCGAATAGATAATCATTGATTGACTGTAGATTTGCCAAGACTGCGTTTTAACGGTTCAAAAAAGCTTTATGATAGGTTTTCCGTTGCACAGTTATATTCAAAGGAAAAATATTAAAAGAAAACCTGCGAGAGAGGGTACACACCGCTTCTGCAGGTTTTCTTTTACTTCATTCGAACTTGATGTACTTTATGGCAGGCTCGGAAATTTTAAATGGAATTGCGTGTTTGCCATTTTTTTCGTATACGCATAAAAACCATAAACAAGCAAACAAGTATAACCATAATAATTATGGAAGGCTCGGATAAATTGCTGCCGGATTCCGCTGATGCTTGCGCATCCAGAATCTTTTCCTGCAATTTGAGCAACGCTTCCTCCTGCTCCGCCGTTTCCACAACAATAAAGGAAGTGGCGGGAGTTAAAACATGGGAAAGAAAACTTTTTCTGATATACGACACCGGATGCTTTATGCCGTTTTTCATATTAATTCTGCTTTCCGCTGCAAGTGCCAGCGCGTCCAAATATTGATTGTCTGTCGGCTCCGGTATAACTTCGTTTAAAATTACCAGTTTATCTGTGCCATCATTTATAACTGCAATTCCATTATAAGACACAGCATTTTTTATAATCGGCTTGTCAACAGGGTCTAATTTATAATTGGTATACAAGCTGTATGGAGTCAGCTCAAAATTTGAATCAAGCCGGTAGTAAAACTCCGATTCCGGTGAAGTGTAATTTTTAATTTGCTTTGGGCCGATGATTTTATAATCGTCACCGCCTGTAACAAAAATGATAATAGGTATTTTATCGGGGTTGGCGTTAATGAATACATCCTTGACCGCAAGGTTCAGATTAAAACCACCTTCACATTCAAATTTTATTTTATTTATATCCTTAACGGGATACTTGTCAAATCTGTATGTAGTCAAATAAAGCGTTCCGGTATCTATTCCATTTATTCTGCAATAAATGTCAATATTATTTTTCAATTCCTCAACATTACTGCTTTCGGAGCAATCCAGAATAAAACTGTAATCCAACTCTTTGTTCAGTACAGGCAGGCTATCCACTTCGTCAGAGCTTAGAAGAACTGCGTTGGGCAATGACAATTCGTCAAAATTCTCATCGACATCGATTTTTACCGTTCTGTTGTCAATTTTTAACTCAAATTTGTTCTTATGAATAAGCTCGAATCCTGTTCTCCGTATTTCGTTCGGCCAAAACGGAAATACCCGAAGCTCCAATAAATTATCGTCCACATAGTGCAAAATACCGGGGTCAAGCTTGCTTAAAACGATCTTTTTGTAAATAGAGAGCGCAGCTCTTTGATCTGTAAGCAGCCCCATCTTTTTCTCGTCTCCGACATAAAGATAATAATCACTTACATACACTCCGTCCGGGATATAAAAAACTGTTTTATATTCATTTACATCGCTTCGGGAATTTTTTAAACTCATATCAATCCAAGTCCTGAAAGCATCGATGCTTTCGTCGTAAACAGTGTTATGGACTATACCCGATACGCGGACGGGAATTTTGTTTTTGTTGTAATAATCAAGGATATCAAGGCTGCTTCCATAATCGTAGTAGCTGTAATAACCGGAGTTTAAAAATAATGCCTCAAGCATATAGCGGCATTGCCAATCCAACTCTTGCCCACCGTAAATAAACAGCTTGTAAGCTCCCGAAATTATCGGGACATTTCTGTATGAATAATAGGTCTTTATCGAAGAACCGTAAAGCCGTCTTCTGTATGTATTGGCATACCGCGAATTTAATGTACGCTCCAAGGCGTTTATATCAACTTTTGTGTCTGCGTCCGTGTTGTATTGATCGACATATGCCAGGGCCTTTTCAAAATTGCTTCTATCATAATAAAAGGATGTTCCCAAAATAGCAGGCAAAGTCAAAAAACCCAAGACAAACACACTTATAATAAGGCTTTTTTTATATGTTCCCTTTAGTATTTTATAATCCGCCAAAAGCATTTTTCCCTGCCACCAAGCGATCGCCAAAGGCACGAAAGCGTATATGCCGACAATAAAAAACAGAACCAATACACCAACGGGAAGCACAGGAAGAAAAACGATAAACATATAAACAATAAAGCAGTAACCCAACGATCTTACAAAAAGAAGCGGAAGCCTCAGCTTGTTGTACTTGCCAATGGGTATCAAAAGAGAAATTCCATTGATAATCGTAAGTGCATAAAAAAACGGATGTGAAAAATCTCCGAAAATACCATCACCTGAGTGGGAGTATATATAGCCGGTTTGCTTGGCATATTGGCTGACATAACTGTAGCCATATTGATTTAGAATCAATCCGGTGACAGGCATAACAATCGCCAAAAAGAATGTAATCTGTTTATGTGCCGTAGGTGATGCCAAAAAATTCCTGATCAAATTTTTTTCTTTAATAACCAACGCGGCAATTTTGATTAATGCGAATATGACAAAATAATAAGCCGCAACAATTACAATCATATAAATCGTCTTATAATTTGTACCGACATAATGGTTGTAAATCAGGAACGCCGTAAAAGGAACCGTCATTATGCCAAGGATATATTTCAGGAGCGAAGTATTTTCATCAACCTGAGTAAACCTTACATAACCGCTGAAATTATAAAGAGGGGACAACGATGCCAATGACAGTATAAGTAAAAAATAAGGGCTTCTTTTTATGGATAGGGCGTAATATACAAGCATCAACAGCAAGGCTGATATTGTAACGACCAAAAAGGCAAGATGCTGCGTCTTGGTGGTTTGTTGGTATTTCTTTAAATACAAAACATACAGAAAGAACAAAAAAACACTTACATAAATACCTGCTGTCAAAAAACCGTTTTCTCCAAATTCAAAGCAGAACAGAACACCGAGCAGGGAATATGCCAAGATATTAATGATTGTGTTATAAATGGGATTAAATATGTTCTTCAATATCCGCACCCCCTATATCGGTTTTTATTATTCTTATCGAAAACATATAGCAAAAAATGACAGCGGACAAATAAATGACAATTCCAAGTAAAGCATGGATAAGCTCAAAGCTTGCGTAAGATGTAAAATAAATCGAACTGAGCAGCCTCAGTATATTGGCGAAGACACCGATTACAACCGCCATAATACCGCTTAGAAATATACATAAAATCCTTTTTAATCCGTTCAGCCTTCCAACATTGACAAAGCTGCAAACTCCGAAAATTAAAACGATAATATTTAACCCCAAGCAGTTTGCGCCGATAATATAGTTTTCACCGACGTAATAACCGTATTCCTCGTAATAATAATGATAATTGCTAAAAAAAACCTCCACAACGTTCTTGTAAAAGTCCAAAAAGATTTTAATCAAATCATCGTTCAGATGGTTAAACCAATAAAACAGCCCGAGCGATAATGCAATTAATGCTACATAATAAACATAGGTAACAAAATTTCCCTTCTTCAAATAAAACCCCCCTCTGCAATTACAATGCGAAAATATAAGAAAAATGCCGGAATATTAATAATGAAACCGTATTCTGCTTATGAAAAGTATAACAACTCTGAATGCAAAATACAAATATTGATTACATTCGGGGTGTGACATAGATTAGGGGTAGTTACCTTGATTCATAGGATTAAAAGGATTACCTTGATTTTTATTTCCAATCCTGGTAATCCTTACAATCCTACAAATCAAGGTCTATTCTTTATTCTGCTTATGCATTGCCAGCATCTTGATATTTATGAACCTTTTTACAGACAAGCTCATAATATGAGATAAAACCTACCTAAGGGTTCTTTATTTATTTTACAATCGGGAGGGACTAAGTTGGAAACTGAAGGAAAAACACCTGAAACCGGCAAGACGAGGCCGGTGTCGAAGCGAAAGGCCGACTTACCGGCCGCGCTTGTGGAATTGCTAAAGGTAAAAACTCTTATAACATTGACGGTTACTGTGGCATGCGTATGGGGCTTTTTATGCGACAAAGTCTCAGCGGAGGTTTTCATGTCGATAGTATCAATGGTATTGGCGAATTATTTCAGAAAGGGAAAGGATGAGTAGAAAGTGAGTGATACAAACCATACAGAAAGTTATAATGGCGAACAACCCGATAAAAAAAGTACGGTCAGCTTTGACCTTTTCGGTGAGAAAACTACCGAAATCAACGGAATGAATATTGATGGCGTTGTTCATGTCAAAGCACGTGAATTACTCGAAGCCATGGGTTTTACAGTCGGTTGGGACGATGCGGCAAAAATTGTTTTGGTCAGATTTAAAACAGTGTACCCAATATCTGATGATGAACTCGTCATATATGAAAAAATTGTTGAAGCCGAGGCAAGCGGCGAGGATGACAAAGGCAAGCTGCTTGTCGCGAATGTTGTGATGAATCGTGTTAAATCGGCGGGCTTCCCCGATAATATAAAAGATGTTGTGTTTGCCCCAATGCAATTTGAACCAACGCGCACAGGAGCTTTTGAAAGAGCGGTGCCGTCACAGGCAACAGTAACGGCTGTCCGACAGGCTCTTTGCGGAGAAGACTTCTCGCAGGGGGCTTTATTCTTTTGCAGCGCAGAGGCTGCAAGCAAGCCGGGTAATTGGCATGAATCCGCGCTTTCAAGATTGTTTGTCCATGCAAATCATGTATTCTATAAACAGAAAAATTAATTATAATTACTGTGATGAATGGATAAACAGATTCTGCTTTTGTTATTGAAGGAAACTGCACTCACTGTATTATTTGGCTGTTGTAAATATAAATATATATATAAACAACGGTTGAAATAACCGGTATGCGACAATATCTAACGGTAAATGTAAATTATTAAAAAGCTTCATTTTGTCGCTTCTGCACTCAGTATTTACCAATTATAATTAATCTGCGCCCGGGGCAGTAAAAAAACGGAGGAGGAATCCATGGTGAAAATGAAGTGCATTAATCAGTTATCAATACAAGAAGTTGCGGCAGCATTGAATATTTACGAACGCAGTGCCCAGGAGCTGCTTGACGGAACGATAAGCATAAAAATGAAAGAAGTAAAAGAAATTGCCGAGTACAAAGGCCTGACCACTGATGAGATATTAAGTGCCAATCAAGGGTTTAGGGTGATGAACCGGAAGCAATAAATAACATAAGCACGGTGTGGGGTTGCACTGTGCGATTGTAAAAAAATAAACATAAAAGGCACTTCCTGAAGAGTGGAAGTGCCTTAATCATTTTGATATTTACAATATGTAAAGTACACAAGTTTTATTCCCATGTTTTAAGCTGAGTCATGTTAAATATCCAATCGGGAACAACCAATTCATTACTTATATCGGCATAATACCAAGGGGAACCTTCTTCACCGCTTTCCAAAACCTGAATATCCTGTGCGGGCATGAAGCCTTGAACCAACATAAAAATTTTTTCATTTGTGCTTTCATTTATTGCCATGTCTGCGATAATAACACAATGTCCTGGAGAGCCGCCTTTGATGAATACATCACCTATTGCCATCTCTGAAGCTTCCTTTGGAAGAAGCTCCTCTTCCAGTGAAATTGTACAGGCATAACCGTAGACAAAGTTAAGATATCTTTGAAAGCTATCATACGAATCATCGTTGCGATCGTCTTCTGTCCATGATGCATGGTTTCCTTTAACCGAAATACCGTATCCGTCGGCCCATGTGGTAAAGTAGGCTGTAAAACCGTTTATAAAATTAAAGTGAATTTCATCCTGCCGCCCGCCGGCATAAAGGTATTCGGCTCTGAGGCGTATAACAGTGTCGGCGCATTGTTGCAAATCCCGGTCGCCAAGGGGATAATCCACGACTGCCATGTGAACGCCTTCAGTCTTTACGCTTCCATCGAAGTACTTAACCTCGGAGCCGTCAGGCTTCAAAGGAAGCTCTTGCAAAAATTCCGCAAAGCTGCCGTCTTCGCTTTCAATTCGCGAAAAGCCTTCAGGCAGTAAAAACCGTTCTTTTATGGTCGAACCGTCAGGGTTGACAAATGAGATGGGTTTATTTATAAACTCATGCACCGGTTTTTCGGCAATCGGTAAGTCTGCCGTACCGCCAATACTGTCCTCAATGAACATAAAACAACCGGTCAACAGAAAACTTATTATTATCAATTCTAAGTATCTCATTTGTATCAGCCCCCAATAAGCTGTATTTTCTATGTATATTAACAATATATAATAAATATATGCAAGTATAAGATAAAATAGTACATAAATGTTAAATTCCAATAGGATTTGTTTCATATGGCAAGTGATTCAGTAACCGCAGAATACGGATTATACATAAAACACATCTGCACAAAGACGCAAAAACGGTGAAAACGGCATATAAATGTATATAAATAATTTTATTTGCATAATTATTCAGTATATGCTAGAATAGCTCTGCCAAAGCTTTACGATGGGGGTGATAACTTGGCATGAGTTTATGGGAGCAGATACAGCTGAACCTTATTGAAAAAGACAGATATCTTATGCTTTTGGACGGTTTGAGGATTACTCTGCTCATATCGTTTTTTGCTGTTATACTTGGCATATCATTGGGATTGTTGCTTGCATATATGAATTTAAGCGAATTCAAGGTGGGAAAGTTCAGACCGCTTCGGCGGATATCCGCGATATATGTGGATATTATCCGGGGACGCCGGTAGTTACACAGCTCTTGATTTTTTATTTCATAATATTTAAGTTTGCAAGTCCAATTTTTGCGGCTGTTATTGCCTTTGGCGCAAACAGTGCAGCATATGTATCGGAAATAATACGTGCAGGTATATTATCCGTAGACAAAGGGCAGACCGAAGCCGGCTTGTCCCTGGGGTTTACCGGCGCTAAAACCATGAGGCTGATTGTCATTCCGCAAGCGGTAAAAAATATTTTTCCTGCGTTATGCAATGAGTTTATTGTGCTTATAAAAGAAACAGCCGCCGTCGGTTATATTTCCGTCACAGACCTGACCAAAGCCGGACAGATTATTTACAGCAGGACACTTAATGCCTTTATACCGCTTATCAGCGCAGCTTTACTGTATTTTATCATTGTTAAGATATTAACTCTTTTGTTTAAGAGGTTGGAACATAAGCTGCGGGAATCGGATAAAAGATAAATATCCGGATATACGGATTTGAAAGGGGGTTGATGAGGTGGCGGAATCTGCCGCAAACATTATAAATGTTATAAAACTTTATAAAAGCTTTGACAAGCTGCTTGTGCTTTGCAACATATCAGAGAGCATAAAACAGGGTGAAAAGGTTGTTATAATTGGCCCATCGGGCAGCGGTAAAAGCACGTTCTTGCGATGCCTGAATCTGTTGGAAGCACCGTCGTCCGGCGAGATATATGTCGATAACGAGCTTATCAACGCTCCAAAATGCAATGTGTCCAAAATAAGGCAAAAAATGGGCATGGTGTTTCAGCAGTTTAATTTATTCCCGCATTTGTCGGTAATCGAAAATATCAAACTTGCGCCGATAAATATCAAGAAAAAATCGAACAGCGAAGCTTCGGATATTGCGATGGAGCTTTTAAATAAAGTGGGGCTGTCTGACAAGGCGTCAGCGTATCCGGTGCAGCTTTCCGGCGGACAGAAGCAAAGAATTGCCATAGCCCGAGCGTTGGCTATGGAACCCGAAATCATGCTGTTCGATGAACCGACCAGTGCGCTTGATCCGGAAATGGTGGGTGAGGTGCTGAATGTCATGCGTGATTTGGCAAATGACGGAATGACAATGGTTGTGGTCACGCATGAGATGGGGTTCGCAAGAGATATTGCGTCCAGAGTGCTGTTTATGGACCGAGGGTCAATTGTCGAGCAGAACAAGCCCGATGAATTTTTTACAAATCCAAGTAATGAACGTACCAAAATGTTTTTAAGCAGAGTTTTAAGATAAAAAGAGGAGGATTAACATGAAAAAATTTGCATTTGTATTGGTTGGATTATTAAGTCTGTCAACACTGACCGGGTTTGCCTCGGCAAAAAGTACCGTCAAAAGCGAAAAAATCTTGAAAATGGGAACAAACGCAGCATTTGAACCATTTGAATATGTTGCGGACGGCGACGAAGGTATTGTAGGGGAATTCGATGGTATAGATGTTGCGTTGGCTAAGGCTATAGCTGAAGACAACGGATATACTCTTGAAATTGTCGATATGCCATTCGATTCGCTTGGAGTGGCATTGGAGACGGGTAAAGTTGACTTTGTGGCTGCGGCTATGACAGTCACGGAGGAAAGGATGAAGACATTCGATTTCTCCACGAAGTATTACAACGCAACGCAGTACATAATAATCCGTGAAGCGGATGTGAAAAAAATAAAAAGCGCAGCAGACCTGAAAGGTAAAAAAGTGGGGGTGCAGATAGCGACAACGGGTGACATTATCTGCTCCGAAATGGACGGCGTGACCGTGCAAAGCTATAACAGAGGTGCAGACGCGGTGTTGGCGTTGGTTAACAAGCAAGTCGCTGCTGTGGTAATTGATTCCGAGCCTGCTAAAAACTTTATCAAAAGCATGAAGGGTCTTACATTTGTTGAGGATTCGGAAGCATTCGATAACGAGGAATACGGAATGGCGGTAAAGAAAGGCAATGAAGAACTTCTGGAGCAAATAAACAAAACTCTTGATAAAATGATTGAAGACGAATCCATTAACGAAATATTTGCGAACTATATTGAGTAAAATGTTTGACACCGGCAACTAAAAGTTTAAACAAAAATAAAGGCCTATGACCCACGGCAAACGTCGGTATCATAGGCTTTTTATATTTAAGGGTTTGTAACAAAACAATCAGACAAGGCATATTCATAGTATAAGGCTTATCCATATTAAATTCATATAAGTCAGTGAGGTGCTTTCGTTGAAAATCAGAAGTATAAAATTCGAATTGATCAGGAACACATTGAGCATTTGTTTTTTAATAGTGGCAATACTTGTAGCCATATCCATAATTAACCTGAACGCAGTGTCAAAATCTCGGATAGATTATGAAAGAACACAGTTGCACAGCAGTTTCGATTTACTTATACAGGGACAGGTTGAATCTGCTGTCAGCATTTTGGACGCATATAACAAACGGGTCATATCCGATGAATTATCTTTGGAGGACGCCATGAAAATGGCAGCGGACACAATCCGGGAAATAAGATACGGTAAAGACGGTTACATTTGGATTGACAATTCGGATGGGATAAATGTAGTTCTTTTGGGCAGGGATACAGAAGGAACGAAATTGGATATAAAAGATGCAAAAGGAAATGACTTGGTGGCACAATTAATTGCAAACGGTAAAAAAACCGGCGGTGGATTTACCGATTATGACTTTCCCAAGGCAAACACTGATATACCTTTGCCGAAGCGCAGCTACAGTAAATATTTCGAGCCTTTTGGCTGGATAGTAAGCACCGGAAATTATGTTGACGATATAGATGCGCTTGTTTTGGAAATACAACAGGAAGTCAATCGCTCACAGTTAAATACAACTGCATTCATGCTGGCTGCAGGTTTATTTATGCTTTTATCAGCTTGCATACTGTCAATTTTTCAGGCGAGGCGAATAACTATGCCTATCAAAAAGCTGTTAACAGTTACTGAAAGTATTTCAAACGGTGATTTGAATATTGGCATTTCCGGGTTTCCAAATAATGAAATTGGCATACTGTCAAATAATTTGTTTGCGGCATTTGGAACCGTAAAATTATTATTGGAAGAATTAAATGAAATGGCAGGACATCACCAACTTGGGGATACAGATGTTTACGTGGATGAAAACCGATATCCCGGCTCTTACAAAGAACTGGCCACTTCCGTGAACTTAATGGTATCGGAACATCTCCGAACTCAAAAGGCCGCAATAGTATGTGTTACAGAAATGGTAAATGGCAATTTCGCCGCAGCTCTGGAGGCATTGCCGGGCAAGAAAGCATTGATCAATGTAGCAATAGAAAATTTGCGTGCAAGCCTGTACAGCATAAGCAACGAAGTTGAAAACATGATTGAAAGTATAATTGCGGGTAATTTATCTGCCAGAATAGACGTGTCGAAATACAGAGGGGATTGGGTTAAACTCATGTCAGGCATAAATGAGTTTCTGCTTGTCACAATCCAACCGATTCAGGAATCGTTAAATGTCATTAAAGAAATGGCGACTGGAAATTTTGAAACTTTTATGGAAGGGGATTACAAAGGCGACTTTGATTTGATGAAACAATCGGTAAATTCGATGGTTAGTAAAAATTCCGGATATATAAAAGAAATATCTTCAGTTCTCGATGAGCTTGCACACAACAATTTGAATCAGGAAGTAAAGCAGGATTACGCAGGTGAATTTAACAAGATTAAAAACTCTCTTAATAACATTATAAGCAACTTAAATAATGTAATAATGGAAATCAGTAAATCTGCCAATCAGGTGGCTGCGGGAGCCGGTCAGATGTCTGATTCGGGTTTATCGCTTGCGCAAGGCTCATCAGAACAAGCCGCGGCAGTGCAAAAACTGGTTGATACACTTATGTCATTGAACGAACGCACACAAATGAATGCCAACAATGCTGAAAAAGCGAAAGAATTATCAAAGAAATCAACTGAAAACGCATCCGGCGGAAATAACGAAATGAAAAGGATGCTGTTTGCTATGGATGATATAAAACAATCGTCCAACAGTATTCATAAAATCATAAAAACCATTGACGATATAGCTTTTCAAACAAACCTGCTGGCATTAAACGCGGCTGTGGAAGCTGCCAGAGCAGGGGAACACGGAAAAGGCTTCAGCGTTGTCGCCGAAGAGGTAAGAAACCTTGCAGGAAAAAGCCAGATGGCGGCAGGAGAAACGACCGCACTTATTGAGACATCTATACAAAAAGTGAACGAAGGCGCAAATATCGCAAAAGAAACCGCAGAAATGCTGGACAGAATATCATCCGATATAACAGAGGTTTCCGACATAATATTTGAAATAGCAGACTCATCAGCCGAACAGGCCTCCGCGATCTCTCAAATCAATGAAGGCGTAAAGCAAATTACAGAAGTAGTTCAAATAAATTCAGCCACATCCGAAGAAGGTGCATCAACTGCCCAAGAATTATCATGCCAAGCAGTTTTACTAAAAGAGATGATTAATAAGTTTTATCTTAAGAAAAGCAAGTAAAATCCAACGAATTAAGTTCCTGATAAAATAAACCTATTCAAATTTAGTACCCATTATCGAAAAGTAAAACAAAAAAGAAACCCCATGACCATCAACAAACGTTGATATCATGGGGTTTTCTTCATTAAACAAGTCCCGGGGTGCTTTATGCGAGATACGAACCCCGTTACCCTTGTCGGCGGGCGCGTTTGCAACCGCCATTACAAGGTTGTCAACTTCTCTATCAAGTTTTACTATTTGCCGCTCTAACTCTATTATGCGTATGTCGTTAAATTCATTGTCATACGAAGCGACAACGCCCGCCGCGGTATTCCTCAAACGCCGCCACTTCATCAGCGGACGGTTCAGCTTCCTCTATATCGTCCCATGTGCGCGGCTTTAATGAAAATGTTTCTTTTGCGTATATCAAAATGAGCCTTGCTTCGTTTTCGCCTATAAAGTCCAACATATTTAATAATTGCTCTTTTGCGGTCACGGTATCACCTCTTTACATATTATTTGTAAACGTCCCCGCTGCTTGCCGCCTTTTATGCATCAACGCGCCCTATTGATTCATCAATAACCGTAAATTGCGGCGCGTCTACTATTTTGGCGGGGGCTTTTATAATGGATTCCGCAATATAGGTTATAAAATAGTCCACCGTGTCGCGTTGTCCATCATCAAGGCTCAAATAACATTCAACAATCTTTTGTGCGGTAAAGCTCAATCCGTATTCGGCGGATAATTTTTCAATAAAAGATTTTTTTGTTTGAACGTACATATCCCCTTCGCCCGTGGTAAGCCACTCATAACTAACATTGAAAGTCTTGCAAATAAGTTTTATTAACGGCTCTTTTTGTTCGGGGCGGGCTAAACGGTTTTGCTCAATATTTGCAATCGTATCACGGCTTACGCCTAATGCGTTCCCGAAATTATCTTGTGTCATTTTAAGAACCTTTTTTCGCAAATATTGGACACGCTCATAAATTTCCAATATCCCACCCCCTTTATAAATCATATTGTACAACGCCAAAATCAGTTTATCAACACAAAATTTATGTTTAAACTAAAAATATTTAATATTATGTGTTAACAAACTGATTTATGCAATGTATAATCAGTACATCACTCATTAACAAAGCAACTAATAAGCCGACGAACACAACAATAAAAACCAAACGGGGGTAATGACAATGACATTCAAAATCGGGGACAAAACTTTTAAGACAAAAGATTTTGAGATTTTCAAGCTCATAAAAGAAGCCGCAAAGAAAAAGGACGCGGGCGCGGTCATGGTTATGTTAGCCGCGGGCGAAGCGTTTGGAGTAATTGAGGAAATAACGGCATAAAGCAACCGACACGGGGCGGCAAGCCCGCCCCGCTCATACAAACAGGAAGGAGGGGCAACCCATGAACGAAAAAACAACCAAAAAACTCACCCGTGAGGACGAAACACGCCCCGCCAAAATAACGCGGATAGTCGCAATGCTTCCCGAAAAAGAGCAAGAGCAACTTTATTACATGATACAGGGGCATTGTACTTTCAAGGGGTTAGAGCTTGCGGGATACGCAAGACACAACAATAACGCGCCCGTTGCGGCGGCACAATAAAGCCGCCGCCGGGGGCGGAAATGAAAGGAAGGGTTTTATTGTGATAACACTAAAAAAAGATGAACGGCTTGCATGTGTGGGGGAAATTGCGCTTCGCGCCCACGACGGTACGCCGCTTCCGTCCGTGCCGCAATACTTGATTGTCAATGTTTATCAATTCGGGAGGCTGATACCATGCCAAACAAACGTGACCTACAACTAGACCAATACGGTTATATCCAAACACATCAAGAGCAAATAAAAAAAGGCAGCTCGCGCTGCCGCTTAACCCCTTATTCATATTTCTTCTTAACTTTTTTGGTGGATACAACTGTTCCATCTGTGGATACTACTGTTTCTGCTTTTTTCTTCTTGATTTCTTTTTTTTGCTTTTTTTTCTCTGCCATGGTAACGCCTCCTTTCCAGGGTACGTAAGACAGCTGCTACGGCCTTACTTCCTGCGGAACCGAACAATGTAAGTATATCAGGTTGTTGATAATATTACAAGGAGGGCGGGAGCTGTGAGGCAAACAAAAATTGTAAAAGTATCGTGTGTTGAGGCAGACCAAAGACTTGAAAGAATTGCGGACGGGTATAAAATATCTGCAAAATTACTTCGGAGGCGTGTTGAGGAATTAGAGATAGAATTGCGCGCTCTGGACACTAAAAGTTCCGCCGGAATAGAATTATTTGAACGTCTGAGAATATTAAATTCCATGATTCGAACAACAAGCGAAATCGGGCGCGAGGCTGAACACTATTTCGAAAAAGGTTGGTGGCACAGTGGATTTTATACCCTTAACCCACGAAAATGAGGATATGATTATGAACGAGTATTTGAAGCGGAATTATGAAGGGAGTACGAACAGAGCCGAGGTAGATTTGTTCCGTAAGTATCTGAGACGGGGGATACATTTATTGACGGCGAGACAACAGAAAGTGATGAAGATGTATTATGTAGACTTTATGAATGAGCCACAGATTGCCAATGAACTCATAATTACACAGCAAGGTGTTTCAAAAATACTTAGAGCTTATCCCTAAATAAAAAAGTGTGCAAAAACCCAAAATAATATAGAATAATCCCATCAAACTAATTGAATGGGGATAACAAATGATACAAGAAAAGTCATGGGAAATAACAGATGAGTTTTGGGACAAAGTAAAGCACTTATTAATTAATAAGCCACGCGACAGCGGCAAAACATACAAACGAGCAAAAGGCGGCGGTAGGAAACCAATGGATTTCAGAAATGTTTTGGCTGCAATATTTTATGTATTAAGAACAGGTATACAATGGAAAGCATTGCCAAAATCATTTGGTTCTTCAAGTGCTGTTCACCGTTATTTCCAACTGTGGAGCAAAGAAGGCGTATTTCTTGAAATGTGGCAGTTAGGCCTGCAAGAATACGATGAAATCAAAGGAATACAGTGGGAATGGCAATGTATAGATGGCAGTATGGTGAAAGCGCCTTTGGCACATGATGAAGTAGGTGCCAATCCTACAGACAGAGGAAAAAACGGGAGTAAACGCCATATTCCGGTTGATGGAGCGGGTGTCCCACTATCTGTTGTACTTACAGGAGCGAATGTCCATGATGTAAATTAGAAAACTGCTCATCCGATATGAGAAAAAAGCCATTAACTACTTAGGTCTGTTTATGTTTGCATGTGCTTTTGTTAGTTTTAGACAAATTAAGATTATTTAGGGATAAGCTCTAAATGCAGCAATTAAAAATACTAAACGAAATATTACAATTTTATTACATTTTCAAAATAAACAACCAACATAGGTTGTGTGAGGCGTATTTACATACTACTTATAAGAGGGTATAAATTTGCCAACCTCCTTTCGCAAAATCCCTGGAAGCTGCGGTAACGGAGTTTTTGTACCGGGGATTATTAATTTATCATTATATGGGCATGTGTAGGCATTGGCAGTTTACGTTAGCAATAAGAACAGTTTATGGGAATAAACTATTAGTAAATGCTAATACTATTGTCAAAGGAGTGTGATGTCATGAATGGGAATGTTGAACTGTTAAATTATATATACCAAAACTCGCAAATGGGAACAGAAACAATAGCACAGCTTTTAGATATCGTAAATGATGGTAATTTTAAAAATCAATTGCGATCTCAATATAACGAATATAAAGAAATAAACATGGCTGCTAAAAAAATGTTAAATGCAAACGGTTATGATGAAAAAGGAATTGGTACTTTTGAAAAGATAAGAACGCATTTAACAATTAACATGCAAACGATGACAGACAAATCAGAGTCCAATATTGCGGAGATGATGATTATAGGCAGCAATATGGGTGTGATTGACGCAATAAAAAATATAAAAAGATACAAGGATGCAGAGCCTGACATAGTAAACCTTTTAAAGAGATTACAAATGTTTGAAGATAACAACATCAATGTTCTCAGAGAATTTTTATAACCGATAGGACTTCCCGCGCCTATTAACAATGCGTACCATGGGAAGGGAGTATAAAATAAGCGATTGCTGATGCAGTCGCTTTTTTCGTGGGGATGATTATAAATGTGGATAATTCAAACCGCATGATGAGCAGAGATTTAAATGAGTATAAAACACTGCACCAAGAAAAGCGGCCGCCTCCGATTACGGGTCATCATCGGGTGATGGCGAAATGGCGTAAACCTCCCGGAGGTGATGGTGATTGAGTTTTATTGAGAAAATCAGGTATGTACCGACGGGGAAAATGCAGGATGACAAACCTGAAGATACACGGCAGTACGATCTTGATGGCGAAGGACAGCCATTGTATCGGGAAGATATTATTCAGTTCGTAAAAGACTCCCTCGAACGCCGCAAGAGCGAACGCAAGCCACTGGAGCAGCAGTGGATATTGAACAGTAACTTCCTCATTCGGACGAAAAAATTAATGTCTCTGTTGGCATTTGAGATCCTATTTAAATCCGGTAACGCAAAAATACACTTAAACCCGGCTTGTAAAAAAATGATAATTCGGTTATAATCTGAGTATAATAAAAGAGAAAGGGAAGCGTCTGCAAACGCTCCCTTTCCCCGGCACAACCGCAAGGTTGTCGGCTAATCCGTAAAGAAACTACAGAGAATAACCGCCACTACTCGCAAGCGCAGGGCGGTTATTTGCGTTTCGTCAAAACTTCTATGATATACACAACCAGCGTTATAAACGCCAGTATCACTAAAATCGATGTTAGTATTACTATCGCTGTTTCAGTTGTTATCATAGGGCATCACCTGCCTTTCGGAAGGATTAGCCGTTGACTTGCACCCTGCTTATGTGCCTGTCCGCGCATTATAACATGATTTCTTGTTTTTCTACAATGCTGAAATTTTTTGATTTTGATACCTCACAGCCGAAGGAGAGCAGCAACGAAAAAGGTGATATTGGCAGGAATAAATATTACTCTCTTACAAAGGAAAGAGAAATTGAAATGCGTGAAAATTTTGATAAAGATAAGGTAAGTGAAATACTTAAGAGCCTGTTCAATGTCGAAGACCGTATAGTTTGATATCGTAGATATCAAACTATACGGTCTTTTTTGCGTTAAAGATTTTTAGATGATTCAGATTCATGCATACTTTGCTCGAATGCTTTTCCAATGTTGAAAATCGGGAGGTTTATTGTACCCATATCTGTCATACTGGAGAAATTAGAAACATACGTACGTAAATACGGGAATACTATTGCTATAGTATTCTGTGTTAGTAATTTATGTATTAATACATTATCAGTAATTTCTCCCTCAAAAGAAAAAATACCACACACTTCAACGTATAACTCAGCAATATCGTTCTCTGTTTTTATTGTTGTTGATAAAAAAATATTAATTGCATCTTTATCTGATTTTGCTATTGTGCATTTGAAAGCAAATGTTTTATTGTTTTCTTTATCATTATCATTACTACTTTTTTTATATGAAGCGCTACTTATATATATATCATTTAAACATAACACACTTTCTGCGTTTTCGATATTTATATCCAATTCATGCTACCTCCAATTTACTATGCATAGAAAATAGATTATAGCTTGGCATCGGTAAATGATTTACAGTTATTATACTTGTAAATATTTTTAAATCATTTACCGACGCCAAACTTTTTGACGTCGGTGAATCTTCTGTGTACAAGATTGAACTATCTATTAGAATATCATTTTCGAACAAGCTATGCCATGAGTCTCTGTCAATCTTACCAAATCGATTCCAAAAATCTTCATCTGACATCTCATTGAGCTTATTAATAGCATCTTGCTCAAGCTTCAGCAGTACATCTTTGTCCATATTATTACCCCCTAAAAAGTATCTATTAAATTAATACATGATTTATTAATTACACAAACACACGTCACAGAGTTGCGTCTGGCTAAAGAATTGGGAGGCGTGATTGTTTTTACTACAACAAAAAGTCTTTTAACTTCGTTTAAGAACATAATCACTTCGTTTCCCAACGCTTCGTCATCAGAAAGTCCAGGCTTTCTTTTTCGCTTCCTGTTTTCGCTTTGACTAAGAATTAACTCTTTTATATTATTATAAAGCATTTGAGTGCTTTTGTCATTCAAATCGAATAAATCGTTCTTTTCGACACATATTTCGGTATGGATAATTTTAGCTCTATCACGACAATCGGTCTTAGTTAACGGGTATCTTGTAGCGTTATAAATCGCAATATCCTTATTTTTATCCACAAAAAAATAAACACCGGTGCCTAATTGATTTTCTTGTTCGAATTGCTCAAAGCCTAATCCTATTTTATGTGCTTTTGTCGCGGATGTACCGTGATAACCATCATATTTCATTTATAATCCCCAACTCAATGTAATCTATGCAACACAAATAAAAATGATTACTATTTATATCAACAAAGCATTAAAGTAATAAAAAAATGCCCGAAAGTATACATATATTGAAATTATCGGGAATTGAGATTACTATACTGCTTGTCATTTAATTATGTAACAAATAGGCACTAAAATATGATTACTAAATGTCATGTATGTTGTTTACAAATTATAACTATAGGTGATAAATATGTCAACATTTTTTCACAAAATACTTAAATTTCAATCGAGAGTAAATTCTCAAAGTAAGTTCCACAGTGGACGCGGGAGTGGAATTTAACCTGAGAAGAAAAAAGCGGTAGAATTAAGTCTGAGAAATTTCTTGCGAGAAAGGGGCAAGTAAAATGACAGACTTAAAAATAAAAAAGAGCAAACACATGACATTTGAAGACCGTCATGAAATCCAACTATGCTTAGACCACGGAATGACATTTAAAGCAATAGCGGCACGGATTGGCAAAGATCAAACCACCGTGTCCAAGGAAGTTAAAAAGCACATAACCCCAAGTCAGGCCGAAACTGTAAAACAATACGACACAGCCGGAAAACCAATAGCGGCAAAGACCTGTCCGCAACTTTTGAAGGTGCCGTTTGTATGCAACAGCTGCAAACAACGACGCACACGGTGTGCTTATCAAAAGCAGTTATATTTGGCAAAAGATGCCCACACCGCATACACCGCGCTTCTGTCCGAAGCCCGCGAAGGTATCCCGCTGAACAAAGAAAATTTCTATGAAATGGATGAGGTTATCAGCACGGGAATCAAGAAGGGGCAGCACCTCTACCATATCATGCAGACAAACGACATTGGAATCTCACAGGCAACTGCGTACAGACATTTGCACAGGGGTTATCTGTCGGTATCCAATCTTGACTTTCCAAGGATTGTAAAATTTAAGCAACGCCGTCAGCCCCGTGCCGACTATATTCCCAAATCAGCCAAACTCGGCAGAACATACGAAGATTTCAGGGCACACATTGACGGCCGGTATTTCATCATGGGTTGAGATGGATACTGTCATCGGGCGGATTGGCGGAAAAGTCATAATGACTTTTGATTTTACTTTCTGCAACTTTATGTTTGGTTTGCTCTTGGATGATAAAACCGCCGCCGAAGCTGCGCAAAAGATACGCGCCCAAAAAGACGTGCTTGCTGAAAACGGTTTCCGCTTCGGAGACATTTTTCCGCTTCTCCTCACCGATAATGGCGGGGAGTTTGCCAATGTCCCAGCGTTTACAGCCGATCGGAACGGTGAAGCTGAATCTGATTTATTTTTTTGCGATCCATTCAGGTCATCCCAAAAGCCCAATGTTGAGAAGAATCACACCATGTTCCGGGATATTGCCCCGAAAGGTGAAAGCTTCGATAAATTTACACAGAAGACCGTCAATCTGATTTTTTCCCATGTCAACTGTGTGAAGCGAAAAAGCTTAAACGGCAAATCGCCGTATGAAGTTTTTACATTTACATACGGGGAACAGATTGCGTCACTTTTGGGGATTCAATTAATTCCTGCAAACGATGTAATCCAATCCCCGGATTTGCTTAAAAAACAAACCGTTTTATTCCAATTATTACCTTATCCGGTGCAAGTAATTTCTCAAACTAAATTCTCTATATGTGGAACTTAATCTGATAAGCCAATTTAACGGATGCTTTGACACGCACTTTTTTAAAACAAATTTTTTTATAAAAAGGTCTGCTTTCATGGATTCTTCTTCTCTTGATTCAATTTATCATATTAAATTCTTGTTTGTTTTTTTCTGTTTCTCCTATTAAATTCCACCCGGTGTTACACTGTGGAACTTACTTTGTGAATTTACGATTTCAATCGAGTCTTATTATTGTATGATTATTATGCGAGATATAACAATAATGTATTTCTGTCAGTGAAAAAATTATTGAAGATATTTTAGAGCCTGTCTTCAAAAAACTAAAAGCGTTTCAGAAGAGTTGCAATGTGAGAAATGATAATCATGCACTCGGCAGAAACAGTTAAAATTTCATAATCTTTAGAAAGACGACGGGCTCCATTCATCCAAGCAAACGTACGCTCTACACGCCAACGCTTTGGAAGTATCTCCCAACCCGGTTTAATGCGCTCCGAAATATCCACTGTTAAGCCGAGTTTACCGCTTCTTCTTCGAAGGTTTTACGATAACCGGCATCGCCGCATACACCCTTTATTGACGGATATTTTTCTATTGTTTCTTTTATGACATCACCACCGGCTTTGGTGTCATGTATATTGGCAGCATGAACGACAACATGCAGTAAGTTACCCATAACATCTGTTACTATATGATGTTTGCGCCCTTTTACCTTTTTTCCGCCATCTATACCACGTTCTTCTGATGCAGATGTTGTTTTGACGCTTCGTGAATCAATTAATCCATAACTTGGCTCAGCTGTTCTGCCTGCCTCTACCCTGGTTTTTTTACAAGCAGAGCAAGTATTTTTCCCATATCCCGTTGTCCATAGCGCGTTTATAAAATGAGAATACAGTTTTGTAGTTGGGAAAATCATGTGGTAGCTGACGCCATTGGCATCCTGTCTTGTTAATGTATAAAACTGCATTTATGAGCTTTCGCTTTTTGTGTACTTGTAAATGTTTGCCTCGTTTTTCCTTTTCAAATAAATGTTTGATAATGTTCCATTGTTTAGTTGTTAAATCACTTGGATATTTCATTCGCTTTCATCCCGATTCCTTTATTTACTATATCGGGCTTTATTCGATTTTATTGAAGACATGTTCTAAAAGGAAATCCTGACGAAGAAAATACTAAGAGATTAGATGCTCTTAGAAATAATAAAACATGGTTATCAAAAGGTGACCAATTAAACGACCCCTTTGAATTAAAAGGGTTTCGCAATAATTATAGTGATAAAAGCAACGACTTTATTAAGTTGATGTTTAAAAATTACTATGAGTCTCATCTTATCGGCAGTTTTTGTGGCAATTCTCATAATAATATACCTATGTGGGCGCACTATGCTAACAACCATAAAGGTTTTTGTTTACGGCACAGTGTAGAAGATTCTTACTTTGTGTACCCCGTAATATATCTTGATAAAAAGATCGACATTGATGATGAGATACTGCAATATGCAGAAAAATTACTTGGTTCTGAGTTAGCATTCCAAAAAGAAAAAAATGTAATCTATGAACTCGCTGCTTCATTTGAAGATTCAGATATTTTGAAAGAATTGAGTGATTTCTTCAAAGTAGTACAATTTAAAGGAAGAGAGTTAGATGTTTTTAATGTAAACGGTTTCTTCTTAGAGAACCTCCTAACGAATTATGCATTGCTAAAATATTCAATGTGGTCATATGAAGATGAATTCCGTGTTGTCCATTTTAATCCAAAAACGCAACTGATTAACAATAATGATATAGGTTTGAAGGCTGACTGTATTTTTATGGGATTAAACTGTTCGAAAGATAACAAGGATGTTCTTTTTGATATATCGAAGCAAAATGACTTAATGTGCTTTGAAATGAGCATAAATAATGACACAGATATTTTTAGGCTTGACGAAACACCTTATAAATTACAATAGCAACTACTATTTATTCAATTTCGGTAATAATGAAAATGAGTGAAATTTCACATTACCCATATTAATAGGATTTTTAAAAGAGTTTGAACTACCAGGTGTGTTTATTGGAAGAATATAACAATGGTATCGATCCAATATTTATGAATTTACATTATGCATCAGACAGTCTTTCAAAGAGGTTTTTTTAACTTTCCGTATATGGACAATTGCTTCTTTTAAAGAGATAAGATTTATTGAATAAAGATTAAGGGAACGGCATACACCGTTCCCTTAATCTTAGGTTGGATATATAAACTTACCAATCAAGTATATTTAATGCCATAACTTACTGATATCAGTCTTTGTATTCTCATCAATGTCTTCCAATAACGCATTTTTTCTTTTCTTACCAACTACCTGCCCGATAGTGAAGTAAGTGTCTACAACTTCCCATCTGCCTTTGGTTAATGTACAGTCAAATTCTTCTTCACTTTCAACGGCGGTATATATTTCTTTGGACATTTCGATATATACGCCTCCGGTGATGGGTTTCTTCCTTTTGCTAAAATGACTTGCTGAAAGAGGTTTAATAATGTATACGCTTCCTCTGAGGGGCTTATCATTAATCAGACCATCCTCGTCCGGCGATGGGGTATTATGAAATATAAAATTCTTATTATCATCTGATGAACTGTAAAAGGTATGAAAACCCGGGATGTTCAGTTTGTCTTTAAATTTCCTAAATGTAATCGCCTTACATACTTCTATTACTTTATCGTTTAGATTGGCTTCAAATATCCGAATTTTGTCAATTAAGTCCTCGTATTCAAAAACCACTCTGAGGTTATCGTGCGGAAAATTTATGTCATCGGTACTGAAATTACTTATATCGTCTGCTGTTGGGTCGGGGAAATAATGAATCGCAAATTTATTTATTGGGTCGTAATATAGTAAAGTCATGTTTATAAACATAATATTTTCCCCACATCTGCTGCATTTGAAATCCGACATGCCGTTATTCAACAATACTTCTCTTATCTCGGGCATTTCGACCGGGTTTATGGTTTCCCACAACGGCAGGTTTGCCTCGATTCTGCATTTTTCACAAATAAAGTTTTCATCTTTCTGAATACCTGATGTTTCTTGTTCTGTTCTCATTTTAATCTGTATCCTCCTTAGCGGAAAGTCGCCCGTAACTTATATTAACCGGTTGATTCTTTAAATATTAACTTGCTTATCTTTGAGAAAATTGTCAAATAAGTCGATTACCTGTGTAATTTCCGCTCCGGTCATGCGCCGCAGTGATTTGACCACTTTTGCTATTGCCGGTTGATTTTTAATTTCGGCATATGGCATCAGTTCGTCATATGTAACGTCAAGAATATCTGCAAGAGTAATCATTTGCACTACAGTAAAGCTCCGGCGACCCACCTCAATCAAACCAACATAACCCGGGGTCATTTGCATTTTTTCTGCAAGTTCTTCAAGGGACATACCTAATGACCGCCTCGCTTCTATAATGTTTTTGCCGATTTCTTTCTTTACTGATACCGGCTTAAAAACCTTCTCCATAATAATCATGTCCTTTCTGTGATGTTTTACCGTTCGCCGGTAAACACTGTAATTTTATTAATAATTTCAAATTCCGACATCACTAAAACATAGTTAAAAACATAGAAAAACACATAAAAAAAGCCTTTTTTGAGTATTCCAAAAGGCTTTTAATGCTGTTTTAAATAATCTTATCCGTATAAAGTAACTATTTACTGTATATCATGATTTTTTCTGATTTTCCGCGAACGCAATCGCGGATGCTCTGTTCCGGACTCCCAATTTTCCGTATATGGAACTGATTTGGGCGTTGATTGTGTATTTACTTACATTTCGTGCTTTGGCAATTTCTTTGGACGACATTTTGGTTAGGAGCAGTTTAAAAACCCCTGCCTCCGCTTCAGTCAGCTTAATCATATTTATATCTGAGGAAGTGCGCGGAAGTATCTTTTTACAGCTGATAATGATACTTTCAATATAACCGTCAATATCATTTTTACGAATCATACTCAATATCGGCCACAGACTTACGGCATCATCCGAGAATATTCGAATAAAACCGCATTTCCGCCCTGAGTCCAGGGCTTTCATAATGCGTCCGTATGCCGCTTCTGTATGTAACATGCCATATTCCGCAATGGCGAGTAAAATATTAATTTCGATTAAATCCACATTCCGTTTGTATTGGCGGCACATTAACTCCAATTTTCTCAGAAGCAGATTTGCCTCGTTGAATTTATTCTCCGACAGTAAAGCACGGACAGAAGTTATATGTCTATATATAAGGTAAAAATATATTTTATCTTCATAAGGTTTGTACTCCATTTCAAAAATTTCTGTTGTTCCCTGTATTCCGGCTGCGAGACGGTTGCGAAGCTCATAAGCGTGAAAGTTTGGAAGGAGATAAATGTGTTCGTTTCTCTCTATTATTACCCTAAGTCTTTCTGTAAGTCTTCCAATCTCGTTTTGATTATTTGTCGCCCGCAGTATTTTTACAAGAAGCACCGTACATACAAAATAAAGCTCGGATTGTTTTGCCTGTTCGATTTCTGTTATATTCTTTTTGACAAGGTTTTCCGCTTTGTCAAATTCCTCTCTCTCGTATGCTATTTCTGCCATAATAAGGTCAATTATGAATAATGCATCCTCATCGTGGACGGAGCCGGTTTCACAAATCATCTTATAGTATTTTTCCGTTCGGGAAACATCAGCGCTGTAATCCCTTCCGCCGCGTAAAACGGATGGAAGCCGGAGAGCGGAAGCGCGGGAGCGGTCGCTCTCCAACAGATGGGGCGCAGATTCCCCGACATTGGCCCATTTTTCAAATTCGCCGTTAAACAGTATATCCTCGTCCGGATTCAGATATCTTAACCAACCGACTTCCCAGGAGAAGTCAACATAGCTTTCGGGCGGGATTGAAAGAACACCGGGTCTCAGCCAATCGAGAGTTATACGGTAAATCCTTTTCATTTCTTCGATATTGTCCGTTATGAAAAACAGTAAAGCAATACGTGCGGCAACCTCCGGGTATTCTTTCAGTTCTTCCACATTCAGCCTCATAAGGCAGGTACATGTTTCAATATACCTGTCCATTCCAATTATCGCCGGTCTTACTTTTTTGAACGCCTGATTGATACCGCATATATTTCCCGCTTTGTAAAAACAAAGCAGAGCGGGAATACTCTCGTTCCGCTCATACAGCCACCACCCCACCTTAACATACATCCCGCTCACATCTATGCCGGAAGAATCAAGCTTGAATAATAAGAATTCTTTAAAAACGCGATGATAGCAATATGAGCTGAATTCTTCCAGTTTTGAAAGAAAAATACCGCTTGCATACAGATTGTCCAGTATCGTCTGAGTATCATCTTCGTCGGCTAAGAAATGACATATCGAAGGTGTAAGTTTATCCAAAATAGCGGTTTTTAATAAAAAGTTCCTGTTCATTTCGTCAAGCGGTTTCCATACTTCCGTTTCAAAATAACCCATTATATATGATCGGACTGTGAAGTTGTACTCGATGATTCCGTTGTGCGGGGTTGTCAGAATCGCATTGAGCGAAGCGGGCCAACCTGCTGTTTCTTCACGGATGCGGTTTAAATCCTTAACATTCACGGCATGACCGTTCATCCGGAAATAATCCGATATTTCTTCTGAGGAAAAGCTCAGGTCATTTAATGTAATCCGGAACAGACACTTTTTAAGAATCAAGTCATTAAATACCGTAGGCAGTTCACCTCTGCCCATAAAGATAATCCGCCAACAGCCAAGCATGTTGTAAATTATATTTCTGATTTCTTGTAAAACCTTGGTATTCCGTAAAATATGGCAATTATCGATAATCAAAGTCATATTCTTTATTTTCTGAGATACTCTGATAAGTGTATCACTTAAAAGAGATAAGGCACTTTCTTTGGAATGGGTGGCTTGTAATACGCCGGCTGCTTCATCATGTTCCCCGGCAAGCCGTAATATTGAACCTGTCAACAGAGTGCATAAAATGTCTGATGAAGTATCCTTTTCATATACAGATACCCATGCGACATCCTGCTGATGCGCACGAAGCCATGAAATTACCGCCAGTGTTTTACCGCAGCCGTATGGCGCGGTTATATATATTAAGCTGCTCAGAGGAGTACAGTCGATTGCTTTGATGATTTCTTTTCTTGGCAAAACCATTTCCGACACCTCCAGTATAATAATTTTCAAAGACGGATAATCCCTGCCAATCATAAAAATCCACTCCTTCAGTTGAGAACTGATAATAAAACAGTAAGAAGCATTAAACCGAAACAGCATTACAGATACAAAAAACGTTGGGAACGGAATAAAACCCGCTACCAACGCTTTTTCGCATAACACTCAATGCACTTAAAACAGGGCAGACATTTTTAACTACATAGCAAAGTCCGTTATCTGTTTTATTATATGGTCAGTAAATGACTATGGTTATCATCCTATTAATCTATTATAAAACAGCTAAAATATGTATGCAATTAGATTTATCTAACCTCGCACGCTTTATTCAGTTTATCATTTCTCCTACACTTAAATAAAGAGTGGGAGGTGTAATTTATGAGTGAAGAAAAGTATGTTGATTATGTACAGGTTGGTGTCCGCATTGCCAACAGACGCAGAAAAATGGGATTAAAGCAATCCGAAGTCAACGAAAAAATAGATTTGAGTTACCAATACCTTTCTCAGCTTGAATCGGGCAGGGCTGTTCCAAGTATTGATGCTCTGATGAAAATCTGTGCAGTGTTAAATACCACGCCGGATTATCTTCTGCTCGGAGCCGTTCGCAGTGACAGTGATGATGAACTTATCAGAGAGAAGATCAAAATGATTACCGGAAAGGATAGAATTGAACTTCTCAGCAGCTTTATTGACTGGCTCGGAGAGAGAAAAATATAAGAGTTTTAGAAAATGACCGTAATCCCATACACAGTTATTAATGAAATAAGTTTCAACGAAATCTTTCATAAATAAGCATCCATTTTAAATAACATGAACAAAAACTATCCGCTATCATATGGTAGCGGATTTTTTATACCTTTAATTTAAAAACAGTAATTAATTGTGTGCAAACAAGCTCCTCGTAAAAAAAGAGAAAATGAGTGATATAAACTTAAATTTTATGTAGCGGAAAAATAATCTATCATACGGGACTATTTTAACAAAAACTAATATAAAATCAAGTATACTAAGATTAAATGTGGTGAGGAAATGAATGCAAATAAATCAGGGCATAGAATCCGGGTTGCCCGAGCTATGCAAAACCCTCGAATGACACAAGATGATTTAATTGCCCGTATGCAAATAGAGGGACATAAAATATCAAAAAATATTATTTCCCGTATTGAAACAGGTGAAAGATATATAACTGATTTAGAGTTGATCGCTTTTTCAAAAATATTAAATGTTTCTACTTCATGGCTTTTAGAAGAAACAAACATACCGGATAGACAATAGTAAATATACGGATGTTGTTTTATCCACAATGGATTTTACGTCAGTAAAAGATGATATCTGTATAACATGCTTGTAAATGAATAAGGACACCATCATACGTATGACATCATTGATAAGATTTTGCTGAATGTTTCAAAAAGCTTGTTATGAATAACGCCGCTTTTATTCAATAAGGGTAAATATTATCCGTTATCGTTTGATAACGGGTTTTTTTATATGTGCAATCGATATTCAAATGGAATAAACCGTTAAATAATATTCTTGTCAAAGTCATGGCAGGGTTTAGCAAACTCTCGACACGGAGTGATGCTGTAAGTCATAATTTTGACGTTTAATGCAGCAATTTGATACTTTACATTATTTCACAATGCTTAAATTGTGTGTCTGATAGAATATCCTCATTAGATATGTACAGTAGTTGTGATTACATTGATTTGCTAACTGCAATTTTACTTTGATATTAAAACAACTCATCTAAATATGATGCAATATCATATTATATGACGAATCGTTATAATGAGCAATCATAAAATATGAGAATATATCATTGAGGTGATATATTCTTGAAAAATCTAAAGTTTTTACGTGTAACCCGTGAGCTAACGCAATTAAGTGTTCAGATGCAAACAGGCATAAATCAAAGCATACTGTCAAAATATGAAAGTGGAGAATATATGCCCACCACTGAGAATTTATTAATATTGTCAACTTTCTATAATACCAGCTTAGATTACCTAATGGATTTGACAGATGTTTCTGAACCATATCCAAGGAAAAATAATCATTAAAAAACACACCGTAATAACGGTGCGGCTTTCTATCCTGTATACACAGTGAGCTTTTTTATGACATATATTCATTCTTAAAAGTAGAGGTTTTAGTATTTTACGAAAATTATATCAAGCTGTTTAATCGATTTGTTTGATAAAATGTCTTCAATCGAGCGCTATACAATATAATTGTGATTTCCTAAACAAATTTTGATAATACATTGTCGTATTCAATTTTAAATCTCTTTATCTGCATACTTCCACACTTGACAACCAACACTATAATTACATATGGGGCATATATATAAGCCCTACCTAATATATTAGCACCACTGTAGAATTTTTACAAGAGGTGTTGGTATGATTATTTATGAACCATTATGGGAAACAATGAAAAAAGAAACATTACAAAATATAGATTGATTCGTTATCACAGTATCTCAAAAAACACTTTAGATCGGATGAAAAGGAATATGCCTACATCAAGCGAAACGATAAACGATCTTTGCAGAATTTTGAATTGTGAGGTATATGACATTATGAAGTATAATCCTGATACTGAAGAATCTAAAAAATGATTATGTTAAGGCAAGCGGTGAAATTCACCGTTCTAAGTGGAACGGATTACCATGACATCTCAGGGTTTATATGGCTTGCCCCATCTTAGGTATTTTTCAATCCCAAATTAAAATTCAAAAATTCGTTATGCTATATCGGGTAAAGAACAGTATTGACTCAGCTATATAAACATAAGATTTATGCAGAGCTTATTTATCAACTTCTTTAAGCGATAAGGTGCAGTAAAGAGTATATTTATTTTCATAAAAGGAGGTAAAAATGTGTCAACTGAATTTACGCCGGAACAAGAAAAGCTTGTGCAAGAGAGAGTGAATGATGAAGTTCATAAAGCATTGGATTGGACGTTTAAGCTCATGAAAGAACATTATGGGGATGAAGTATATCAAGTTCTTAAAAAATCACATGCCGAACGTATTTATTCGCGTTTTAGTAAGTTAGCCGAGGAAAATGGGGATACTTCGATTGAAGCGTTTACCAGACATATATGGGAAGAATTACCGCAATGGGTTTCGAGTACACACAAGAGCAAACGGATTTAGGAATCCAGATGAAATGTACAAAATGCCCACCGCTGAAATAGCAAAACGTCTTGGAATTACGGAGATGATGTTTTACATGTGCTGTGAACAAGACCAATTTATGCCGGAAGGGTTCAATCCCAACATCGGGTTCAAGAGGACAAAAACTCTTATGCAGGGAGATGAATGCTGCGACCATTTTTACTATTATAAAAGTAAAAACAAGATGTCTTAACGGTACATACTAACATGCTCCTAAAAGCAAGCGAAATAATGAAGGACGTATATAATCAAATCATCACTATCTCAACGATTGCTGCTGTCGTCACCGCATCCGTTGCCCTGCTCCTAATGAACTTCTCCAAAAATGGCCGAACCGTGGACGAGTCCCGCGCATGGTTGAAAAGAATAATCATCACATGGGCGATTTTAAACGGTCTGGGCTTCATCATGGCTTATATTACGCCATTTTTTCAGGGCGGCAAGTGGACAGGATGAAAAAAACGGAGGTGTAAATCATGGGTATTTTGGACGGTATAGTAACTTGGATTTCCGAACAGGTAATGAACATACTGGATATGATTTCAACCTTCGTCTTGGGTGCGCTCGGCTGCGATATGTCAATTTTTATCCGTTATTTCCCCGCTGCCGAAACGCTTTACAGTGTTTTCGTTGCAGTAGCGATTGGTATTATTCTTCTGAATTACATCTGGCAGCTGTTTAAGAATTTTGGACTCGGTATGGGTATTGAAGCGGAAGATCCAATCAAGCTGACAATGAAAACAGTTGTTTTTCTGTTGCTGACTTGGTATGCGGATGAAATAGTGGATATGGCACTGAAGATAGGCGGCACTCCGTACAGCTGGATATTGTCCGCCGACCTGCCGCCGATCAGCTTTGCGGATTTTAACTCCGTGCTGCTTGTGATTTTGGGTGTGGTGACAAACGGTTCAGTGGCTCTTATTGCGTTAATCCTTATTCTGATATTGGCATGGAATTATGTAAAATTGCTTTTTGAAGCAGCGGAGCGTTATGTTTTATTGGGTGTACTTATTCATACCGCACCTGTTGCTTTCGCTATGGGGGCTTCCCAATCCACAGCGAACATTTTCAAGTCATGGTGCAGGATGTTTACCGGTCAGATATTTTTGTTAATGATGAACGCCTGGTGCCTGCGCCTGTTTACGAGCATGTTCGGGAATTTCCTTGCCAATCCTTTATCCCTGTAAGCGTGGACTCTGCCACGTTTTTTTTGTTAAAAATTTCGGTGTCCGGAGGGGATGAAAATAAAATATTTTAACAAAAGCATAACTGCTTTTTTATATATAAGTTTTCCGCTTATCCTGTGCAACACGGTGTATGCCATAACAGACAGTGAAATACTTGCGGAAGTTGCCAACCGGGGAAAAGAATCTGTCTCCGGCAACGTGTTTCTTTGGTTTTTATGTGCTGTTGCTTTCTTAAAAATCTCACAAAAGATAGACAGCTTCATGTCCGGTTTGGGGGTTAATGTGGGACATACAGGCGGCTCCCTGTTGTCTGAGGCAATGATAGCTGCCAAAAGTCTGGGTATGGGCGGCAAAGGCTTTCTGAACAAAGGTTTCGGTGGAGGTTCATCACAAAGCGGAGGTTCGGGCAATAAAGGCGGTTTCTTATCGGGAGGTCTTGCCGGTGTTGTCGGCCGCAGAATAAACAGTTCGGCAATGAACGCTGCAACCGATAAAGGCGGCGGCTTTTTCGGAAAAAAAGCTTTTGAATCTTCATTGAAAAATAACGGTGAGTTTGCAAAAGATGTGATCGGGAAAGTAGCGAAAGGAGATATTGCCAAAGACGGCTCAATCACAGGTGAAACGGCTGATAAAGCTCTGAGTGCATACTTGGGTTACGACAGTGCCGCACCCGATCTTTCCGCTGCGAAAGATGATTCATCTTCCATACCAATAGATGCGGACGGAACAGATTCCGGTCCTGGCACTACTATACCTACAGAAGCAACGGAAGGTTATGGCGGCAGTATTCAGCCTGATGTAAATTCGGTGTCCGGTGTCGGTGTACAGTATGAAACAAAAACAGCACCCGAAACAAGTGTTGAATCCGGTCCGGAAACACCTCAAGGTGAAGAATATGGAATAAATACAGAAAGTATACCTATGGAAAGTATACCGGAATCAAGCATTGACTCGGATATACCGGATGCGGGCTGTCAGAGTGAAACACAGACCGAAACGGGCATGATTGACAGTGAACAGGCTGCTTTGACTGAAACGGGCGAAAGCATCGGTATCAGTGATTACCCTGGTGGCGAAATAGCAAGTGATTCGGCACAGGAAGACAATAATCCGGTTTCATTTGCAGGTGCCGCCGAACAGGATGATATGATACAAAACAGCATGTCAACCGAAACATCCATTGCGTTATCGGATATATCGGATGGTATACCCGAATTGCCGGAAATTGTGCCTGATGATTACAACGCACAAGACAGTGCACACCCTGTTTCATTCATGTCGGTGAGTCCGGTTGATACTGTCGGATATACGTCTGCGGATGAAACACAAAGCGAGGCTGCCAAGGCTCATGCACTTCCATCCGGGTACGATGCCGGTGCTTCGGAACAGCAACCGAACGTGAGTGATGATACAGCAGCGGCAAGCTCTGCACATATGCAGTCGTTTGTGGCACCACATCCAAGCACAGGTTCGGAGAAACATGCTATTTCACAGCCTTCAAACGTAAGTTTGACACAGCCGGCCGCATCACTGTCAGCAAATGCGAGTCATGTACAAGAAACGGATTCGGTGCAACCTGCTGTTTCGCAATCCGCAAGCGCAAGCTCGGCACAGCCCGGTGTTTCGCAAACTGCCGGTGCGAGTATGGCACAATCTGCCGTATCACAGGATTCAGCACAGGAAACACCAAGTTCGGTGCAACCTGTCGTTTCGCAGCCCACGAGCGTAAGTTCGGTGCAACCTGTCGTTTCGCAACCCACAAGCGTAGGTTCGGTACAACATGATGTTTCGCAACCCACAGGCGTAGGTTCGGTACAACATGATATTTCGCAACCCACAGGCGTAAGTTCGGCACAACACGATGTTTCGCAACCCACAAGCGTAAGTTCGGCACAACACGATGTTTCGCAACCTGCAAGTGAAAGCTTGGCACAATCTGCCGTTTCACCAAATTCGGCACAGGAAACAATAAGTTCGGTGCAACCTGCTGTTTCGCAACACACAAACGCAAGCTTGGCGCAACCTGCGGGCACAGGTTTGGCAGAATCTGTCGCTCCACCGGCTGCAAACGCAAATCCGGCACATGAAACCCAAAGCGGCGCAACTCCTTTTTCAGTAACATTATCAGAGACGAACGATTCCTGTACAAGCATTCCAACACAATCCAATTCTGTAACAAACACAGCAAGCACCAGGGCCGAAATCGCCTCAGAAACCGGCGTACCACAAAAAGAAAATACTGCCGCTTCGGTATCCGTGCCAACAGATAATTCCGTTTCCGCACATGAATCATCAACCGGTGAAAACACAGGAGTTTACTCCGACCAAGCTCAACCTTTGCGCGGTAATGCTTTGGAAAAAAATGCAATCAATATACCTATATTTTCTGACGTGGAAATAGGGGGAGGCCGTATAACGGGAATTGAAACATCCGAAAAATTCCCGACCGGTATTGAGTTCGGTATGTATAACACCGCGCAATATATGAAACCCGATGGGGAGTTTACAACCGTGAAAACAGTGGACGGGGCAAAATGGTATAAGCAATATGCCATTGACAAAGCGGAAAGATCACCAATCGTTGAAGAAACCGGAAAAATCAAATACGTAGATAAAATTTTGAAAAAAATGCCTCCGGTTCCCCGCAGAAAAGGCAGGGGATAGGATTGGAAAACAAACAGGATGACAATACACTTGATGTACTGCAGACAAGCGCGAACGCGGCAAAAACCATACAGGGCGCTGTCAAAACGGGAAAAGCGGTAGCTGCCGCAACCAAAGGCGCAGCATCCGGTCCCTATGGAGCCGTTGCGGAATTTTTATGGGCAAATCGGGGTACTGTCGCAAAAGTGGGTGCCGCAGCGGCATTCATAATGCTGTTGCCGTTTTTGTTTATCCTTATGTTGCCCTCCATCATTTTCAACGGGTTGACAGATAAGCATGACATACCCGTATTAAATGACAGCGCCGCCATTATCAGAAATATAAGCGAAGCTGAAACTATGGTAAGAGAGTTACTGAGTGACAGTTACCGAAGCGTTATGGCGGTTATCGGCGCTGAAATTGACGGATTTGGTGAGAATGAGGTCGGGGTGATAGAGAATCCCGCCGGTACTGTATATCTCAATACTGCTTTGATACTTTCTCAGTATTGTGCCGCAAAAGACAGCTATAAAAAAATTAATCTGAACGATCTGAGAAGAACATTATCAGCGGCAGGCAATAACCTTTATACATACAACCGGACGGAAAGCGGCTTTACAGATAGGCACAGCATATTTCGCACTGTGTCTGGCGCAGGCGGGCTGTGATTCCCTGTTGGATTTGTCTAAATTAAGCCTTGCTCTGCAAGGCTATAATTTTGGGAACGGCTATATAGGATGGGCATTAAGCAATTACGGCGGATACACCGAAACAAATGCCGTTGCGTTTTCAAACAAAATGAAAGCGCAGCTCGGCAGAACAAGGTACGGCGATACGCAGTATGTACCGCATGTATTGCGTTATTACAACCCATACGGAGGGGTAAATTCCAAAGGTTACGGCTCACCGTTTGTCGGCATGAATTGGTGTGAAGCTGTCAGCTCTGAGTACGGCTACCGCAGAGACCCAATAACCTATTTGGCGGGAGAATTTCACGATGGGATTGATATTGCTTATCCGATGGGTACGCAGATAAACGCAATCGCCGGCGGGACGGTAACAGGCACAGTCCTGTCAAACATCGGTTACGGCAATCATCTTGTTATCGATCACGGTAACGGCGTGACATCTTTGTACGCACATTGCAGTTCTTTGCTTGCAACTGATGGGCAGCGTGTGGAGCGGGGTGATGTTATCGCATTGGTCGGACGGACCGGTCGCGTGACAGGCCCACATTTACATTTAACCATAAAGTATAACGGGGAATTGCAGAATCCCCGTAATTACATTGAATAAACGCAAGCCGGAAGGAGGCAGCGAATGATTGAAATTACCGCAAATCTCATGACCGGTGTTGAATTGGTTGACAAGCGATGCAAAGATAAGAATTAATGTTGATGGAAGAGTTATTATGATGTCCAGTGACTATATTCAAAAATCGTATGAGGATTCAATAAACAGGCAAGGCTTTTTTACAAAATTATTGATTGATGGCTTAAATGGCAATGCAGCAAATAATGGCATTATAACGGCATTGAGCCTACATGATTACATTTCTAGCGAAATTGAAAAAATAGATTTACCGGAAAAGCAGACACCCGTTCTTGATGTAAGAATAGCAGGAAGGTTCATATTAAATAAAATGGAAAATACCGTTTTATCAACTGAAAACGGTATAATCAGCCTAAGCCGTCAACAAGGAGTTGAAAGAAGCATCGGTAGTAAATATGACCTTTTTGACGAATCAAAAAAAATATTAAGTGATACATATATAGGGGGAGATAATTTATTTACCATTGCTAATTTCGGGTTAATGGGATTGCACATCCAATTATCAACAGGTATCCCCATTTATACGACGGCAGTAGAAAGAGAAAAAGCTTTAATAAATCGGGCAATTAATCAATTACTAAAATATGAATTAGTAGAACCTGCTGGAAAAGAAGGCGGAGTGATGAGGCTAACTGAAAATGGAATAGAGATAGCAGAGGAAATATATTTTTCAGAAGACATAAAAAGTAAATTTGAGGGCGAACATGCAACTGCAAATGATAGGGAAAATATAGCATCAAGTCCAATTGAAGAAAGAAACAAGCAATGTTTCGCAGAATTCAGTACATATTTACTATTAAGAAAAAGAATAGAGACTGTCCGAGCAGATACAGAAGAATATCAAATATTGGAATATGATATTTCAAATCAGTTTAATAAATACATTCGTTTGGAACATGATTTCTTACAAATTATGTTGCAAAGTACAAGTTCTGAGCAGCGTCAAAGTAAGTTAAATCTATATTTAACCGAAGAGGTTAGTTCAAATGGTAGTTGTTTTACTGAAGAAACTTGCAATTCAATTATATCCGAATTTGAAAATCGTACAGAGTTTCTATCGCAGCTCGTACAAAATGCAAGAAAATTTCAAACTAAGCCTATACCTGTTTATAAAAAAAGTGTAGATAAAAGTGTTTATGATTTTTTTATATCAATGGATACACTTTATGGTAGTATTGTAAATATATTGTCAGATGAACATTACAATATATGGGTAAAAATATTTAAAAACATTCCTGATAACTTAAAATGAGTATTACTCATTATCCATATAATACTAACATTAAATAAACGCTATTAATGCATTCGATTATAAAAATTGAATGCATTTTTATTTATCATTCTATTGTCAAATATAACTGTCATTTATGCTGTTTAAATGTTATTAATAATGCAACTGTACAGTTTTTGGTAACTGAAAAGGTTCTGAATATTGATTAGTGTAAATGGTATAATCATCCAAAAATATAATAATAAAACTGCAGCATAAACAGGGCAACGCAGGGGTGCGACCCGACACTTGCTGTGGTTTATACGGTAGAGGCGGGAGATAAAATTTCTCGCCTTTTTACTTTTTAAAACATATAACAATATACCGTGCAGTAACTTGGGTATGATCATTAAAGCTACCGTTAAACCCCGAAGTGGATAAACCCCGGGGTTTGGGGGCAGAGCCCCCAAGTTGTCTGCATCTTGCGGGAGTAAAAATCCTACCCGAAATAATGGTACTAATATGCCGAAGCCAACAGTTCAATGGCTTCATCCAAAGCAGAAACCGTTGACTCTGCTTTTTCGTATACGGCCGAACCCTGCAGATTGTCCGGTATATTATCCATATAGCGTTCCTCGGCTTCTTTTATCAGTTCCAATTGCCGGATTAAGCGTTCCGTGGCAATCCGGCGCTTCGGTCTTGTCGCGGTTTTATCCGCCGGGTTCGGCTTTGTACCATACCCGCAGCAATCCGCCATGAACCCGGAGATCCTTGATGCCGCCGATACATTTTCGGCCGCGCAGACTTCCCTGAAAGCAACCGCCACATCCGGGTTCACAGATATTTTAAGTTGGGTGTAACGGACGGTGTTCCGCACCTGTTTTGATTTGTCGGATGTGTTTCCCATGACTGCCGGCTTAAACTGCCGGGGAAAGCCTGTCTTCAAAGAAAATCATGATTTGGCTGTACGCCATTCCCCAATCTCTCGCAGGCATTGTCCATTTTTTCGTTATTTCTTTAACCGACAGATAAATTACCTTGCGGATTGAATCATCGGTCGGGAAGATAGCCTTTGCTTTTGTGAATTTACGTACCATTCTGTGGTATGCCTCAACTGCGTTTGTGGTGTAGATTAAGTGCCGGATTTCTTCCGAAATTCGAAAAATGTGGAAAGCTCGGCCCAATTCGCATCCCATGAACGCAAGATTGCCGGATACTTATTGTCCCATTTTTCCCTGAATTCCTCTTTTGCATACTCAGCATCGTCAAGATTTACCGCACCATAGATTCTCTTTAAATCCGCACATATTGCTTTGCGGTCTTTGTACGGCACGAATTTTACCGAATTGCGTATCTGATGTACTATGCAAAGCTGCTGCTTTGTTCTTGGAAAAACTGCGTTTATGGCTTCACTGAGTCCTTTCAGATTGTCGTGGCAGGCGATGAAAATATCCGTCACTCCGCGCTTTTTCAGGTCTGAACATACCGAAGCGTAAAAGCTCGCGCTTTCGTTTTCACTTATCCATGTTCCCAAGATATCCTTTTGTCCGTTCTGATCAATACCCAAAACCGAATAGACACATTTGTTGATTATTTGGCTGTCTTTGCGGCTTTTGAATACGATTCCGTCAAAATATATTATCGGGTATATCGCTTCAAGCGGACGGTTCTGCCATTCGTTGACTTCAGGCAGTATTTTGTCCGTGATCTTTGAAATCAGTGTTTGCGGGATTTCCGCTCCGTAAATCTCTCAGGTTGTCCTCTATATCGCGTTGGCTCATGCCTTTTGAGTACATTGCCATTATTTTTTGCTCAATCTCATCTGTCCGGGTCTGACGCTTTACCAGAACTTTCGGCTCAAATTCGCCGTTTCGGTCTCGCGGTATGACTATTTCGCTTTCACCGTAATCGCTTATAATCGTCTTGTGATTGTATCCGTTTCGGCTGTTTCCCGTGTTGTTGCCTTCAATATTATGCTTTTCATATCCGAGATGTTCGTCCATTTCGGCTTCAAGCATTTGCTCAATTGTTCCCGCAAAAAGGCGTTTTAATTTTGACTGAATATCTCCCGTGCTTTGGCAGTCCTGCATCAGCAAACCGACCAATTCTCTTTCCTTGTCCGAAAGAATGTTTTTTGATGTTCTCATTTCATAACCTCCATCTTTTTTGTTATGGAGATTATTACCATTTACACGGATAGTTATTCAGCCTCACTGAAAATTTTTTCTGTGGGGTTATGTAGATTTTAAGCCATTTTTTATCTATATAACACCTTTTTCAAAAACCATAGTTTTATAGATAATTCGAGCTTAAAATCCTTGTTTATAGTTTTCCTTGTTTCTCGTAAACACAAAAAGTCGCTATTTATTCAATTAAAAAAATAGCGACTTTTTCTTTCTTGGGTTCAAATAAATCAAGCGGCTTTGCTGCATTAAACATCTTGACGCAATTCTTGATTTAGCATTAGCTCAAAGATAAAATATATTTCATCTTTTTATATTGACATTTTTCAATATGTTGCATACACTAATCTTAGATTGAATAAAATCTATATGAGGTGTTTGAATGGAAAACAAATATTTAGACAATGCGCGTGTATTCAAAGCCTTTTGCGATGAAAACCGATTGCTTGTATTGGAGATGCTGCAAACCGGCGAAAAATGCGCCTGTGTACTGTTGGAAAAGCTGGACATCAGCCAGCCTACTCTTTCCCACCATATGAAAATCCTTGTTGAGAGCGGAATAGTGTCGGCGCGGAAAGAAGGTAAATGGACGTATTACTCCATTTCAAGCGATGGTGTCGCGCTTGCGAAAGAACTATTAGCCAATCTAACCAGTATCATTGAAAACTGCAATTGTGCGAACAATTTCCAATGCGAATAACACCACACCACGAAATATGGAGGTAAACTATAATGTCAACAAGTTGGTATCCCGTGATAAACAAGGAAACCTGTATAGAGTGCGGGAAATGTGTACATAAATGTCCTCACGGCGTTTACAACAAAGGCAGTCTGAAAAAGCCTGTTATTATCTTCACGGACGGCTGTATAGACAAATGCCACGGTTGCGGCAATATATGTCCGACAGGCTCAATCACATATGCCGGTGACAATACCGGATGGATGCCGCCAAACAGTAAGAAAGCGAATTGCTGTGAACCCAAAACCAATACAAAAAACGAAGGAGTTAAAACAATGAAAAAAATGCAGATTTACGAACCGGCTATGTGCTGCCCGACAGGGCTTTGCGGAATAGGCATTGACCCTGAGTTAATGCGTATATCCACTGTTTTAGATACGCTCAAAAAACATGGTGTGGATGTTGCGCGGTATAATCTCACGAGTTTTCCGCAGGAATTTATCAAAAACACAAAAATCAACGAACGAATAAACGATGAGGGTATTGAAGTATTGCCTATAACTGTAGTTGACGGGAAAATCGTTATAACAAAACGCTACCCACGCAATGACGAGTTTATCAAGTTGCTTGAAATTCCAAGCGAATATTTGGGAGAAAACGCGCAGACTGACGAAACTGGCGCAGATGAATCAAGCGGCTGTTGCTGCGGCGGTGGGGAGGATTGTTGTTAATGTATGATTTATTTAACCCGCAAGACATCTCCCTTACTAAGTATTTATTCTTTACCGGCAAGGGCGGCGTGGGTAAGACATCTATTGCTTGTGCAACAGCCGTAACGCTTGCCGACAGCGGTAAAAAGGTGTTGTTAATCAGCACCGACCCCGCTTCCAATCTGCAAGATGTTTTCAATACGGAACTCACAAGCAAAGGTACTCCGATTAAAGACATTCCTAACCTTGTTGTCGCCAACCTTGACCCGCTTCAAGCCGCCGCCGAATACCGTGAGAGCGTGATTGCGCCGTATCGGGGCAAACTGCCCGACGCTGTTATCGCCAATATGGAAGAACAACTTTCCGGCTCATGCACCGTCGAGATTGCCGCGTTTAACGAATTTTCAAACTTTATCACAGATAAAAAGGCGCAGGTTGAATACGCTCATATCATATTTGATACCGCTCCCTCAGGACATACGCTCAGAATGTTGCAACTTCCGTCCGCATGGAGCAATTTTATAAGCGAAAGTACGCATGGTGCTTCGTGTTTGGGACAGTTATCAGGGCTTGAGGAACGCAAGGATATATACAAAAACGCAGTAGAAACATTAGCTGACGGCGCAATGACAACGCTTATTCTTGTTTCACGCCCTGAAACCGCGCCACTCAAAGAAGCTGAACGTGCGGCGGGTGAGCTTGCCGAGCTTGGCGTTTTGAATCAGTCGCTAATCATAAACGGTGTTTTAGAATCATCTGATGATGTTATTTCGCAAAGCCTGTATAACAAACAGCAAAAGGCGTTATCCGATATTCCGCAGGGGTTAAGGCAAGTTAAGGTTTATTCCGTGCCGCTCCGTGCGTATAACATTACCGGAATGGATAATGTTCGTTCTCTTTTAACATCGGATAACTATAAAATCTACAACGAAAAGCTAAACAAAACGGATATATCACAATTAAAAGACGTTATTGATGATTTATACCGCTCCGGTAAAAAAGTCATATTCACAATGGGTAAAGGCGGCGTGGGTAAAACTACCGTTGCGGCGGCAATTGCTATGGGGCTTTCCGCAAAGGGAAAAAAGGTACATCTCACCACGACCGACCCTGCCGCGCACCTTAAATTTGTTATAGATGAAAACAGCGGGATAACAATGAGCCACATTGACGAGCAAGAGGAACTAAAAAAATATCAGGAAGAAGTGCTGTCAAAGGCGAGGGAAACCATGTCCGCCAATGATGTCGCTTATGTCGAGGAAGATTTACGTTCGCCATGCACACAGGAAATCGCCGTGTTCCGTGCTTTTGCTCAAATTGTTGAAAAAGCTGATAACGAGATTGTCGTTATCGACACCGCGCCCACAGGTCACACGTTGCTTTTGCTTGACAGCACATTGAGTTATCATCGTGAAGTACAGCGAACACAGGGCATGATACCCGAATCGGTGAAAAAGCTACTCCCACGGCTTCGCAATGCTGACGAAACGGAAGTTCTGATTGTGACGCTTGCCGAAACCACGCCAGTATATGAAGCTATGCGCCTTGAGGAAGATTTGCAACGCGCGAACATAGCTACGAAATGGTGGATTATCAATTCATCGCTGTACGGAACAGGCACGACAAATAAACTGTTATCAGCCAAAGCAAGCAACGAAATCGAATGGATAAACAAGGTTGACGCGCATACGAACGGTCACTTTGCCGTAATAGCGTGGAGTGCAGATGAAATAAAGGGTGATAAACTGCTTCAAATATAGCGGAGGACGGTAATAAAAATGGATAAACCTCAAAAATCAAACATATGGGTTAAAATTGCCGTCCCTGCCGTTATCGTGATGGTTGTGATAGGTATTTGGTTTATCAAAAACAATACAGATAGCCAATCACCTCCGGCAGATAATCCCGATTTTGCCCTGCTCACCGACGAACTTGACATTGAGCAGTTAAAGACTTACGGGATGCCGATAATGCTTGACTTTGGTTCAGATAGCTGTATTCCTTGCAAAGCAATGGCTCCTGTCCTTAAAGAAATAAACGAGGACTATCAAGGCAAAGCCATTGTAAAGTTTATGGACGTATGGAAAGACCAAATCCTTGCCGACGGGTTTCCGCTTGAAGTAATACCCACTCAATTCTTCTTTACTGCGGACGGTAAGCCATTTGTACCTTCCGACCCCGAAGCAATGGAAATGTTGATGTATACTACGAAAGCGAACGGAGAACACGTATATACGGCACATCAGGGCGGCATGACAAAGGAACAGATATTAGCCGTTTTTAAGGAGATGGGGGTGGAATAGTTGCTTGACGCATTGCTTCAATCCCTGTCGAAGCTAATAGAAAACAGCGTGTGGCTTGCTCCATTGCTTGCGCTTCTCGCGGGTATTTTAACCTCGGTTACTCCATGCGCTCTGTCGAGTGTTCCCCTTGTTATCGGCTATGTCGGCGGAACGGGACAGGACACAAAGCGGGCGTTTCGGCTGTCGTTGACGTTCGCCGCAGGTTCGGCACTTACCTTTACGGTAATGGGAACGGCGGCATCGCTGCTTGGAAAGCTCATGGGCGCGTCAGCTTCATGGTGGTATATTGTCCTCGGCATACTTATGGTATTGATGGCGCTCCAAACCTTTGAGATTTTCCAGTTTATCCCTTCAACATATCTTATATCCAAAAATAACAAAAAAGGATATGTCGGAGCGTTTATAGCCGGTATCTTAGGTGGCGTGTTTTCCTCGCCATGTGCTACGCCTGTACTTGTTGTACTGCTTGGAATGGTGGCGCGGAGCGGTAATATTGTTTGGGGTATATTACTTCTTTTACTTTACTCTGTCGGACACAGCGTTTTATCGGTTGTAGCAGGAACATCAGTTGGCTTTGTCAGAAAGCTGACGGCAAGCAAAAAATACGGCAGTTTCAACGCGTTTTTGAAATACTTTATGGGCGGTATCATGCTGTTGCTTGCCTTTTATATGTTTTACTTAGGGTTTTAAGGAGAAAAACAATAATGCTGATTAAAGTTTTAGGTTCAGGCTGTAAAAACTGCATGGCGCTTACTGACAATGTGAAGTCTGCCGTGGAGGAAATGGGCGTAGAAGCGCAGATTGAAAAAGTAACCGACCTTGTAGACATTGCCAAATACAGCGTTATGCAGATACCCGCACTTGTGGTGAATGAAAAAGTATTATCATGCGGTAAGGTGTTAAAGCCGGTTGAGGTTAAAATATTACTCGAAAAGGTGTTATAATTATGAAAGCGTATATAGACAAACAAAAATGCGCTTCCGACAACCGCATATGCAAACCGCTGTCGGAATGCCACGCTAAAGCAATTTCATGGGTAGAGGACGAAGATGAGCCGCTTGGTTCACGCATGGAGATAGACGAAAGCAAGTGTACTGGCTGCGGAACGTGTGTCCCCCTATGTTGCGGTTATTGTATTGAGGTGAGATGATGGAAAAACAAAAATCAAACGGTATCGGATTTTTTGAAAAATATCTTACCATTTGGGTTGTCCTGTGTATGGCTGCGGGCATTCTGATTGGTAAATTTCTGCCCGTCGTACCGGACTTCTTAGGCAAATTCGAGTACGCGCAAGTGTCAATCCCCATTGCTATTTTAATATGGCTTATGATTTATCCCATGATGATGAAAGTGGACTTTGCAAGCATTAAGAATGTCGGCAAAAATCCGAAAGGATTATACGTTACATGGATAACGAATTGGCTGATAAAACCGTTTACCATGTTCGGTATAGCGTTATTTTTCTTTAATATCGTGTTTAAGGCGTTTATACCAGCCGAGCTTGCTAAAGACTATCTTGCCGGGCAATTCTTTTAGGAGCCGCGCCATGTACGGCGATGGTGTTCGTATGGAGTCACCTCACTAAAGGAAATCCGGCATATACTGTGGTTCAAGTGGCAACTAACGACCTAATTATCCTTGTGGCGTTCACGCCTATCGTAGCGTTCCTGCTTGGAGTGAGCGGCGTAAGCATCCCGTGGGATACGCTTCTCATGTCTGTGGTTTTGTTCGTAGTCATACCCCTAACCGCAGGAATCTTAACAAGAATTTTGATAACAAAACGCAAGGGTGTGGAATACTTTGAAAAGCAATTTATTTCTAAGTTCAACAATGTAACAATTATAGGACTTTTGCTGACCCTTATCATCATATTTTCTTTTCAAGGTGAGGTCATCATACAAAATCCGATACACATAATACTGATTGCTGTACCGCTTATACTGCAAACACTCTTGATTTTCTTCATCGCATATTTTGCTTCAAAATTATTAAAACTGCCCCACGATATAGCCGCTCCCGCAGGGATGATTGGTGCGTCGAACTTCTTTGAACTTGCCGTTGCCGTGGCGATTGCATTATTTGGCGCGACTTCGCCGGTGGCTCTTGCTACGATTGTCGGGGTGCTTGTGGAAGTTCCGGTTATGCTTGTTCTTGTAAGGATTGCGAATAAAACTACACATTGGTTTCCCGAACAAAAGAAAGAGGTGTAGTATGAAACGGGCGTTGATAAATCCTCAAAACTGTAAAATTGTGCGAATGTAACGTGGCTCTTTTATGTCCGCAGAAAGCTATCATCAGAGAGGAATCGACGGATAAACCGTGGGTGGACTTTCAGTTATGTCGCGGCTGCATGAAGTGTAAAGAATACTGCAATAATTCTGCTGTGTTAGAAGAAATAAAGCCATGCAACGGTGGCTTTTCGCAAAGTTGGTGATAAAATGAGTAAACCTAAAGTGGCATTTATATGTGTTCATAATTCATGCCGTAGCCAGATTGCCGAGGCATTGGGCAAACATCTTGCGGCAGACGTTTTTGAGAGCTATTCTGCTGGAACTGAAATAAAGCCGCAAATCAATCAAGACGCTGTGCGGTTGATGAAGCGGGAATACGGTATTGATATGGAAAATGAGCAGTATTCAAAACTGCTTTCTGACATCCCGACTGTGGATATTGTCGTAACAATGGGGTGTAATGTAGAGTGCCCGTTTTTGCCTTGTAAACACAGGGAGGATTGGGGACTTTATGACCCGACAGGCATGGGCGATGATGTTTTTATAAAAACAATTACGATTATCGAGGAAAAGGTACGGGATTTAGCGTCGAAAATATGTGGATTGCTATAACGATTAAAATACGAACTCCATTATTTACATTAACTTGAAAGATGTGATTGCAAATGCAATGACGTCTTTTTAATATGCTTGCATGAGGTGATTGCATTGGTTGTTTGAATATTTGCGTGACCGCTTAATATCAAAATAAAGTGATTCAAAAAAATAGGAGCTTGCGTTCGTCACCGCAGGGATAACCCAATCCGCCTACGGCTCCGTGGATTATCCCTGCGGTGAAGCCACACGACATTACTACAAAACTATCTTAATAGAAGCAACATGAGAATCTACAAAAAACTCCTGTATTCATTTGTAGATTCTCTTAGTTTTGTAGATTTTCATTAGAATCTACAAAACTCAATAAGCCCTGATAAAATGGGCGTTTGAGCCTGTTTGTAGTTTTGTAGCTCAAATTTCAGTTATTAATTGTAGAGTTACAATTATACATGACAAAAACGGTGTAATTGTTGACAAGTTACAACTATTACTGATAAAAACACATGTCGGCAACAAATGACAATTATTCTATACAATATGGCTTGGAAAATGACAATTAAATCGTACAAAGTTGCTTTCCGGCCATGTTGTATATTAATTTATGGTTATAGTAAATTAATCAAATGGGAGAACCTATTAAAACCTCTCGTATCCAGTGCGGGTTTTACACATTGTAGGTATAAGTTTTGCAGATATAAATTATCACCATTAAATAGGAAAATAGCAACAGGGAAGCCGACAAAACGAGTTGCTCTTAACTTTTCCTATCCTCTGAATATTATGTATTGAAAAAAAGTTTTCATGTTAAAATAAAAATAGTTAATATTTCTTTTCTGCATTTGATTTATTTTTATATGTGGATGAGGAAATTTATATTATGAATAAAATGGGGTAAAAAGATATGCCATTAATAACATTAGAAGGTGGAAAATTGACTAAAGAACAAAAGAACGAACTCATTGAAAAGATAACACAAATTTCCTCTGAAATTACACACATTCCGAGTGAGTTTTTTTCGTTAGTATTAAAGAATTACCCGATGAAAATATTGGGATAGGTGGCAAAACGATTGATAAAGTTAAACTGGAGTATCAGCAGAACCGACGTGGTAATTAAGAATAACGGACATATAATCATAAATTTTTATATTATGTAGAGAGTTTACATTCTTGGTAAAAATTTATTACTATAAGGAGTATACTTATGGATTCAATAGTTACTTTCTATGTTACTCGACATGGGGAAACTTTACTTAACTTTATAAACAAAGCCCAAGGTTGGGTTGACTCTCCATTAACAGAAAAGGGAATGCACACAGCCAAGCAACTGGGACAAAAACTAAATAGTATTCATTTTTCAGCAGCTTATTCCAGCGATACCTCCAGAGCAATATTAACTGCTAAGACTATATTAACGGCAAAAGGGCAAAAAGATTTGCCAATAGTGCCTGATAACAGGCTTCGAGAATGGTGCTTAGGCTGCTGGGAAGCCGAAAATAACGATAAATTTATATCTATATAAGTTCTAATTAATGATTGCAAACAACTTTACAAAAAAAGTAAACCAATGGTAAACTCCCGATAAGGGGGAATATATCCATGGATAACAATGAAAGAGTAGAAAAAATAAATGAAATCAAAGCTGCATTAAAAAAAGCAAAGCAGGAAAACGAAACCCGAATGATTCAAAGGTATCTTGCCATATTGCTGTATTTAAAGGGAAACCATAACCAGGATGAAATTGCAGAGATAGTCGTGATCTCAAAAAGAACCGTATACTATTATATATCTGCTTATGAAAAAACGGTATTGACGGACTGGAGCCTATAAAGCATAAGGGTGCAAACCCAAAACTGACCGCAGCCCAAGAAAACGAGCTGAAAAACGTAATTATTAACCAATATCCCAAAGATTGCGGTTTTCCGACAGATTATAATTGGACAGCCGATTTACTGCGTAAATATGTCAGTAACAAATACAGCATTAATTACAGCAGAAGCGGAATGACGGCATGTCTCAAAAGAATTGGGTTTAGCTATACAAGGGCAACATATGTCTTGGCAAAAGCTGATCCGGTTAAGCAGGAAGCATTTATAAAGGAGTTTGAAGCCATTAAAAAAAAACTTGTGAATGATGAAATATCAAATATCCTGTTTCAGGACGAATCTATGATACGGGATTATCTTGCTGTCGGAAGTACATGGTTTCCAAAAGGCAAACAACGTCAGGTACCGACATTCGGTCAGCATAAAGGTGTAAAGCTCATTGGTGTTTTGGATTACGAAAGCGGTGAAGTATATTGTATAGAACGTGAGCAATATGATGCCGAGGTATTTAAAGAATTTTTGAAATCCGTTCTCGTGAAATACTCTGTTGGCAGGATAGTTATGATTCTCGACAATGCAAAAATACATCACGCCAAATTATTAAAAGAGCTGTTGGATGCCAATCCGCGTTTGCACCTTATGTTTTTACCTCCGTACAGTCCAAACCTCAATTTGATTGAAGGGCTTTGGAAATGGTTAAAAGATAAAACTATCAAAAATGTTTTTTATGGTACTGTTAAAGAGATTCGCGAGGCTGTTTCGTTATTTTTTGATACTATTAATACTGACAAACTCACTACCATTGACAGATTGTGTATCCAGTTGTAGTCTGCGCAAATATTAATTAGAACTTATATAGTGTCATGAATGCGTTTCCGAAACAATATAACTTTATGGAGCTTAATTTGCATCTACCGGAGTTTGCGATTTTATTTATAGAGCCGATACTACAGGTATGGCAGAGCCATTTCATATAATCACAAAAAGGCTGGAAGAGTTTTTTATAGAAGCAGGTAATAATCATCTGACATTGAACTCTTCGAATGTTTTAATTATTACTCATGCTTTTGCCATCAAAACATTGCTGTATTTGTTTTCAAAAGAGATGTTTCAGAAAACATCTAAAATTCAAAATGTCGATATTTTTCATATTAAATGGAATGGTAAATGTTTTTTCGTCGAATAGTATAAGCATAACGAGCAAAACGTTGTAATTTTGATGTGAGTTATCAAATTTATATACTGTGTGAAGGTGACTGCGATGAACATATTGGTCTTAGGCGGTACAAGATATGCAGGTGTACATTTGGTGAATGAGTTGCTATCGAACGGTCACGATGTAACGATAGCCACACGTGGGATAACACCTGACAATTTTGGAAATACGGTAAATCGTAAAACGATAGAACGGCATAACGCCGACAGTCTTTATGCCGCGTTTCAAGGTGAAAATTTCGATGTAGTTATTGATAATTTAGCTTATTGTTCAAACGATGTCCGATTTCTCTTGGATACAGTTCAAACAAAAAAGTATATCTTGACTTCTACTGTTTCGGTTTACAACGATTTTCATATGAATATGCGAGAAGCAGAGGTTGATACAGAAAATATACCGCTCAAATGGTGCGGACATGATGATTATGCTTACGATGAGGTCAAACGTCAGGCTGAATCCGCTCTGCTTCAAGCGTATCCGGACATACCCTCCGTTGCGGTGCGTTTCCCGTGGATATTTGGCAAGGATGATTATACAAAACGGCTTTTTTCTACATTGAACACATTTTTAACCAACAGCCTATGATTATAGATAACATAGATTCCCGCCTTTCGTTTATCAGTTCTGACGATGCCGGTCACTTCTTAGCGTGGTGCGCTCTAAACCCAATAGCGGGATATGTAAACGCAAGCAGTATCGGCACGGTTTCGCTTTCAGAAGTTATAGATTATACTGAAAAACACTCCGGGAAAAAAGCGTTGATATGCGAAGATGGCGAAGCTGCTCCGCTCAACGGCGTTCCGAGTTTTAGCGTAGATGTTTCGACCGCATTGAACGTAGGATATGTTTTTCAAAATATTGCTGATTGGGTATACCCTGCGATAGATTATTGGCTTGGCGTTTTGCGCACATTATAAGCATATAGCATATAAAAGGAGAAACTAAAGGAATATCGTAATTTAAAGAGATTATCTATGTCATTCTATACACATTATTATCCAATGAAAACCCATATTTATGCTTTCCTGCTCCAACATTTTTGCCTTGTAAAGCAAGACGGTTTTGTTTTTGCATTAATCTGTTTCGCACTGAAACAGCGTTTATAACAGTAGTTCTTTTATGAGGTTATGCGGACAACCGCTAAAGGTTGTCCACATAGCCTTTTTAATTTGTGATAGAGAGGTGCATATATGTATATAAAGCCATCAAAAACAGTCAAGAAAAGGTTTAATATTAGATTATCTCATATAATACCGCTTGTTTTTCTCCTTATTTGCATTCCCATTTTCAATGTATGGGGAACAACGGAAACCAATAGCATTAAACCGGAAGGTTTTATGAATGACTCCGGTTACGAAATTAATGATAGGATAACAGGCGAAAGCGGCTTGGTTTATCTTCCCGAGTTAACGGAATTTACAAGCATGGCAGCGGTCAAGGTATCAACAAATATTGCCGCGCCAAAAGAGCTTACCAACGTAATAGACAAGGTACGGATGGCAGCATTGGACAACTCCTATTATGGTGAATGGACGGCTTCATACGGAGAAAACGGTGAATTAATTAATACTTCCACCGGACAAGCCGGCAAGTTCCATTCCGGGGCGAGCTTCAGATTGGAGCTTGACTGGTCTACCAAAGGCGAAAGCCTGTCAGCCGGTGATTATTTTACATTCCGCATACCAAAAGGCTTTATTGATACAAAATATATAAAAAACCAATCGAGCGGTGTACTTTACGAAGACGCTGACAACGACAGTACTCCCGTAGTCGCACATTATACGCTTGAGGTATTAAACGACAGTGTTAATCTCGACAATGATGTGCTGATAACATTTACTTTCACTGAATATGTAAATGACAAGAATAAAATAGTCGGTGACTTCTGGCTGATGTGTTATGCGCAGAATTTTGACGGAACTGATGAAAAAGGTGAATCAAAAGCGGTTGAGTTTGAGATCAATGCTGACGGAAGCCTGCAAACCTTTTCATTCGACGTTACTGTATTACCCCCACGGCCGGCTGCGGAATGGGAGCCAAGTAATTATAATTACATCAAATACGGAAGCTGTTCACCCTCATATATCTTAGACGGTTTTTACTACTTCCGATGGGAAATGTATATTAACATGGACTTCAACACCAATACACCGGTAGTAGATCATTTTAAAATAGAGGATGTTATTCCATCCGATAGCCCGCATAAATTCATAAGCCCTGCCGATAACGATGGTTTTGGGGAACAGAAAAACATACACCGTATCTTGATTCGGGAATATATCGGTGCGGATGAAGACGTTTACGATACTCCCGAAAAAGATACACCAAACTCAAGGCGGATTATAACGCCGACGATTCGGAAAACTGGATACACAAATGTTTCCGTTGGAATGGCAACACCGGTTATTTTCTGCCCGATTGTGAAGGTTTACAAGTATTAACAGGAGTTGACGGCGGTGAGGGAATTAATGTGACCGGTTTTGCCAATCCTTCATCGGATGCCTCGTACATGCCAAGTACGTTTAACTACCCAGCTTTAAACGATGATGGGAAAATCACGTATCAAACCAAGATTTTCGGCAAACCGGACGCAGATAAGCGGTCACAGGTTACGAAATTCCGTTTGGCACGGCAAGCGACTGACGCAAACGGCGAAATTAGAAAACTGCCCTGGGTTTTTGAGGTCCAAAATGGCACCGGCATAAAGGTTGCCACAAAAACAGGCGGTTTTTATATGCAGGGCGAAAGTTTTAAACTCGAAAAAAAGGCTAATATCCTAATGAGTGACTTCGACTTCTTCTTCCAAATGAGTAAAGTCGCACAGTTCGTCAATGTATGGGAATTGGCAATGGGTGCAGGCCTTATAAAGATGGGAAGAAAAGCAATGGAGGAATATTTCAATTCCACCCGAAAAAATGCAGCGTAAAGAAGGTGCGATTATATGATATTGGACAAAGACGGTCAAATAATGTGTATCAAAGGTATCAGCTTTTACATAGGTATGCCTGTTATAGCACAAAACTGTATGTATATTGGTTTGGTAGGTGTAATAACAGAAATCAGAACAGACTGTGACCTCGAAACAGAAAACCACGGCCCTGATATTTATTGTTCTTTTCAGTATAACGGGGAAGTGTCCGCTCGATTGGGTATGGAGTCGGATGAAAACTGTTTCGACAGGTTGATTATGTCCCATGAAATGCTTCAAACTGTTTAAAACAGAAAAACGATTAAATAGCGGGTGTAAAGAATGGAATATCTTTACGCCCGCTTTTTTATTTGTCCAAAAGGGTGTGAAAAATGAAGAAGATTTTGGTGATGACTGAAAAACAAAAGGAGTATGCGGCTGAAAACCACAACATTGTGTATAGGTATTTACGCCGTAAAGGTTTAAGCGAGGATGATTATTATGACATAGTTGCTCCGGGTTATTTACGGGCTGTAGTTAAATATACAGAACGTGAAGACTTACAACATTACAGATTTTCAACGATTGCATGGAGAGCTATGGATTCCGACTTAATAAATCATTACAGGTATATGAACAGAAAAAAGCGGAAAGCGGAAGTGTTGAGTTTGGATGCTGACTTATCGGCGGACAATGATTTATCCATACTTGATACACTGGCGGCAAAAAGCAATACGGCACAGGATTTGGACGATAAGCTGCTTTGGCTGGAAAGTATATTCACATTTAAACGAATGTCAATGGAACCTCATTAAAATGCGGATTACCGGCTATTCCAAACGAGATATTTCAAGACAGCTTAAAATACCTTTTTCTGAAATAGACATGGCATTATTATGTGTCTGGAATTGCATAAAAGGATTATTTGACAAGGAACTGTCATTAACAGACAGAAGCATTCTTTAGTAAATAATAAACAGTGGCGGCTATAGGGGATAACATATTTACTTTAGCCGCCCTTCACTATTTATTATAATTATATGGGAAGATGAAATATCATGGGTAAAAATAATACAGCATTAGCCGCAGAGTTGTTACAGAATCGTTTCGGTAACGATTAGATTGGCATAGCGTTATCACAGGTGCTCGAAACTATATGTAGTAGGGTCGGTAAAGACCTTAGACTTTCCAGAACGCGGATAAGTCGGTAATAATCAATGGCGCGGAAACTGCTCTACACGTGCAGTATATAAGCTTTTAAATATTTTTTAAAACTGAAAGAATATGAACTGAACCGCTCCCTGTCAAGCAGATAATCGAAATATACAAAACCGGATGGGTTTATGCTTGACAATACATCCGGTTTTATAACGTTGTATTTATAAACCAGGGTAGTTCATGAAGGTTGCTTCATCTTCCACATTATATAAATTGGGTGCTTATCGGCGGACCAAAAAAAAGCAGGCTGTCCTTGCCAATCAGATTGGGTTTCCTGTGAGTAGCTAAAAGTAGAAGTTTAAAAAACCAGGCTTAATGGAATAGTAGTAGGCTACAGAAGTGTTAAGCAATATAAAACGAATCATAAGTAGGCATTCTGGTAGATTCTTGAAACTATACCGGAATGCTATCTTTTCATTATTTTGTATTGTGCTGGTAAGATTGTTATGGAATAAGTGTATTTATTACATTGAATCCGTCAATTGTTTTCGAATAGCCATCAGGAACAACTTCATCTATCTGATAGTCATATTTATGCCCGGGTCTCTTCCCTATGGGCACGCAGCAGAAAGCGAAAGATCCATCACCCGCCGAGTCAACGTCTGTACGTTTGTAAACTTCACCATCTCTCAAAAGAACTATTTCTACAGATGATGGGCGTTTGCCGCCTATATTGTTATTATCTACCCATATTTTTTGCCCATTGATGTTTATTCTGCACTTCGTTGCCGGTGTACATGAACATGGCTTTTTAGGTTTTGTTATATATAAGGGTACTTCTTTTGATGCCGTATTATACGCGGTAGGGATTCCGCCCTCAACAATTGCATAATCATAGGTTATCTTCGCGGTGTTCAATGTTGGATTAACCGGGGGGACGTTCACAACCACAGCGGAAAACGTAACGATAATTGTATCGCCTCCGGGAACATTCGGCAATGCAAATCCGGCATTTGGATCGGCTGCGGGCTGCGAAATTCCGTTAACTGTGACCGAACCGGGAACAAAGGTCTGCCCGTCCGGCACAGCGTCCCTAAATACAACATTCGTGATGGCTCTGTCGTAAATATTTGACAACTCGACGGTGTACGTGACGCTTTTACCGACAGCTGCATTGGCGACACTGGATGTTTTCACTGGGATCAGTTCAGGCATGTTAACTTCATAGAGCGCGATATCATCAATCGCGTAATCGTTACCGTTTAACGCTGGCCCCTGACTGACAAACACGACGGTTAGCACGGTATTGATCCCGGAGTAAATAACGCTGCCAATCTCCACCCACTCCGGTGTATTGCGGTTCGTGTGTATAAACTGCCCCAATGTTTGTTCAACCAATATATCGCCGCTTGCATCAAGTATCTGCACGCCAATTGCGGGATCTCTGTACCTGGCGTCTTTTATCATGTTCAAAATCCAGGTGCTGAACAGATAATAGGTGTTTGGCTTAACCGTCACAGTCTCTTTGAAAATGACAGCGCCGGGATGATACCCGTTTACAAGCATAAATCTGCCTGTTTCATTTCTTGCGGTATGGTCGGAAATACGCCACCACATACTCATACCACGGTTAGCTGTATTTTTAATGGTAAATTCCCCGTCCTGGGGGCTGTTCGACTGAACATAGGTGAAGCCTTCTCCAACGCCGAGATACGGATTCACGGTCGGATGAGTATCGGTGGACGTGCCCGGAGACAATGACCCGAACGTGCCTTCATCCGCTTCGTCAAGGACATTTTCAGGCAAAATAACGGCGTGACTGTCGATGATGGTGGTGATAGGCGTATACCTGACCGGTCCGTTTAGTATATTCTGAACGGTCAGATCCAAACCGGACACAGTTCTTAAAAGAGTATTTGGCGTAACACAGTCAAGATCTGTAGCTCCCGGCGGCACAGACGCAGCGGGCGCATAGCTGAGGGGTGGGACGATTCCCCCTGCCAAAATGATGCCGGTGGCGGCGGTGGAAAAATCCCCAGGTGTCGGGACAGTATGGGTCATTCCGTAATATTCCACTATCTGATAATTGCCGTCGGGAACATTGATAAAGGAATAGTTTCCGTTTACGTCGGTTAAAACGGCAAGCATTGCCCCTGAGTTTGTATCCTGTAAAACAATCGGGACATTTACTATACCGGGAAGTGCGGGCGAGGCTTCTGTCGTCCTTGCACTGTCAAAAATTAAGCTGCCTGATATGGTAGGCATATATATACATTCCTTTCATTTCGATATTGATAAGGCTATCATGGAATGAGCGTATTTGTGACATTGTACCCTTCAACCGTTTTCGTATAGCCGGGTACGTCTGCTTCATCTATCCGATAGTTGTATTTATGCCCGGAATTTTTCCATACAGGCAGGCAGCAAAAACCGAAAGCCCAGTCATTCTCCGCATTTACAAATCTTCTATCATAGACTTCGCCATCTCTCAAAAGAAGGATTTCAACAGTATCCGGACGCGTATCGTCTATATTGTCATTGTCATCCCAAATCTTTTGCCCTTCGATTGCTGTTCTGCACTTCATTACAGATTTGGGGCATATCCTTTTCGGTTTCGGCACAGAAACCTGTTTCCACTGAGCGTAAAGAGTAATATCATCGTCTATAATGAACGAGTCCCCGTGTGCGTAGGACGTTCCGGTTCCGTCAGACCGTGTATTCCAGCTCGTTAATATATGCATCACGCGCCTGATTCCGGTTTTGATCGGTGACAGCACTGTATATTCCGAACCGTATTCAATATCTTTATCCATATAGCTGCCGGTTCCGCCGTTAGCGTCGTAAATGACCGAGTATAAAATGGGACTCCATTGCGCATAAAGCGTTACGCTGCAGTTAAGAATTATATTGTCCCCCGGAGTATATTCTGTTCCGCTGTCGTCCGATTCTGTGTTCCAGCTTGTAAAGGTGTATCCCTCGCGGCTGATTCCTGTTTCATCATACGAATGTACTGTATGCGTACCTCCGGGAAGGATATCCGGACTCATATAACTCCCACTACCGCCGTTGGCATTATAAATCACGTTATAAGCTACGGCAATAGGCTCTCCTTCTGTATAATTGATGTCAAAATTATTCAGCGGATGGTCTGTAATTGTTGTTCTTGCAAATTGTATATTAGGATACAACGTTCCCGCGTCTGCCGGAGGATTATAGGCGGCGGACGCTCTATTGCATCCGAACACCGTGCTGCTGCTTATGTTAAGATTACTGTAAGACGTATTATTCGTATTAATACCGCCGCCATTGGTATTCGCCACGTTGCCGCTGATTGTTCCGCCGGTCGTGGTAAAGGTGGCTGTGGCTGTCACAAACATACCACCGCCATTGTTAGCTGTGTTACCGCTGATTGCTCCGCTGCTCATGGTAAAGGAGGCGTTTCCCATTATAAATATGCCTCCGCCGCGATCATTAGATGAATTATCGCTGATCATCCCGCCGTTCATGGTAAAGGAGGATGTGCCAGACATAAATATGCCTCCGCCGTTACCGGCCTTGTTACCGCTAATTGTTCCACCGTTTATTGTAGAGGAGGATGCACCTGCCATATATATGCCGCCGCCATAACTATCAGCAGAGTTACCAATAATCATTCCGCCATTTATGATAAATTTGCCGTTATTCAAATAAACCGCGCCGCCATTTGTATTATTTGAGGAACAATTTTGTATAACAACTCCGTCATTTATAGTAAGACTGCCGCTGTTTACATATACTCCTCCACCGCCGTTCATAGTTTCGCTATGCATTCCGTCCAGGGTGATGTCCTGTAAAATAAGGGTTCCGGCAACTGTAAAATGCCATGTGTTAGTGTTGGACTGAGACATGACCCAGTTGTTGCCCGTGTCAGATTGGATTGTAATTTCTTTTCCGGACGGAACTGTAACTGTAGCCGTAAAGGGCATATCACCGAAAATGACAATCGTATCACCCGAAGCGACATTGTCAATAGCCGCTTGAAGGTCAACGCTTGTACTGCCCGGAGGTAACGTTATATTCATTATTATTCGCCTCTGTTTTCTACCAGTTCAAGAGCGTCCTCCAACTTAAGTTGTAGAAGCATTTTCGTTTTGATTACGTCCCTGAGCGTTTTCTGTATGCTATTATTGACCGCCATGATATCGCAAATTGTAACTTCGTCGGGATCTTTATCGTCCAATGTTCCAAGAACATATTGGAGCTTTTCACCCTCCGCTTTCAAAATATGAGCTAATGACAGTTCTTCTGTAGCGATTGACGCAATGATAAGGTTTATAGCATCTTCTCTTTTATATTGATATCCGGGTTAATGTCCGGAATTGTTGGCATCGACAAAATAAAACGTCTCTTTCTTAAGTAATTTGTAATGATGACTTTTCACGAATTTATTTCATCCTCACGGGTAATATTTATTTCTTCCGGAAGAGTTGGCATATATATAATTTTGCATCTCCTCGCGACTACCCAATATAGACTGTTTCATACTATAGAATATGCGCGATTCAGGATAGTGCGACTGCTTTATAGTTTTATTGACAGTTGCAAGATAGACTAATGTTCAATCAAACGCTATAAACAGTAAAAATCAACGCGCTTTGTTTTCTAAAAGAGTGAAGTTAGTGGAGCTGCAGAAAACATCCCTGCAATAAGCATTTGGTTCCGGTTATCTAAGCAATGCTCACAAGTTAAGGAGTAACACAAAATATAGCACAAAATAAACATTAAGAGCGCATTAAAAAACGTCATTATGACTATTGACAAAGAAACAATTACCGCAAAATCGAAGGCGAACACCTTTTCGGTGTAACTTGATTATGGCGGTGTCCAAATGCAAAATAATATTTCGAGAACTGAGTTAAACGAATATATGTGTGAATCCGACATCATGATAAGTTCCAATGATTATCTCGCAGCTTCAAGACTTAATCCCACAGACTTTACACGCAACAGGAAAATGCCGTTCAAAAAACTGATACAATTTATGATTACCCGTGTTAAAGCCGCACACAAAACGCTTTGGAAATATTTTTCGATAAATTGGGTGAAGATAAATATATGACTCAACAGGCATTCAGCGAGGCGCGTCTTAAAATTAAAGATACAGCATTTTCCATGCTTTTTATATGACCGCTGCGTTGGCGTACAAAGGTTATTATGACACATGGTACGGATACAGGGTTTTGGCCATCGACGGCAGCAAACTCGCTTTGCCCGATAATGACCTTCTCGGCAGTATATACGGCACATTGGGTCCCAAGTCATCATCCCCCACAGCTCAGGCGTCGGTTTGTTATGATGTTTTAAACAAGGTAATTGTGGATGCTCTTGTTGAACCTATGTCCGTCGATGAAAGAACGTTGGCCTTTCAACATATAAAAAACTTGGATAAGAGTGTAAGATTAGGGAAAGAACTTGTAATAATGGACAGAGGCTATCCTTCTTTTGACTTAATAAATGCTTTGGGTAACGAAAATATCAAATTCGTGATGAGAGTAAAACGTGCTTTCAACGCTGACATCGATTGCCAAACCAAGTCCGATGGTTACGTAACATTACATAAAAACGGATACCCGGATATAAAGGTAAGAGTAGTAAAGCTCGTACTTCCCTCGGGTGAAACCGAAACCCTTATTACCAATTTGTGGAACAAAAAACTCAAACCGGATGATTTCAAACGCCTTTATTTCCTCAGATGGCCTGTGGAAACAAAATTTGACGAGGTAAAAAACAAGCTTGAAATTGAAAATTTCACGGGACTTTCAGTAAAAGCCATCCGACAGGATTTCTATGCCACCATGTATCTTTCCAACATAGCAGCGGCGGCTTGGTGGGAAGCTCAGGCGAAGGTCGAAGAGGAACGGGAAGGTAAAGATAATAAGTATCGGTATGCAGTCAATGTCAACCACGAGATCGGCGTATTGAAAGAACGCCTTATTTATGCATTTATATCGGAGAATCCGGATGATGTAAGAAAAGAAGTGGAAAAGATTATTCTTTTACTGGCTAAACGTGTTTGCCCTACTAAACCATACCGTTCCGTTATCAGAAACAAATCCCCAAGAAAGTCCAAGTTCCACTTTAACTCCCGCTCAAATGCTTGAGTCTCTTAACTTGTGGGCATTGGTTATCTAAGTCAGTCAATTGAACAATTCCATTAGAGTAAGACAACAAACCTCTCTTCTTTAAAAGGTTGGTAATAGACTTTTGAAGGCAATTTATCTCTCTGTGAAAATTACAAAGATTCTATTGAAAAACTGAATTTTGTTATCGAAAAGTTGTTCCTGTCACTCCGCAATGATGGGGGGTTAGCCATTTTGGTAGGTGATATAAGGAAGAACGGCCTGTTTCACAGTATTCAGTAAGATATGATGACAATAGGAAAGCTGGAAGCGTTCATTGGCGGTAAAGCGGAACTGAGCCAACTTTACAGCAAATTAAAGAGCCATCCGAAAGCGGTGAACAACAAGACTTATGAAGAACGGATAAGAGCAACTATTTACGAGAACAAAAACGATTTTTTTCAAATAAATAAAGGCTGTTACCGACTTTCATATCAGGCGGTCTAAGGCTATAATTCAAAAATTTTAAATTTCAAAAATCAATACATCCTTTATTATTGTTTTTAACCATATAAAAATGTATAGTATTAGTATAAGGTAGGTGTTTTTGTGCGTGATATTGAACAGGCAATCCGTGAAGTCAATGGCACAATGACTTTGGAGGGTATGCCTTTAACTGAAAAAGACAAAGAAAATATGCGGTCGGTTTTACGCGGGGATATTTCATTTCGAGATATGAAAAAGAAAATTATCGCAGAATATCTACCGAAACGGATTGCACATGAACAGATATGAATGCGGTTTGATTAATCTTAATGTGCGCCATACTTCCGGAGACAGCATATATGTTGATTGCCCTGCGTGTTCGGTTTTCAGAAAGGGCAAGCTGAACATTAATTTTAAAAAAAGTAATTTCCGCTGTAACCGTTGCGATGCACACGGCGGTATACTTGATCTGTATATTGTTTTCGGCAATACTGCCTTAACCCGCAGCGAAGCCCGTGCTGAAATCATTGAAAAACTGAAAATGCCCGGCGCGGTGTCTTCTCACGATACCTTTTTCCATAAAATAGTTAACAAATCCGTTACAAACGCAAAGCTTGCGGACATAACGGATATTGACAGCACGTACAGATTATTGCTGTCGCTACTCCCATTATCCGATTATCATGCAAAAAAACTAAGTGAGCGCGGATTGACAAAAGAACAGATACGACGGTTTAATTTCAAGAGTGTCCCTAATCCTGCCTATATTGATAATTTAATAATGCAGCTTACAGAACAAGGCTGTGTTATGAACGGCGTACCGGGATTCCACACAGATCAAACCGGTGGTTGGACAATGCGCTTTTCAAGTTACTGCTCGGGGATCATCATACCGACAATAGGATTGGATGGGTATATACACGCGTTGCAGATCCGTCTTGACAAGCCGTTCGAGGACGGTACCAAATACATTTGGTTTTCCAGTGTAACAAAGGAACAAGGCGTTTCATCCGGCTCCCCTATTAATCTGGCAGGTGATCCTCATGCTGAGATTGTTTATCTTACGGAAGGAGGGTTGAAAGCAATAGTGGCGCATTGCCTGTCCGGAAAGACTTTTTTAGGCAACCAGGGTGCAAATCATTTGTACGCACTGGCAAATGCACTGGAAGAATTAAAGCGAAACGGCACAAAAATTATCGTTATCGCTTATGATAACGACAAATATAGTACCTTAGAGGTCAATACAGGTTACTCAAAAATAATTGCGATGGTACAAGAGCTTGGATTCCAACTGGAGTTGATAAATTGGGATTCAAAGTATAAAGGCATTGACGATTTTTTACTGGCAAGGATAAGAAAAAAGCAATTATCCGGTCTTGCTAAGTCGGCATGAGAGGCAGAGTTATTGATGAAAAGCTGAATTTAATTAATTTAATTAAAGGCTGTTGACATAAAAATGTTAACAGCCTCAGCTTTTCGACAAACGGCTTCTTGAGAATTCTAACTCAATAAGCTGTTTGAATTATTATTGTTATTTTTATTAAATATTCAAAAAATGCTTATACTGTCGAGTTGGAAATTTGAAAGAATATCATTCCATCTTTTTTCTCAATCTCTTTCATACCAATTTTTCTTAAAATTTTTATAGATGGAATATTATCATTAAGACAGTCTGCTGTAACAACCATTACATTGTCTTGGGACAAACCCCATTCGAGTAATGCGGCAACAGCTTCAAGTGCAAATCCTTTTCGACGTTGAGGTTCAATAATAGCATATCCAATGTCGATAATGCCTTTTTCATCAGGCGGTCCTTTGAACCCGCCATCACCTACAATTGTATTGTTCTCTTTGTTAATAAAAAGCCAAGCATCAAACCCGTCCGGTTTAGACTTATTCTTGAGACTATCTCGCAGTATGTGTAAAATATCTTTGATATCGGCAGATTCCGGCCATGATTTTGTTTTTATTGCTCCTAATAAATCATAGGCTGATATATCGTTATCCATCACTTTCAAGATGAAATCATAAGTCATTGGAACCAAGCGTAGCCTCTTTGTCTCAAGCGAAATATTACCCTGAAGTGTATAACTGACAATACAGCCATTACATATATTACAGCTTTTGAAAATAACGACGTAAAACGATTATCACTATGTTTTCTGAAATAAAAGTGTATGAATGAATGAGCGGTTAAGAAAACATCAACAATTATTTGCAAAACTAAGTTGGGTTTTGCTCCTCCGTATATCGAAATATAAAGAGCAACAAAATACAATGGCAAATGTAACATAATGAATACCTTATATGCTTTTTCTTCTGCCATATCTTTTAATAGGATAAGCATTTTCCATTCTCTTGTACGAATAGCATCCATTTCATGTATCAGTAAAAGAGAAAAAATGAATGCAAATAAAGCTGTACTCATTTTCATTCACCACCCAATAAAATACTCGTTTACACTCAACCGGCGCAACTCTGCTATACTTAATAAATATACCCCGTGTCATTGCTTAGATAATTTAGATACTTATAGAGCAGAGCCGTTTCAAGCTATGCACGGTATTGTGTTTATACTTCGCTTTGATTTTTTGAAAATAAAATCGAGATAATTGGTGAGCATTATGCTAAAGCTTACCATTGCTATTGAATAATATTATCTATTACTGCTACTATTCCGGCAGCGAGAGCAGCGGCAATGATTCCAATTATAATTCCTTTACAAGCGCCCTTAACATGATGAATAGGATTTTTGTATTCCTTTACCATATCTTCTGTACCCGGAATGACCACCTTTCTGCTATGAGCAAAAACGATAAAGTCAAAAATAACTAGGTCATACATATTTACAACAAAAAATAAAACGAATACATGAACAAAGGCTTGAGCAAAATCCGTTTTCCCGGAAAAGAAAGTAAGAAGAGCCAGTGCAACTACGGCTATAAGCGTTCCAATGATTTTTCGTGCGATATTCTTTTTCTTCGTAACGTCAAGAATATCCTTATATTGCGGCAGATTTGCTACCCTATCACGAATAGCCGGGGATAAGAGGTTATCTGTGACAATGGGTTTTTAAATTGTGGTGGTAATATCGCAAAAGTGAAAATTATACACAAAATAATGCACTGAATAAAAAGCGCCATGTTTTACTCCCTTTCATATTATGTATATCTGATTTCTATTCACAATACTGATAACCGAACCAAGAGTGAACTATAAATACACGGCTAAACCGAAACGTTACGACCCTATTGTACTTAACGATAATACCACATATTTCAAATTGTTAATCCCTATAATCATGTCGTAAAGACGTTTTGTGCCGCGAGTTTGGTTGTGCTTGTTAACTACGAATAACGCAGAAGCGTTTTTTCTAACCGCGTTTTCAAATCACAAGTGTCAAACTCAAATATATCAACAGGCAATTTTCCATTCATCTGATACTCGCTATCTATTACTGTACCACCTAATTTCTTATAAAACTCATTTGATGGAGCATAATGATGGTTATATACATCCAATTTTGTCACACCGAGAGGAATGAAATAATTCAAAATATTTAAGATAAGTTTTAATGATACTCCTTTACCGCGATGTTGCGGAAATACCCACAGACCATTTAGCTCTATGCCGTTTTCGGGAGTGTCTTTTGAATCTACGAAACTGGCGAAAGCCACTCCTAACATATTGGAATTATCAAAAACGCCTAAAAGCAATCTGATATCATTATTTTCATCAGGCGTATTCATCCAATCTGTCCAGAATGTAATCTCTTTTTCGTATTTCAACGTGTTTTCAGCCTTGCCGGCCAACTCCTCAGTCCAACATGATATTTTTAGTTTCATTGCTAAAGGCATATCATCAATCGTCAAATTGCGAATTTCCATCATTGTTCTCCTCTATCCTGCATTATATAAATTAACTCTCATGTTGCGAAGCATTAGAGCCGCAACTGCTAACAATTTTACTGTAACCTTAAGCTGTCGATAAATCCTCTAATCAAGGTATGGAGCTGTTTTGAACCACACGCAGCGTTGTGCTTATACTGTGGTGAGTAGCTTCTTATAAATTACAACGAACAAATCCACCTCATCTTGATTAACGGGAACAACCTTACCGTTACTAAACTCTGAGCCTCGTTCTCCCATGAAGCCAATACATGATAACAAAGTATAAAATGTTACCGCTTTTCTCTGTATAACATTTGCCTGTATTTCATCAAGCCAATAATCAACATATTTTGTATCCGCTTTCATGGCAAGTAACGCCATATTCATAAGCCCCACAACCTCAAGAGAATCGCCAAATCCCATTTCATCAATATCAACGATACCTACCGGTTTTCCATTTTGTATAAGTACGTTTTTTGTTGATATATCATCTAAATAGGCGGTGGGGTTTATGTTTGCGAAATAATCTTTTAACGTATCCAATACAGAAGCGACGGTATCGCAGACAGATGAATCAAAAACCTTATTCTTTATTATGCTTTCGCGGGAGTGCCGGATACGATTCTTTATACCCTCAATACAGGTCGCAACAGAATAATCACCGGAGCCATCCACTATGTTGGATGGCAAAGTTGATACCTTCCTTTGAATTTCTACTATTTCTTTTACAATATCGCATTTTTGAAAATCACTGAGCGCATGGTATTCTTCACCTATATCTTTGCCGCAAATATATGTGATGAGAACGTAATATACATCATCGCATTGCCCATACCCCAATAGTTTTGGAATAGGTATTTCAAGCCGTGCAAGTTCGTTCAACCATTTAACAGAACCTTCATAAAAGCATTTGTTTTCTTTGCTTGTTACTCTTAATACAAACTCGTTATTCTCTGTCTTGACATAATAAACACTATGGCAGTATCCGGTTGTAAATCTCATTATTTTTACTGGCGTTACATTAAGTTCGTTTTTCAATATTTTTAACGCTACTTTTTTATGTACATCTAAATTATTCGACATGATGTTTGCCCTCAGTTCTGAACATAATATAAATACTTGGTTACACTGAACCGGCGCAATCCTGCTACGCTTAACAAAAGTACCCCGATGCAACGGCTCAGATAATCCCGATGCTTATGGTATGGGGTTGCCTTGAGACTTTCACGGCATTGCGCTTATACTATGCGTTATCAAGTCTTAATGGTTGTAGCCAACTTTTCAATTTGATTGCCGTCTATATAGAGTTCAGAGGTTGTTGGCCATGTTCCTCTTGATGGAGCAACAAGATGAATGATAAGCTCATCGCTCGTTTTTACTTTACTGCCTACTTCCATTGTGTCTATATAGACCCTCAAAATGCTGTCAATTATTTCAATCGCCACACTACTATTCTCTATATCTCCAAAAATCTCTTGCGCATTCGGCATATACAAAAATATATCCCATGAATCCGGGTCTGAGTATATGTAGTCATAATAACCGTCCGCAGCATCACATTTTTCAACCCATTCTGTAATAACATCCAGAGAAATAGCCTCACAATTTGTAATGTTGAGTAAATATCGCGAAAAATCCCCTGTGGATTTATCAATTACTGCATACTGTTCATCAATCACAGAATCTTGATTAATAGGTGATTGTCTATCTAAAAGCGAACACCCGGATATAAGAACTGTAATCAACAAAACAGTTGTTAATACCTTCACTTGCTCCAATTTCATCACAGCCTATCTCGCATATTATATAAATTAACTCTCATGTTGCGAAACGGCAGAACCGTAACCGCTTACCATTCCACTATTACCTTGCGCTGCAGAAATCCCGATACCCACGAAGAAGCGAGAAAAAAGAGCGTTTACGGCGTTGCGCTTATTAGCTACAGTTAATTTTACCTTTCAGCTTTAATATTAATCCGTCTAAGAACATGTCTTCAATAAAATCGAATAAAGCCCGATATAGTAAATAAAGGAATCGGGATGAAAGCGAATGAAATATCCAAGTGATTTAACAACTAAACAATGGAACATTATCAAACATTTATTTGAAAAGGAAAAACGAGGCAAACATTTACAAGTACACAAAAAGCGAAAGCTCATAAATGCAGTTTTATACATTAACAAGACAGGATGCCAATGGCGTCAGCTACCACATGATTTTCCCAACTACAAAACTGTATTCTCATTTTATAAACGCGCTATGGACAACGGGATATGGGAAAAAATACTTGCTCTGCTTGTAAAAAAACCAGGGTAGAGGCAGGCAGAACAGCTGAGCCAAGTTATGGATTAATTGATTCACGAAGCGTCAAAACAACATCTGCATCAGAAGAACGTGGTATAGATGGCGGAAAAAAGGTAAAAGGGCGCAAACATCATATAGTAACAGATGTTATGGGTAACTTACTGCATGTTGTCGTTCATGCTGCCAATATACATGACACCAAAGCCGGTGGTGATGTCATAAAAGAAACAATAGAAAAATATCCGTCAATAAAGGGTGTATGCGGCGATGCCGTTATCGTAAAACCTTCGAAGAAGAAGCCGGTAAACTCGGCTTAACAGTGGATATTTCGGAGCGCATTAAACCGGGTTGGGAGATACTTCCAAAGCGTTGGCGTGTAGAGCGTACGTTTGCTTGGATGAATGGAGCCCGTCGTCTTTCTAAAGATTATGAAATTTTAACTGTTTCTGCCGAGTGCATGATTATCATTTCTCACATTGCAACTCTTCTGAAACGCTTTTAGTTTTTTGAAGACAGGCTCTAAATGTTTCAAAACATCTGCCGTCCGGATGCCTTGTTTTTTCAATCATTATATCAATTACTTTTTTACGAAAGCTTTCCTTCTTTTCATGGGGAATATGCTTAATGAAAGGTACAAGGCTTGGCTGGTCTATCCATTTTATCATTTCGTCGCAGTCGGAAAAATATCTGTCAGCATTTTCAAACCTTATATCTATCTTTTTAAACTGTGTATTTGCAATTAATTCCTCATATTCGGCTTTTAACGGCATAAACCACGGCCATTCAAAACCAATGAAATACGCCTTATATTCATCTTCTTTCATTAAAGCTTTTACAGTATCAAAGAAATTTGAACAATTTCCGTCTCCCGCAAAATTCCATTTAATAATTCCACCTGTCTTTAAAGCTGTTAAACTGTTTTCTAATAACCTTCTATGATTTTTTACCCAATGTAATGCAGCGTTGGAGAGAATAACGTCAAATTGATTTACAAAACTCATATTGTTTATATCCATGCAAATAAAACTAATATTTTCTTTTTCAAGTTTCTTAGCGGTATTTATCATTCCGATAGATGCATCAATACCAATGATTTTACCATTAGGTACTAATGCCGCCAATTGTTCGGTCAAAATACCATCCCCGCAGCCGAGATCTAATATAATTTCATTTCCATTAAGTTTTAATTCGGATATTAATTTATAGCCCCATTCTTTTTGATGTTTAGATGCTTGTTTGTATTTTTCCCCATCAAATTCAAAAGTGCTCATTTTATAACTCAACTCCCAAAATATAAATACTTGGTTACACGCAATCGGCGCAACTCTGTTGTGTCTGACGAAAAAAAAATATAATGCGGGTTAGATAACCCGGTTAATCAAGATGTGGCGCTGTTTAAAGCCGTTCCTGGCATTGTGTTTATTTGTTACATAAAAAATTCCGGATGTTTTTCCTCTCTGCGACTGTTGAACGATAATAACAGCCTTGCGCCAACTTTCATCAGACTTCCATAAGTTCGTGCTTTTTGCGGACAATACTTTATACAACGCATACAACGAATACACGCCAGCCCTGCTGTTTTTCGAGGGTCGTCTATTGCCTGTACGGGGCAGAGTTTACCACAAGTGCCGCAATGCGTGCATTTTTTATTTCCGTGCGGCTTTATCGGTTGTGTATCTCTTGGAGTATTAAGCGTTTCACCTTTTAGAATTATACTTTCAATGCGATTCAATTGCGACATTTTTTCTTGTACCTGCATGGCGAAAGATGAAACGGCTAATAAATCCTGCACATTAGGTCTGCCGGATGCAATTTTGTTTACCACATTATGCTCAGACGCTATAACTGCGGCGGCAAGCGTAATAAAACCATTTATAGACACGATTTGTTGAAGTTCAAACAGGACGTTTGAATAATGTATGTTACCGTATGTAGCAATAAGTACGGCGGCAGTATTGTTCCCCTTTAACTTCTTTATCCGTTTTTCTGCAGCGCTGGGAACGCGTCCGCCATATACAGGTATTCCAATTAAAACTAACTCGTTTTCGTTGAAAAAGTAAGAGTTATCCCTATTTTGATACGGTGTTAGGTCTATTTCATCCTGTTGGGCATCAAACTCTGTAAGCATATGCTTTAACACAGATTTTGTTGTACCGGTAGGGCTGAAATATATAGCAGATACTTTTTGGGCTATCATAATCAATCACCTTCTCAAACAATATTTAAATACTTGGCTGCATTTATAATGGCGCAACCCAACTGTGCTTAACAATTCCAATACGCTGTTGACTTAGATAATCCGGATAATCAAGTGATAACGCGGTTTTGAGCTGCGCACGGGCAACTGCTTATAATATTCTCTCACCTTTCACTTTCTTTCTTTGAAAGGTTACTATTATGCTGAAAAGTAGCGGTTGCAGCATAACTTCCAAGGCACTCAAACTCATATAAGGGGGCAAATCACTAAAACGAGTAAAATCAAGATAAACGAATCCTTCGATAGAGCCGGAAGCAGGAGCATAAGTGTTAAAAATGCCAAGTATTACGAGGATAGCCCAAAGTTTTAGCCATGCCAATTTTTTTCCGATAATGATGTCTTTAATCCACCAAATTACGATACCGAGCAAAATTCCTCTGATTATTTGGGCAAACACTATCGTTAAAAATCCGATTTCATTAGGATTTCTTAACCCAAAGATTTCAAGAAGATTCGCTTCATAGTTAAGCAGCTCGGAAGAAATTGATCCAACAACAGTGTAAGTAATAATGTGCGCTATTATTACTTTAGTAAAAAACTTGATTTTTTCATTTGAAAATAGATTACGCATTGATTTCATTCTCCTTTGCCAGTCTGTTGAAGTAGATTTCCAATGATGATGTCATAAACAAGTTCGATTTTTTAGAGGTTTCATCGTTATCTGATACGCTTTTTCCAAACAGTTCATTCATCTTTTGCAACATATTTACATCACCGCCTGTCAGGTTCATCAGCCAACTCCAAAACCTTTCCGCAAAGTCTTGCCCTTGCTCACTTTCGGGAGATACGCCGTTATCCTGTAGTTTAGCGGCTTCTGAAATAAAGTTGCTTGTGTCGAAATAAGCTCCTAATGATGATGTTATAAGCAGACGAAATTTATCCATTGTTTCATCATGTTTTTCGTCTGATGTACTTTTAGTTACCTGTTCGTTAATTTTTTGCACTAAACTTATATCACCGCCTGTAACTTCCATCAGCCAACCCCAATATCTTTTTGCCAAATCTTGCCCTTGCTCGCTTTCGGGAGATATACCGGCATTATACAGTTCGGCCGCTTCTGCAATAAAATTATTTGTGGCATCAGCCATCCTTTTGACGTTTTCTTCGCCTGATGTGCGATTCTTTAATTCGTCAAGCACATCTCCGGCAAGATATTTTACAAGCCAGTAACGCTCGTTTTCTATTTGCAAAAGTGTGAGAATATCTGCAAATTTCTTGAAGTCCACATAATCCACTTGTATAATTTCTGCCTTTAGCGATTCAAGGGCGTCAAGAGATTGCGTCAAGTTGTTAATCTCCTTACGGATATTCGTTGCGTGTTCCGAAAGAACATCTATAACCTCAGTAGTGGTGTCCATAGCGACAATTCTTTTTTTTATCTCGTTAAGCGTAAACCCCAGTCGCTTCATCATTAGAATCTGTAACAACTTCACCAAATCCCTGTCGGTATAAAGCCGATACCCGCCTTCGCTTTCCGCTGACGGTGAAAACAAGCCTTCTTTATCGTAGTATTGTAAGGTGCGAACGGTGACACCCGCTTTCTTTGCTAATTCGCCCACTTTCATATATCCCTCCAGGATTGCACGGTAATTTTCCATATTTCTCTGCCTCCTTGATAATAGTATAAACCATTACGTTAACGTCACAGTCAAGACCTTTTCAAAATTCTTTTAAACGGCGAAAGGGCTGCCACACGGCAGCCCCTCAATATCATCAAATATAAAATATCGTACTCACTAAACCGGCGCAATCCCTACACGCCTAACGAATATACCCCTATGTTGCGAGTTAAATAAGCAATCATCAAATGACAGTATCCCCGATAAAGAACAAAAACCATGAAATGCTTCTGTTTTCAAATTATACTTTTTATGGAGTTTTTTATCTAAGCAGAGCAGTGCTCCCAAATGGACTCCTGAAGAACTGCCGATTACCACAAATTTTTCACAAGTTATTTCTTTTATTGACTCAATAGCTTTTTGAAGACCTAACCCTACATCATCAATTTGGCAGGGATGTTTGAAGTTAGGCGCTTTGCGGTAACCAAGCATAGCAGTAACAAATCCTTGCTTTGCAAAAAAATCACCAATAGCGGCAAAGCCCTCCGGTGAGCCGTTTCTCCAGCCTCCGCCGTGAACATAAACAATTAATATGGATTTTGTCACTTTTGATGGAATATGTAAAATAATATGTTGTGATTTATGTTCCCCGAAGCTAAGCAACTGACCTTTGCCGCCGGAAATTTTTGACATTGAACGCAACAATTTTGGGTAACATAAATATTCATGAATCATTTTGGGTTTACTCATTGTTACTCCCTCGCATGTTTGCCAAATATAAATTCGCTATGTTGAACCTTAAAACCACCACAGCTAACGAATTTTAGGTTGTATTGTGCCGTAACTAATACCGATACCCATGAAGTGACGTGCTTTCGAGCCTTATACGGTATTTTGCTTATTTGCTGACTAACTCACCGACATCAACGTTCAAAACAAGATTTAACTTCGGGTCATCATATCCCACAATCTTTATTCTGTTCTTGCCTTTCCTTAACGTAACAGTTTGGGACTGCATTTCGTCAGTTTCGGTGTTGTCAACATTTTCCGCTATTGTAACGACTTCATTGTCAGGAGTTATCATGACCAACTTAGCTTTCCCGCCACCACTGACCGAAAGTGAATATGAAAACGTAACATCACACTCATCTTTTGCGGTGTAACTCCAAATCGTCTTTGCGCCCGTAAAAGCCCGTGCCGACATATTAAATCCATCATCTTTCCGGTTGTACACTGACATATTCGAGTAATGGCTGTCGGCAGACTTTACTATTTTTGTATCGTCATCGTATATGGCTTTGCGGTCAACCGAACACCCTGAAAGCGATATGATTGTAAAGAACAAAAGAAACGATGCTATTAACTTTTTCATAATTACCTCCCGATAACATAAATATCCGGTTACACTCAACCGGAGCGTTTCTGCTGTGTTTAATGAAGATACCTCGATGTTGTGGATTAGAAGATAATCCCGTTACTTATGATGCGGAGCTATTCTGTACCACAAACGGCAGTTTGTTTAATTTCCACGCCTTTGGAAAATAAGACAGTTATAAAGCCGGTATTGATTTATTAAGTGTTCTATTTATATTCAACGATACAACCGGAAATAATTGAATAGAGTTTGGCTTCCATCATATTCTAATTCGCGTTGCTCAACCCATTCAAAACCCAACTTTTCAACAACTCTTTGTGAGGCAGGATTCGTGGGTTTGATTATCGCAACAAGATAATTTATATTGCAATTTATAAATGTCCAGTCAATTAATGCACGCATCGCCTCTGTAACATAGCCTTTGTTTTGCTCCAAGTCGGTCATGCTATATAATACCTCAACTTCACCGTTTAAATTATCTTTGTAGGCAACACCAGCTAATCCTAATACTTTTTTATCCTCAATACGTTCGATAGCAAGGATTTGACATATACGTCCTTCAGTATTAAACCATGTATGTGTTTGCTTAATCCAATCGGACGCTTTTTCTTTTGTTTCATAAACCATATCTGACATTTGTGTGGCTACATTTGGTTGTCTGCTGTTGAAAGATGCTGCTTCTGCATCTTCTTCACAAAACGGACGAAGAAATAATCTTTCAGTTTTTATTTCCGCTGCATTTTTTATTAACATAAACATAGCCTCCAATGAATTAATGTCCACCAGCCATATCGCCAAAGAATGTAGTAAATATAAATTAGACTAACCGAAAATTATAAAGAACAAATGATGATGAAGAAAATCTTATTTTCTGCCCATATATAGCTGAAAAATAAAATCCACATTGTGTTGATTGCCGTGTTTTATAATTGCTTCCTTTATTCCGGTAAAGAGGTTGGCTCGAATATTATCCGGCAAGCGGATATGGTCAGACATTATCAGACGCGTATTCATTTAATGTTGAAATAGAAAAAGAATATATTACTAAATGGCAAGCAAATGATAATTTTTTCTTCGATAATTTGCAAATAGCAGATAAATACTGCTTTATAACAACACTAAACGATGAACCTATTGGATTTGTTGCATGGGATCCGAGAAATATGCCTGAATACGCTGAAATCGGTGATAATTGCATTGTATCAAGACACAAAGGTTGTGGATATGGTAGGTTACAGCTTCAAGAAGCAATTAATAGAATTATCAAAAACAATGTAAAAAAAATAATTGTAACAACAAACAGTGATTTAATCCCTGCTCAACGAAATTATGAAAGTGTTGGATTCAAAATACACCAAAGAAGGGAAGATGAGGGTTTTATTGGTGATTACATAGACTATGTGTATATTTTAAAGTGAGGAATAGAACATCTCAATGAACATAAAAAAATACATTTTAGGTTCAATGTTCAGCCGTTTTTATTATATGCGTGTTTTGGAGTAATTTAACTGCTTAGATTAATTTCAATTGTTCTCTCTGCCTTAAACTTTATCCTCTCATACTGTGTTATTGAAATAATAGTGCATGTATTATGTGTGGGGTAGAAAAGAAAACCGACGTCTTTATTAATTGTAGGTAATAAAGCATGCAATAATGTATTGCAAGGCTGCTTTTAAATTATTTTCGCCATTAAATAACGCCCGGTTAAATCACGGGCGTTTTGTATAGCAATATTACTTAGCATCAATTTTTGTATCAATCTCATAAATCCGAACCAATTTATAAAACCTTGTTTTTGACAGGTTAAGCATCTTAAAGGCCGTAACGCCGCTGATTTCCTGTTTTTTCCACTTACTGTATACGGGTTCCCAATTATCGGGAAAATCCAGATTTGGACGCCCCAGGTGTTTCCCTCTGCGGAGAGCGGCGGCGATTCCCTCGGCTTGCCGGTCGCGTGTACTTGCTTGCGCCATTTTTTCAAGTCTGCTATGGGGTCGGAAGCGGCGTTGCTCCATTTTTTGGCGGCGGGTAAATCCTCTTTATTTGTGAAGCCGAAGTCGATAACCTCATTAAGCCCTTCGCCGATAATCGGGATTTTGCCCGTTACAATAGCTTGCGCCGCCATCCACTCTTCGCGGCGGGTTATCATTTCGTTAAGCTCGGTAAAATCCTCCACAAGTTTGGCTATTGCCCGTTGCGCGGGGGTCTTGCCGCTGTATATGTTTTCGCCTATTTGACGGTTTACCAAATCGTCAACCGTTGTAATTTTATCCGGCGCGATATACGGCGGTGTATAGTTTTTCGTTTGGAAGCCCGTATTCGGCATTGTTTTCCCGCCCATGCGCGGGTGAACGAACGGAGCAAGTGCGCGGTTGCCTTTTTTGAAGTCAACGTCAACGCTTTTTGTTACGAAGGTTTTTTTTCTTTTGAAAAAGGTTGACAAAAAAAACGTATGCAAAGGCGGCAACCGTCTGACAACCTCACCCATTGTGCGCGGCTCGAACGGGCTGTAAGTGATTTCGTTAAGCATTTACGTTCATCTCCCTTAAAAATATATTTAATTTACGCAACACGGGCTTTAATGCTTCCGCCGTTACACCTGTCGGCAACGTGAGGGCTTGCGTAAAAAATTCGCCTGTTTGGTAGTATACAACCTCGTTGCCGCTCCGCTCGTTTGTCGATATGCCTATGAGCTTATCAAGCGTACCCGCCGCCGCTTCCTCTATACCGTCCGCCCCCTGTACCACGGGAACGCGGGAGCGGATTTTTGCACCTGTTTTTATTACGCCGAAATCCGTAACTACGGGAAAACCACCCGCAAAAAAGTTATCCGGCGTTATGCTCGTCTTTGTGATTTCGTACATTTGCTTTTCCTCCCCTTAATTAGTTTTTGGCATTTCGCTATCAATCGCCGCATAATACGGGTTGGTTTCGCCGTCTGCGCCCTCATGCCCGCTCGCGGTTACTCCGCCCATGCCGCTGTTTTTTACGTCTGCGTCAACGTCTGCAAGGTGCGCCGTTCCCTGCTTTTTCTGCTCCGCTATGATGTTCATAGCAACGGCGGCGGCGTTTTCGGGGTTTTCAAATTTCGCCTTGTTTATAACCCCCTCAAATCCCGGAAGCGCAATGCCCTCAATGTCCTGTATGCGTTTCCGCTCGGCGTTGGTGGCGGTTGTTTCAACTTGCGCCACAAGCTCGGGATATTTCGCCCTCAAATCCTCTACGGTTTTGATTTCCATTTGCTCGTTCACTCCTTTTTTATTTTGGTTTTGGTTCTCTATATGTTCAACCGCCGCCGCGGGGGTGCGGCTGTTTAACAACGCTGTGGGGCAATTACGATACATTGCAAAATTGAAAACGCTTGAATCAACGGGAGCGGGTGCGTTTTCGTCCTCGTTTTCCTCAAATATCACTTCATCACAAAAACCGTTTGCAACGGCTTCGTCCCCGGTGTACCACGTTTCCGCCGTCATTAAATCGCCTATTTCCTTTTTATCCTTTCCTGTTTTTTGTGAATAGGCGTTTACAATTCCTTGCTTTACTTTATCAAGCATAGTTTTTCCTTTTTCAAACTCGCTTGAACTGAAATAGCCGTAAGCAAAACAAGAGGGGTCGTGTATCATAAACCACGCGCTTGACGGTATGGAAATAGATTCACAAATTGGCGATTCCCACGGCGGCGGACGCGCAAATACCGTCTATTTTGCAAGTGATTTTCTTTCCGTCCGCTCTTTTTTCCCGTATTTGCGTTCTTATGGCTTCCGCTGCGAAAACGTCCCCGCCGCCGCTGTTTATGCGAATACATATTTCCGGTGTTGTAACGCCATTCATTTCCTCAATAAAAAGTTTCGGTGTTATCTCTGTACCTTTTTCACCCGTCCACCAGTTAAAACTTTGCTTGTCTGCGATAGCATCATAAATGAAAACCTCGGTTAAGGTATTATTTATGCGGTTAAAATTCCAAGCAATTTTACTCACTTGCCCGTTGTTTTGGCTGTTGTTTTGGCTCGGCAATTTCCCGTACCTCCTTTTTGATGAAACAGAAAAGACACTCAAACGAGTGTCTTTCATGTTTTATTTTTTGGCTTTTTTATTGGCGTTGTTATTGCTTTTATTTCATCCCACCTTTTACTAATCCTCGAATGTACGGTTCTCTTTTTTATCCCGTAAACATCTGCCCACTGTGAAAGGGTTTTAGTTTCGTTATTGATTGTTACACAATGGTTTCTTCTTGTGTTGTTGCAATTTTCCATATTGCTTACCCATCTGCAATTTTCAGGGTAGTAACTTTTATTATTATCTATTCTATCAATTGTAAGGTTGTCGCTATAACCGTTTGATAAAGCCCATTTCTCAAATATTCTAAAACTTGCTTTCCACTCTTCGCATATTGCTATTCCTCTTTCACCATATAGTTTATAGGCAGGGTCGTTAATATTTCCCGTTCTCGTTTTTATTCCTTGCCAAATATGATATAATCGCGTTTTGGCTACTGCATTCGGGTTCTTCTTTCTTCGTTGCTCATCATTCAAACAACCGCAACTTTTTGTATCGCCATTTCTAAGCCGTTGCCAGGGAACAATAATCTCTTTGCCGCACATACATATACAACGCCATTGTGTCTTATTATGTATGTCGTTTTCGGCGCGGCTTACAACCGTAAGCCGCCCGAACCGCTGTCCTGTTATGTCAATTAGTTTTGGCATTTTTATCACCTTGCCTTGAAAAATTGACTATTTTATCATTTTCTTCTTTTTCAAGAGTAGCAAGATAATCGTAAACATCTGTAAGTTTGTTATAGTAGAACCATTTTGTAACAGCACTCTGCTTTGTATGTGTTGTCATTACCGCCGCGCCTAGTATCTCTAACATCAAATCTTTTGGAAGCAGAAATATTGTACTAATATCCCCAAGCTCATTTCCTAGGTTCTGCATTATTTCCATTTGCTTTTTTAAATCTCTTGTTTTGAAACAATCATTATAATTCTTCTGATACATATTTTCACAAATAGATTCTTTTTGCTTTGGTTGAATAGTGATAACATTGCTGGTAGTATTTCTTTTCATAAGTACGTAAATTCACAAAGTAAGTTCCACAGTGTAACACCGGGTGGAATTTAATAAGAGAAACAACAAAAAACAAACAAGAATTTAATATGATAAATTGGATCAAGAGAAGAAGAATCCATAAAAGCAGACGTTTTTATAAAAAAATTTACTTAAAAAAGTGCGCGTCAAAGCATCCGATAAATTGGTTTATCAGATTAAGTTCCACTTATAAAGAATTTAGTTTGAGAAATTACTTGCACCGGATAAGGTAATAAATGGAATAAAACAGTTTATTTTTTAAGCAAATCCGGAGATTGGATTACATCGTTTGCGGAATTAATTGAATCCCCAAAAGTGATGCAATCCGTTCCCCGTATGTAAACACAAAAATGTCATACGGCGATTTGCCGTTTAAGCTTTTTCGCTTCACACAGTTGACATGGGAAAAAATCAGATTGACGGTCTTCTGTGAAAATTTATCGAAGCTTTCACCTTTCGGGGCAATATCCCGAACATGGTGTGATTCTTCTCAACATTGGGCTTTTGGGATGACCTGAATGGGTCGCAAAAGAATAAATCGGATTCAGCTTCACCGTTCCGATCGGCTGTAAACGCCGGGATGTTGGCAAACTCCCCGCCATTATCGGTGAGAAGAAGCGGAAAAATATCTCCGAAGCGGAAACCGTTTTCAGCAAGCACGTCTTTTAGGGCGCGTATCTTTTGCGCAGCTTCGGCGGCAGTTTTATCATCCAAGAGCAAACCAAACATAAAGTTGCAGAAGGTAAAATCGAAAGTCATTATGACTTTTCCGCCAATCCGCCCGATGACAGTATCCATCTCAACCCATGATGAAATACCCGGCCGTCAATGTGTGCCCTGAAATCTTCGTATGTTCTGCCGAGTTTGGCTGATTTGGGTATATAGTCGGCACGGGGCTGACGGCGTTGCTTAAATTTTACAATCCTTGGAAAGTCAAGATTGGATACCGACAGATAACCCCTGTGCAAATGTCTGTACGCAGTTGCCTGTGAGATTCCAATATCGTTTGTCTGCATGATATGGTAGAGGTGCTGCCCCTTCTTGATTCCTGTGCTGATAACCTCATCCATTTCATAGAAATTTTCTTTGTTCAGCGGGATACCTTCGCGGGCTTCGGACAGAAGCGCGGTGTATGCGGTGTGGGCATCTTTTGCCAAATATAACTGCTTTTGGTAAGCACACCGTGTGCGTCGTTGTTTGCAGCTGTTGCATACAAACGGCACCTTCAAAAGTTGCGGACAGGTTTTTGCCGCTATTGGTTTTCCGGCTGTGTCGTATTGTTTTACGGTTTCAACCTGACTTGGGGTTATGTGCTTTTTAACTTCCTTGGACACGGTGGTTTGATCTTTGCCAATCCGTGCCGCTATTGCTTTAAATGTCATTCCGTGGTCTAAGCATAGTTGGATTTCATGACGGTCTTCAAATGTCATGTGTTTGTTCTTTTTTATTTTTAAGTCTGTCATTTTACTTGCCCCTTTCTCGCAAGAAATTTCTCAGACTTAATTCTACCGCTTTTTTCTTCTCAGATTAAATTCCACTCCCGCGTCCACTGTGGAACTTACTTTGAGAATTTACTCTTTTCATAAGTAATCCTCCTCCAAAAATTAAGTTCTTGAAAGAGATTCCCTCATATGGTATACTAACCATGAGAGTAATCTCGCTTGAAACGCTCGTTAATCCGCCAAGATTAAAGCACGAGCGTTTTTATTTTTTTTCGTCCAATTCTTTCTCGACAAGTTTTATTCCCTTATTTACAACATCTGTCCGAGTGATATTCAACCTTTCAGAACATTTGTCGAGTGTTTCAAGCTCCTCTTCACTCATACGAATCTGTAAACTCTTATCCCTCTTGCTTGCCCCCTTAATTGGGCGTCCTGTTTTTGGACTCATATTTTCACCTCTCTTTTGCCATGGCTTTATTATAGATCATGCCATGGCAAAAGTCAATAGGTTTTTGAAAAATTATTTTTTTATTTTCTCGGTCGGTTCTGCGGTTTGTTTTATGACTTGCTGAATATCTAAAACTTCTTTCATCAGTTTTTCTTCCTCTTTTCGTTGCTTAACCATTTTATAGAAGTCACCACCCGTAAGCTCTTGCGCTTCACGGTCACGTGTAGAAAAGGCATTTTCAACTCGTATTTTTGCGGCTAATACTTCTTTTGTCGGATCTAGGCTTGTTTGTGCCGGCCCGTTCCATTGTGAACCGCTGTACGCTTTACGTATTGCGGGGTCATTGAAAAAACCGGGTGCTGAAACTCTTCCTTTCGCCACAGCTTCGGCGAGCCACAATTCATAAATAGGAGCGCAAAAATCATTCGCAAGCCAAGAGCGGTACATTTTTACAGATTTCCACAACTCCAATAACGCGCCCCGTGACGCGCTATAAGACGCTCCAAAATGCTTTATAAGCACTTCAAAGGGTATTTCTAACGCCGTCCCTATTTGCTTGATAACTGACATTGTAAAGGGGTCAAAATTGGGGTTAGGTCTGCCGGGGGTAACAAGGTTTGCTTTTTCGCCCTCCGCCAAGTCAACAATCGCGCCGTTGACAATTTCAAGTGAACTCATGTCCCCCGCGTCCACTTGCTCATTTTCGGGTACAACCGCGCCTATTGCCGCCGCGTCCCGCTGTTTTCGCCTTTTTCGATAAACACGGCAAACATACCGTTGACAACGGCGGCTATTAGCTCCGCGTCCGTGTATCGTCCTAACTGTTTGAGGGCTTCAATAACGGGCGCAAGAAACGGAACGCCGCGCCGCTGTCCTATCCGCTCGCGGTTCATAATGTGTAAGACATTGCGCCGCCGGTCTTTTCTCCGAACGCCTTAACCCTGTCCCATTTATCGCCCGTTGTATTGATTTCGTTTGATAACGGGTGCGTACTCTTGATGTGATACGCGACAACCTCACCCGACGCGTTTGTTTCAACGCCGCCGATTATGCGCGGGTCTTGTGTTTTGTCTTGCGGCGTACTCACGCGGTCGGCTTCGATAAGCTGTATACGCAAGGCGGCGGCGCGGTGTATGGCTTCTATCTGCGGCAAGGTGTCACAACTAAATCGTATATACTTAATCCATTTGAGCCGTCCTAAAATCCCCGCTGTAAACTCATTTACAAGCCTTGCGTCTATACCTTGATTGAGGTCTACGGCGTACCCACTATCAACAAGGCTTTGAAGCTCGTTTATGCCGTACTCGCAAGATAAAATGTTATTGTCCAAAAGTACAAGTTTGTTGCTGTAGGGTCGTACAAGCTCCCGCCAACGGCGATACGGTTTTATGTCCCCCTCTTTTTCGGGTACAACACACCACGGGCAACGATTGGGGCAACCCCTCGTTATGTAACCTATGGCATAATCACAAACCGGATATATGGAGTAGCGTTACGAAACTTGGGGCGGGGAGTTTGCAAGAAGCTATTGAAATTTTGGCGCAAAACGCCCATAACCGCATACCTGTTACGATTATTTCAGAAACCGAGCCGACAGAACCTTGCGAAATATGGTTAAAGCCAATGGGCGGCGTTTCCATATTGGACGCGACAGGCGGGGAAACGATATTAAGCGCGGTTAACATCACAGGGGTACATATCGGGGATGAACCGCCAACCGACACAAGTAAGTTATGGTTTAAGCCCATACAACAAGGTTAAGTAATGGGAATCCCCCATTAATTATAAATAGCCCAAAAGGGCAAATTAAAAGGAGGACACTAAAATGAGTATCAAAAGGCTTGTCGAACAAAACGTATGGAACGATGCCACACAGCAATGGGAGCAGGGTTATACCCCAACCGCCGCACAGCTTGTAGAAACAAACGACGGAAGTAACGCACAGGCGAAATTTGACGCGCTTCCTGGACAGCTTACGGGTGCAACCGCCGCCGCCATTGCAGAAATCCGTGCCGGAGTTGCCGCCGAGGGTGATACCCTTGCAAAACTCCACGGGTTAATCGCGGGATTGCAGGCACTCACGCAGTCCGACACGGTAACCCTTGACACTTTACAAGAGGTTGTTGACTTCATCAAAGCCAATCGCATCGAAATTGACGCAATCGGTACAAACAAAGTAAATCTCGCTGACATTGTTAACAATCTTACCACCGTTGTAACGGTTGAGGGTAAAACCCTTGACGCAAGGCAAGGCAAGATTCTGAAAGACCTTATTGACGCGGTTACGGGCAATGTAACCACCCTTCAGACACAAGCGGCGAATTTTGTAACCACGCAACAGCTTACAGACGGCATGACCGCCGCGACCGCCGCGGCTAAAACCGTTATCAGCGAAACAGCACCCGTAAACCCGGTTGACGGTCAAGTATGGCTTAAACCCGCGGGCAGTATAACGATTTAATGATTAAGTGAGAAGCTACCGATATATCCCGGTCGCTTCTCACTTAGTAGGAGGAGATATTATGAACGAGCTTGAATTTTACTTACCACATTATTACGATAAGAATAAAAAGAAATTTGTGCCATATTTATACACAAATATCGCGCAAAATGTACTTATTAACACAGAAAACGATGAAACAATTGCCGATGTATTGCCACCTTTACAAGAGCAAACAGTAGCCAACAGTTCGCAAATTAATCATTTCGCGGATAGCTTGAAAAAAATATCTACGGAAATGGAAGCATACGCGAATAAAAACTTAGTAATCAATGCACATTTCTCCGTCTGGCAACGGGGAGCAAGCTTTTCATCCCCGGTCAATGCTTATACGGCAGACCGCATGAAGTGTAACGGAACGGGTACAGTAACAAAACATGCTAACGGTATGCAGATAACCGGCAGTATTAATTTACGCTACATTATGGAAGATGTTGATTTTAACGCAATTAGCGGAAAAACGGTTACTCTGAGCTACAACAAAAACGGTGTAATAATTAAACAATCATTTACCGCTTCTTCCGCAACGGTTGTTAATTTGGATTTATCCGATTGTATTTTAAACTGGATTAAGCTTGAAATAGGCGATAAAGCCACTCCGTTTGTACCAAGACTGTTTTCGGAGGAATTAGCTTTATGTCAGAGATATTATGAAAAAAGTTATTTGTTAAATGATCCACCAAAAACCCCTGTAATTTCAGGAGGTCGTTCCGGAATGGCTGCAAGTTTTGCTAACTCGGGCGGAACTACTGCACTCCCCGGGTCACAATTTATTGTAAGGAAAAGAATAAATCCAACCGTAGAAATATTTGGAAGAAATGGTAATCCCGGAACTATATGGATAAGTGGCGCCGGAGGCGATGTCGGAAGCACTTTTATCGCTTCGGTAATTTCAGATACAGGCTTCTTATATATTTATCAAACAGCAACACCGGTTGTTTTAGCCGCCAATCAAATGTATCATTATCATTTTACGGCAGACGCTGAAATATAGGAGGCAAACGATGGGATACTATAACAAGCATTATATCCGTATGGATAAAAACAACAATATAATTACAGGTTTTTCAGATGCTTTCGAGCAACCACAAGACAACGATATTTGTATAAATGAGCAGAGCGGCAGACATTTTGAATTATTAGGGCAAATAAATCCGTCATTGCTGAATATACAGGGAATCTATCTGTATCGGTATATTGATGGTAGTATTGTCGTTAAAACGTTGGAAGAAACGCAGACTGAGATTGATGCACTACCGAAACCCGTTTTTACACCATCAATCGAAGAACGTCAAACCGCGTTAGAACGTGCTGTTATTGAATTGGCAGGTGAGATATATGGTTGAGTTTTATGTTATGCAGATTAAGCTTGGCAACATAACGCTCGATGATATTCCGGAGCGGTTTCGCGATGCCGTTTCGGCGGTATACAAGATTGTCGAATGATGTTATAATGCAAGCTCAGGTACAGACGCATAAGGGCGGTTAGGCTTTGCTTCCGGAAAGGCGGTGATTGAAAAAATCATTCCCGGAAGGTGGTGAGGCAATGTCGTTATATGAGAGTATAATCGTGATTTTTACTGCGATGGGGTTTATCCTTGCGTTAGTAAAATTCATGATATATGTCATAGACCTTTTTCTGAAAAGAAAATGACCGCCCCTGCGACATAGGTTAAGCGGTCATTTCGTGTAAATATCGTGAGCCTAGCCGCCTTTAAAGCGGTTGTGCCAGGAGAAAGAGAGTGTTAGTAGCACTCTCTTTCTCTTTTATTGTACTCAAAGTATAACCGAATTATTATTGAATTTCAAGCTTATTGCCTAAATTTCTGTTGGTTCCGGGTCAATCACTGACGGTATTTCGCCCCATAATGACATAACAGTGCTATAATATGGTTCGGATAAACATTCTTTTAACATTTCCCGTTCCATTTTACTGTTTTTAAGCTCTACACGCCAAGTATCACCCAGCTTTGCAGGTTCTTCGCCAGGTTCTGCCAAATATGTTTCTTTTTTTATTCTAACGCCGTTACATGACAATTCCTCTAAAACAATATACTCATGCATTATAAATTCTCCTCTCAGTCTATAAAATAGTTGCATGAAAAATCAACTACAGTAAAATCAGAATTTATATCTGTGTCCAACAGATTGGTTACTCCTGTGTTACTTGCTTTTTTAAATGTTATCCAACTGTCATGCCCATGAGCATGATGCAAAAAATATGGGGAAGTTATATTTATCCCTGTTATCATACCGGGGAATGCCCCAACGGGATGAGATATTCCAAACGGAAGCCCATATATTTGAATCGCCCCAACCATTCCGCCTTTATCTGAGATGGCTATCGAACCTTTTAAGGAAATCAAATTGCCATCTCTGACATATTCTCCTTTTTGAACAGTATATGTAGGAGAGCCTCCGCCGCTATATCCTCTTAGTCTTGGTGTCCATATTCCTTTGGTTTCAATTGGAATATTGCCGCTGTGCCAAAATTCATAAGATTTTGCGCCCATTGAGTAACCGCCGATTTTAAATTTGTTGTCTGCATCCAAGCCTATATTAACACCGTATGAACCGGTGCGTCGGAAAGTCATTATTGGTTGGGATGAAGCATCCGGACCACTGTTAATTTCAAATTGTGAGGTTGCGTATGTCGATTCGGCAATGGAAGCTGATTGTTTACTGGAAACGATTACTCTGCCGGTGAATGTGTCTCCGGTTTTGTTCGTGTATGCTTCCATTTCCGTAGAGATTTTGCTTAAGCTCTCCGCGAAATGATTATTTCGCGAATGAATTAAAATGTACGTAGCCACAGTATATATGTACATTCACTACATAAGCCTTTAACGGCTTTTTTTATTGCAATAAATTAAGATTGGAGTGATATATACGTTTGAATTTATTTTTGCTCATGGTTGTATGTCGTATTCGGCTTTACATCAATTGCGTTTACCTCGGAGTGCGCTTATACATTTACATAGTTAATATCGCCTATATGCAAGTATTAAACATCTGGTTCGGAAGAATCAAGGACACTTAAACGAGGTGTATATACATGAACGAGCAACAAGTATCTGAATTTATCTTATTCGCAAAGGGTGAAATATCGGCATTATGGGAAAGCACAAAATCGGCACATAAGCGAATCGACCAAATGGGAGAGCTTGCCGCGAGCGTAAACAAACTTGCGGAACAAGTGGGGCGAGTTGCGGAAAAAGTGGAGCATATAGCCGATCGCATGGACAAAACCGTTGAGCGCATAGAGCAAGGGCAAAAGGAGCAAGGGGGGCGAATCGGTAATATCGAAAAAGCCGTATTGACGATTGAGCGAAACGAAAAGGCGATTGCAAAACATGAGGATAGGCTTGATGAAATCGACAAAGCCCCCGGCGAGAAGTGGAATAAATTTACTTGGCTTGCGCCGCTATGTGGGGCAGGACGACGGCAGACTTGGAAACAACCCGAATAATAATTACTGGAATCAAGACAAACCGGACGGGCGCGAGGTATGCGTACATGGTTTTATCGGTAAATTGGCAGACGGGAGCATTGCCACATACCAAACCATGCCGTGGGATATGCGGGGTTGGCATGGCGGCAGCGGCTCAAAAGGGAGCGTAAACGATACACATATTGGCTTTGAGATTTGTGAGGACGCATTAACCGACCCTATATATTTTAATGCCGTGTACAAAGAATCGGCGGAGCTTTGCGCGTTCCTTTGCAAGCAATACAATCTTGACCCCATGAAAGACGGCGTTATTATAGGGCATTACGAGGGGTACACCCGTGGTATAGCATCAAACCACAACGACCCGAAACATTGGTTTACAAAGCACGGGAAAAGCATGGACACGTTCCGCGAGTATGTTAAACATTTATTGAGGACGAGTACCCCCGCACCGAGCGTCCCCGCTGACATTGATAAATTTATTTGGGACTTCTTCACGGAAAAGGGATTGAACGCTGAAGCCGTGGCGGGTATCGTGGCGAATTTGTTTGCCGAGAGTGGGCTAAACCCGCGCAACCTCCAAAATTCCTATGAAAAAAGTTTATGCCTAACGGACGAAACATACACCGATGCTGTTGACAGCGGAGCGTATAAAAACTTCGTTAAGGATTGCGCCGGGTATGGCTTGGCTCAATGGACATATTACACACGCAAACAAGCGTTGTACGACCACGTAAAAGCGGCGGGTGTGTCGATTGGGGACTTAACCGCGCAACTCAATTTTTTATGGAAAGAGTTGCAAGGGTACACGGGCGTTATGACCGTACTAAGAGTCGCAAAAACGGTACTTGAAGCGTCCAACGTGGTACTTATGCAGTATGAGAAACCCGCCGACCAGAGCGCAGCGGTACAGGTAAAACGGGCGGAAATGTTTATTTATCAGCAAATGCCGCAGAGCCGACAAAAATAAACCAAACCGCAAGCCTTTGCAGATTAACGCAGACGCACAACGGCAAACACCCATATCATGTGGTATCACAAGATAATAAAACAGTTTTCGGTTGGGTGGACGCGGCAAACATAACCGCGAGCGGGACAAGCCCCGCGCCGAACGCCTTAAAACCTCTTGATGAAATTGCAAAAGAGGTTATTAATGGCAAGTGGGGAAACGGGCAAGACAGGACAAACAAACTAACCGTTGCAGGGTATGACGCGGAAGCGGTACAAGCGCGGGTAAATCAACTACTAAAATAAACGGAGGGGCTAGGCATGATTATTATTAGATTTTTGTTGTTAAATTGGGATTCGGTTTTTGTGGTTATCGCCGCTGTTACGGGCGTTATCTTCCTTTACAGACGCGGGGAAATTGGCATAATTGAAAACTTGCTTTTTACGCTTGTCGTTCAAGCGGAAAAGGACTTCGGGAGCGGTACGGGAGAGCTAAAAAAAGCCGCCGTTATAACGTGGGTGTATGAGAGGTTGCCGAAAATTATAACGCTCATAATCACCCGTAAGACCGTTGAGCGGCTTTTGGAAACCGCCCTTGCCTATGCTAAAAAGAAATGGACGGCAAACCCGAGCTTGTACGAATATGTATATGGCGCGTTTTGCGGAGTTTTCCCGCCGTCGACCGACACCGACAATTAAAACCGTGTCCGATTCGGACACAAACAAACACACGAAGCCCGCCGAGGTTGAGAGCCGCGGCGGGCTTTTTTCGTTCCTGAAAAAATATTTATTACTTCCCCCTAAAACCTATTGACGACGCTATGTTTACATGGTACTATATAAGCATAGAGAACAACGAAATAACAACGATAAAAACCAAACGGAGGTAATCAAAATGAAAAAGGCGGATTTGCTTAAAAGGTATGAGGAACTTTTAGACGAAAAGAAAATGGGACGGCTTGACGGGATAGGCGTAAACAGCAACAAGGCAGACCTTGAAAACGCGATAAATTGTTTAGAGTGTACGGACGAACAGCTTGACGAATACGCGGTTGTTATAAAACTCAAATACCCCAACACTTACAAAAAAATTATGGAAAACCCCACAGACTATAAAAAGCACTTTTTCAACAGGTTTTACGTTTTCAATACCGCAAAATTTGTACTTGCATAAACCAAACAATGTGCGGGGCGGGCAGCCCGCCCCGCACATCAAATAAACGGAGGTAATGAAATGGTAAACACTATTGAAACGAAGGGCAACTATCACTTTTGCGAATACGAAAGCGGCTTGTTTACGGTAGATAAAATTACAAAAAGCGTAGGCATGACAGTAAAAGCCGGATTTAACCGCGAGGAAATCAAAAAGTTTTTTGACGGATTAAAAGTAAGGAAAACCCAAAAAATGTAAAGTAAGACAAGCAGAGGGGCGGCAAGCCCGCCCCCTCCACAACGATTAAAAACGGGAGGTAAAGACCATGAACGCAAAAACACAACGGATAGTAACCGACATAAAAACGGGACGCGCCCCAATGGTTATAGAATCGGTTGACAGGGTATTTATATTAAACCATGTGAGCAAATACGGGGTAAGCGGTCACGTTTGCGGGATTATCGGAAGCTATGAATCAAAGTTTAAGCAAGTGAACATACAGACCGCAAAGAGCGGCGCAAAGTATGTAATGGCGGATAGAATCAGATTTAACCTTGACCGCTTGAAGCCTTGCGACATATCGCGGGAGCTTGTGGAAAAAGAGCTTGAATCATGCCGCGATCTTAAAAAAATGTATGAGGACATGAAAAAGGACGGCATAGACCCCGGCTTCGGGATTGACAATCAAGAATTTTTCATAAAAAATATTACGGAGTATCTTAACGGGAGGGAACGCCATGCCGTTTGACAAAGAAAACGCCGCCGCTCATGGGAGTAAAGGCGGCGGCAACCGTTGGAGGGGGAAAACACCGGACACGAACCGAAACAAGCAATTAAAAGTGAGTTTGACGCAAGCGGAGTACGAAGCCATAACAGAAAAAGCCGCCGCCGTTGGGTTATCAAATGCGGAGCTTATTGTAAGAGCAGTCAACGCATACAAAGGGGGCGCGAAATGAAAAATATACCTAACGCAAAGGCGGAACAACTTGAAATGTCATTGCAAAAATGCCTTGATTATGTGCAAAGTCTTGAAGAACAGTACGGGGACGAATGTACAATGTCTCCCCTAATTGCTCAACAAATAAATGATATTTTAGACGGTATTGGCGCGTTTGTTATAAACTCTTTACAATAAAAAGAAAACCCGCCCGAGCTTTTCAGCCCGAGCGGGTTTTTGCCGCCATAGCGCACCCGTGGCGGGTATGCTACCTTTGAATAACTATCCCGAACAACCCATTTACAAAGATGTAACGGGGTTCGGATAGTGAATAAACTAACGGAGAAAGAGGGATTTGAACCCTCGCGCCGGTTTCCCGACCTACACCCTTAGCAGGGGCGCCTCTTCAGCCGCTTGAGTATTTCTCCAAATCTCAAAAGCCCTCATATGGGAAGCAAAATTCAACAATCATGATTATAAGGAAATAACTACAGTATGTCAAGAGACAGAGTAAAATGATTATAGAGAATTTATAGAAAATTTACTTTAAATTATGTAAAACTTTGCGAAATGACGCATAATACTGTCAAAATTCATTGGTTAAATAAATTTAACAATAAATGTGTAACGAAAAAAGGTCGAGGCAAATGCTTTTGTGGGCATTTTGCTTCGACCTTTAATACAGTTATAATTATATTACTTAATGATTGTAACAACAGAACCTGCGCCAACTGTCTTGCCGCCTTCACGGATAGAAAAGCTAAGTCCTTGCTCCATTGCGATTGGGGTAATAAGTTCAATTTTCATTTCGATGTTATCACCGGGCATGCACATTTCTGTGCCTTCGGGAAGAGTTATAACGCCTGTAACGTCGGTTGTTCTGAAATAGAACTGAGGACGGTAGTTGTTGAAGAAAGGTTTGTGACGTCCGCCTTCTTCTTGTGACAGAACGTAAATTTGGGCTGTAAAAATAGTATGAGGTGTAATTGAACCCGGCTTTGCCAAAACTTGGCCTCTTTCGATATCGGTTCTTTGGACACCGCGAAGAAGTAAGCCTACGTTGTCGCCTGCTTGAGCTTGGTCAAGGATCTTTCTGAACATTTCAACACCGGTAACAACAACCTTGCGTTTTTCTGTTGTAAGACCGACAATTTCTACTTCTTCCTGAACCTTGATAGTACCGCGCTCAACTCTGCCTGTAGCAACAGTTCCGCGACCGGTGATTGAGAAAACGTCCTCAACCGGCATCAGGAAAGGTTTATCGGTTTCGCGCTGAGGAGTCGGGATATATTCGTCAACATGAGTGAAAAGTTCTACAATCTTGTCGCCCCATGGGCAGTTTGGATCATTGAGTGCCTGTAAAGCGGAGCCTCTGACGATCGGGATATCATCGCCCGGGAACTCGTATTCATTAAGAAGATCGCGAATTTCCATTTCAACTAAGTCGAGAAGCTCTTCGTCATCGACTGCATCACATTTGTTCATGAATACAACGATATAGGGAACACCAACCTGACGGGCAAGAAGAATATGCTCGCGTGTTTGTGCCATTGGGCCGTCAGTTGCGGCAACAACAAGAATTGCGCCGTCCATCTGAGCAGCTCCGGTAATCATGTTTTTAACATAGTCAGCATGTCCGGGGCAGTCAACGTGCGCGTAATGTCTGTTTGGTGTTTCATACTCAACGTGAGTTGTTGAAATTGTGATACCGCGTTCTCTTTCTTCGGGAGCTTTATCAATTTTGTCAAACGGTACAGCTTCGCCGAGATTATATTTTGTATGAAGTGTTTTTGTTATGGCGGCTGTTAATGTTGTTTTGCCGTGGTCAACGTGGCCAATGGTACCGATGTTGACATGCGGTTTGTTTCTTTCAAATTTTGCCTTACCCATTATTATCCTCCTTTAATTGAGAGCATGCTCTCATTGTGATCTTATTATACATTATAGAATTATTAGTAATTTTTTGCAATATATGCATATTTTTAATCATCATCTACAGGTCTGCCGGATGCTATTCGTTCTTGAATAGATTTCGGGACAGTTTCATAATGATGAACTTCCATCGAATACACGCCACGCCCCTGCGTTTTCGAGCGCAGGTCTGTTGCGTAACCGAACATTTCGGCAAGCGGAACATATGCATGAATTATTTGGGCGTTGCTTTTTGCTTCCATTCCGTCAATTTTTCCGCGTCGGCTGTTAACATCGCCTATAACATCACCCATATATACTTCAGGCACGGTAATATCAACTTTCATTATTGGTTCGAGAATAGCGGGATCGCCTTTACGCATTGCCTCTTTAAAAGCCATAGAGCCTGCGATTTTAAACGCCATTTCAGATGAGTCAACCTCATGATAAGAACCATCGTATAAAACAGCTCTTACGCCAAGTACAGGATAACCCCCTATTATGCCGGATGCCATAGCATCTCGGATACCATTGTCAATTGCCGGGATGTATTCGCGCGGAACAGTACCGCCGACAACTTCGCTGAAAAATTCATATGAATGATCGGGATCGTTTGCATCCATAGGCTCGAAACGAACCTTACAATGACCGTATTGACCGTGACCGCCCGATTGTTTGATATACTTGCCTTCGACATCCGCAATTCTGCGAAATGTCTCACGATAAGCAACCTGTGGTTTGCCAACATTGGCTTCCACTTTAAATTCGCGGAGAAGTCTGTCAACAATAATCTCAAGGTGAAGCTCACCCATTCCGGAAATTATCGTCTGACCTGAATCATGATCGGTATAAGTCCTAAACGTGGGATCTTCCTCGGAAAGTTTTTGCAGGGCTATGCCCATTTTATCGCGACCGGCTTTTGTTTTGGGTTCTATAGCCACAGAAATAACAGGCTCGGGAAAATTCATTGACTCAAGAACAACCTCATTGTCCTCAAAACAGAGCGTATCGCCGGTCGTTGTCAGTTTCAAACCAACAGCCGCAGCAATGTCACCGGCGAAAACTTTATCGACTTCTTCGCGGTGATTGGCATGCATCAATAAAATGCGGCCAATGCGTTCTTTCTTGTCCTTTACCGAATTGTATACATATGACCCGGAATCCAACGTACCGGAATATACTCGGAAGAATGCCAATTTACCGACAAAAGGATCGTTCATTATTTTAAACGCGAGTGCGGAAAACGGTTCTTCGTCCGAAGCGTGTCTAAGCACTTCCTCATTTGAATTGGGTAAAATGCCTCTAATTGCCGGAATATCGGTCGGAGCGGGGAGATAATCAACTACGCCATCCAGAAGTTTCTGAACGGCTTTGTTCTTATATGCAGAGCCGCAAAAAACGGGTGTTATCATACATGAAATACATGCTTTACGAAGAGCGGCTTTAAGCTGTTCCTCTGTGACGGCTTCACCGGATAAATAATGATCGATAAGTTCATCATCTGTTTCCGAAATAGCCTCAATCATTTCCGCTCTGTACTGCGCTGCCTGTTCGGCGTATTCTGTGGGGATATCAACAATATCAATGTCTTTGCCGATGTCATCCTTGTACAGAAATGCCTTCATTTTCATCAAGTCAATTATACCTACGAATTTATCTTCGCTGCCAATTGGTATTTGAAGTGGTACAGCGTTTGCACCGAGTCGGTCTTTGATCATCGAGACAACGTTTGCGAAATCGGCACCCATAATATCCATTTTGTTAACAAACGCAATTCGAGGAACATCATATTTATCGGCTTGACGCCAAACGGTTTCAGATTGAGGCTCAACTCCGCCCTTTGCACAGAAAACACAAACAGCTCCGTCAAGAACGCGGAGAGACCTCTCGACCTCTACAGTGAAGTCAACGTGCCCCGGCGTATCAATGATGTTGATTCTGTGATTCTCCCACTGTGTTGTCGTTGCCGCAGAAGTTATGGTAATACCCCGCTCTTGTTCCTGTTCCATCCAGTCCATTGTGGCAGTACCTTCGTGCGTATTTCCCATTTTGTAATTACGCCCCGTATAGTACAAAATGCGTTCGGTGAGTGTGGTTTTACCTGCATCTATATGCGCCATTATTCCTATGTTTCTTGTCTTCTCAAGTGGGAAAGCTCTTTCAGGCACACTTGATTCCTCCTTAATTTACATAAAAAATTTTACCACTTGTAATGCGAAAAAGCTCTGTTGGCATCAGCCATTTTATGCGTTTCTTCTTTTTTTTCTGACTGCGCTTCCGGTGCTGTTGAGAGCATCAAGAATTTCATTTGCCAGTCTGTCTTCCATACGTTTTTCTCCGCGCTTTCTTGAATAAAGCACAAGCCATCTTAGTCCCAATGCCTGACGCCTTTCGGGTCTGATTTCCATCGGCACCTGATATGTTGCGCCGCCGACGCGTCTGGCTTTAACCTCGAGCACCGGCATGATATTATTCAGTGCTTCTTCAAAAGCTTCCATTGCAGGTATTCCTCTTTTTTCGGATACCTGCTCGAATGCAGAGTAAACAATTTTTGAAGCAACGCCTTTTTTGCCGTCAAGCATTATGGAATTGATTAATTTTGTAACGAGCTTGCTTTTATACAAAGGATCCGGCAGCACTTCGCGTTTTGATACATGACCTTTACGTGGCACGATTCTTCCCTCCTTAATCAAGATTTCAAATTAAATCATCGGTACTCGTGAACACTTTCACGATTCATGCCTTTGTACTGCTTTATCCGACAAATCATTATTGCAGGCAGATAACAAAAAGTACAAGGCATTAAAATATTAAGATTTTTTTCGGGCGTTTTGTACCGTACTTGGAACGGCCCTGACCTCTTTTTGAAACACCGGTCGTATCGAGAGTACCTCTGATGATGTGGTAACGAACGCCGGGTACGTCTTTAACCCTGCCGCCTCTTAATAAGACGACACTGTGTTCTTGCAGATTGTGGCCTTCACCCGGAATATAAGCGGTGACTTCCATTCCGTTTGACAAACGGACTCTTGCGATTTTACGAAGCGCTGAGTTTGGCTTTTTTGGTGTGGCTGTTTTAACATTGGTACAAACTCCGCGTTTCTGTGGTGAGGAAACATTGGTTGTACGTCTCTTTAAAGTATTGAGTCCTTTTTGCAAAGCAGGAGCTGTTGATTTTCTTTCGACAGTAGCTCTGCCTTTTCTGACAAGCTGGTTAAATGTTGGCATATTACACCTCCTTTTTGTTTTGTTACTGCGGACATTTCAAAATAATATAAGAAATCCGCAGTTTATCTGCCTTTGCGGCGAGTGCCGCGCTATGTTGCCAAAATACCATAGGATTCTATCACCATTAATTTTAAAAGTCAAGAAATATTCCGGAAATACGCCATTTCTCTCATTTCAATCTTGACTATAAAATACGAAATATAGTATCATAAAACGATCAATTTTTTAGGACACAATATGGAGTGGGTAACATGTCCGAAGTAGAAGATTTAAAGGTTTTGCTTGTTTCCTCCGAAATAACGCCATACGCAAAAAGCGGTGGGTTGGGAGATGTCATGGGTTCGTTGCCTGTGGCGTTAAGAAAATGCGGCGTGGATGCGCGCGTTGTGTTCCCGAAATATAAAAACATGAAACAGGAATTTGTTGATAAGCTTAAACCGCTATCATCCTTCAGAGTAAATTTGGACTGGCGTAACCAGGGCGCGTCAGTGTACACAATAGAATCGGAAGTGCCGACTTATTTGATAGGAAACGATTTTTATTTCGGACGTGACGGATTTTACGGATATGGCGATGATTATGAGAGGTTCGCTTTTTTTTCGGTCGCGGCGATTTGGCTTTTAAATTACATAGACTTTGAGCCGGATGTCATACATTTTAATGACTGGCAAACAGGGGTTGGCTGTGTTCATTTGAAGGATAACTTTTGGCAGTTTGTAAAGTTGGCAAAAATAAAAAGCTTGTTTACCATTCATAATCTTCAGTATCAGGGAATGTATGGACGCGAGATATTACGCAATATCGGATTAAACGATGGGTATTTCACCAATGACAAGCTGGAGTTTTTCGGAAGGGTGAGTATGATGAAGGCGGGGCTTGGTATATGCCGATGCAATAAGCACGGTAAGCCAAACCTATGCAGAAGAAATAAAACGGCCTGAGTATGGATTCAGTATGGAGGGTGTGATTCGTTCGCGCGCAGATTCGCTTTACGGAATTATAAACGGAATCGATACCGAAATCTATGATCCCGAAACAGATAATAGACTTTTCGTAAATTTTAATAAGGATAATTTACAGGGGAAAGCGGCCAATAAACATATGCTTCAGGAAATGCTTGGTCTTCCGCAACGCGATGTGCCTATTATCAGCATTATATCGCGCCTTGTCGATCAGAAGGGCTTGGATTTGATATATGTTGCAATGGATGAGATTTTAAGCAAGGATATTCAGCTTGTCGTACTGGGAACGGGTGATTTGCATTATGAAAACTTATTCCGCAATATGGCGTGGCGCGCTCCTCATAAGGTAAGTGCAAATATTTATTTCAGCGAAGATCTTGCGCAAAAAATTTACGGAGCTTCGGATATGTTTCTTATGCCTTCATTGTTTGAACCGTGTGGGCTTGGGCAGATGTTTGCGATGCGTTACGGAACGGTTCCGATTGCGCGAAGGACCGGCGGTCTTGCTGATACAGTTGAGCATTTTAATGAAGAAAAAAGAACCGAAAATGGATTTTTGTTTAACGATTATGATGCATACGGCATGATGTGGGCGGTAAACGAAGCCATCAGGGTTTATTACTCAAACCGCGATGGATGGAATGCATTGGTAAGAAATGCTATGAGCTGTGATTTTTCGTGGATGAACTCCGCAAAGAAATATATCGATTTATACTTAAAGCTAAAAGACAGTTGATTTTCGAAAATTATAGACTTGATGTATTATATGACGCCTCTTGAAGGCGTCTTTTTTTATGTTATAATAATTTGAAAATCATTTCCAAATTCAAATTTGCAATTTTGCTATGGATTGTTACAGATTAAAAAGCAAGCCCACGGTTACCAATGACGAATTGCGGTTAAATTTAATCTGACAATTTATTTAAATTTATAGGCTCGGTTAAGAAAGGGTTTGGTACTTAATGGCGATGCTTTCCTGTGAGAATGTATCGATTGCTTATGACGGGAAAACCGCTGTAAGAGATATAAGCTTTGAAGTTGAAAGCGGAGATTACCTGTGCATTGTCGGTGAAAACGGTTCCCGCAAAAGCACCTTGATGAAAGGGATTCTTGGGTTGTTGAAACCGACAGCCGGAAGGTTTTCGCTTGATGGCGTGATGCGGAAGCAAATTGGATATATGCCGCAGCAGACAGACATACAAAAGGATTTTCCGGCGAGTGTTTATGAGGTTGTGCTTTCCGGATGCCTTAACAGACATCGTTTTTTTTCCTTCTATAATAAATGTGATAAAGAACGTGCCAACGAAAATATTGGAAAGTTAAATCTTGAACCACTTAAGAAAACGTCTTACCGTAATTTATCCGAAGGCGGACAGCGACGTGTGTTGCTGGCACGGGCTTTATGCGCTGTGGAAAGACTTTTGCTGCTCGACGAGCCTGCTGCGGGGCTTGACCCCAAAATGACGGCGTTCATGTATTCATTCCTCCGGGAACTCAATAAAGACTGTGGGGTTACTATTATAATGATTTCTCATGATCTGCCGAGTGCTGTGCAGTATGGGAATAAAATTCTTCATATGCGGACACGGCCGCTTTTTTTTGGAAATGTAAGTGAGTATATAAAAACCGATGCATATGCGGGGATGTTGGGAGGAACATCGAATGCTTAAAATGCTTTCGGAGCTTTTTTCATACGGCTTCATTATTCGTGCGTTTATCGTCGGAATTTTGGTTGCGCTGTGCGCGGCTCTCCTTGGTGTGACACTTGTGTTGAAACGCTATTCAATGATTGGCGACGGCCTTTCACATGTCGGCTTTGGAGCACTCGCCGTTGCTATGTCACTGGGCCTCGCGCCGTTGTGGGTTTCGATTCCGGTTGTTTTATTGGCTGCTTTTTTTCTTCTGCGTATCAGCGAAAACGGCAAAATAAAAGGGGATGCCGCAATTGCGTTGATTTCTACGGGTTCCCTTGCTATTGGGGTTATGGTTATTTCCATGACAACCGGAATGAATGCGGATATTGGCAGCTATATGTTCGGGAGCATACTTGCTATGAGCAAAAGTGATTTATACTTAAGTATCTTTGTGGCAATTATCGTTCTGGTGTTGTATGCTTTGTTTTTTAACAAAATATTCGCTGTCACTTTTGACGAGAGCTTTAGCGAGGCGACAGGCACTAAAACGGGTGCATACAACATGCTTATTGCTTTTCTGACTGCGTTGACTGTTGTCGTGGGAATGAGGATGATGGGTGCAATGCTTATTTCGGGTCTGATAATTTTTCCGGCGCTTACTGCTATGAAGCTGTTTGGGAGTTACAAGCGTGTTATGATATGCGCCGCCTCGCTTTCTGTTGTCTGCTTCTGTGTTGGAATCATGTGTTCGTTTGCGTTTTCAGCGCCGACGGGCGCAAGCATTATTATTGTTAATTTAATTGCTTTTTGTTTGTTTTCATTAATTGCATATATGAAAAAAATATTTGCAGAATAATCCGAAGAAGACTGCGGCTGCAAAGGCGTCAACCGGAATTTTTGAAAATCAACTCTCATATACTTGTTTTGAGGTTAAGACAAGGGAATGGGGTTGATTTTTTTGTTTGAAAAAAGCAATACATATAAAATTGCATCTGTTATTGTAGCGGTTGTGCTGGGTGCCGGCTTTGCGACCGGGCAGGAGTTGATATCGTTTTTTGTGCGCTTTGGGCATAAAGGCTTCGTGGGGATTTTAATTTCGGGAGCATTGTTTGCATTGTTATCATGGGCAGTTTTAGATATTTGCCACAGAAAAAGCATTAAAAGCTATAATGAGTTTATGCTTTATGTTTTTGGAAAACGTCTGAGTGTGTTTATGGAAAATGCAATCACATTATTTCTGTTTGTAATCTTCTCTACGATGATATCTGCCGGCGGCGAAGTTGTGCGGGAAATTTTTGGTTTGCCTTTTTTTGTCGGGGGTGTTATTGTTGCGGCATTTTGCATTTTGACATTTGCTTTTGGTTTGGACGGTTTTGTTAAGGCTAACGCTGCATTGGCACCTATTATGGTTGTGGGGGCTGTAATAATCGGGCTTTATACATATATTAATGAATCCGTGCCTGTGTTCTTTCAGGAAGTATTGCTTATTCGAAAAAGTTGGGCTTTCTCCGCAATTCTTTACACATCTTATAATATGCTGACTGCTATTTCCGTACTGTGCTCCTTGGCTGCACTTGTTGTCAGCAAACGGACATCGTTTGTAAGCGGTTTGACGGCAGGGGTTGTTATTGCGGTTCTTGGCATCAGCATGTCATTGCCGCTTTTTGTAAATTATAAGGAAGTTCTCGGCGCGGAAATACCCATGTTGCAAATAACCCGGCGGATGGGGAGTCTCATCGAATACATATATCTCATTATTCTTTTTGCGGCAATTTATACGACGGCTGTTGCGAACGGCTTTGCGCTCACACAATGGATTAAGTCGAATTTTAATGTTGACAGCATGCTTATCAAAATCTTGGTTACCGGTGTTGCGGTTATTTGCTCTCATGCGGGATTTTCAAATTTCGTATCGATTTTTTATCCGCTTTTCGGTTATATAGGAATCTTGGAGATGTCATTTATTTTAGTGCGTTTTATTGGCTTGAGGATATCGGATGCGGTCGGACGGAGTTTATGATATGTACGGAAAATTCTTGCCTGCGGAGGTAAATAATAGTATTATTGGCTTGGATATTACTTATTTATGCAATCTGGAGGTTGCTCTGTGTCAAAACAAAAGAGTACAAGCCTATTAGTTCCCATATCTGTACTTGTTCTGCTGGCTTCTACGGTGTTGTATATGTTTTATACCGACAGTGTTCCTGCGGATTTATCGGTATCGGGCAGAACGAATCAAACTTCGTTTGTGCCGACGGGGGTCAGTGTATCATATGATTCCGACAGCCGGCCTTATTTTTATTCAAACGGCTCATCGGGTTTCTATTTTACAACGAAGGACGGAATTAACTATATCAACTCAGATGGGCGTTCCAAATGGAATTATGTGTTTAATCTGTCGCAGCCCGTTGTAAAAACAGCCGGGGATGTCATTGCTGTATCGGAGATAAAGGGGCGCTCCGTTCACGTATTTAACGCTTCCGGTAAGTTGTACAGCTTGGATTTTGATCAACCAGTATTGTATTTTTCGGTGAATCGAATAGGGTATTTGGTTGTGCAGTTGAAAAAGGACACGGATTATCAGACAAAAGTGTATGATGTGACCGGTGATTTGGTTTTCGAGTATCGGCATTACGTGGATAACGAGTATCCGATAACATCTGATATATCGAAGGATGGTAAGATTATTGTTTCCAATATATTGGAGGTGGGTGGACTGCATATGACATCCAGCCTGTCGTTTTCATATACATACGGGAATTCATCAACGGCATTTTCTGCTAAAAACAAGGATAATCAGCTTATAACAGTGACAGGGTTTTTGGATAATAACAATGTAATATCTGTGTCGGACACGGAAATATCTGCATTTATTACAGGAGAAAATAATTATTTGCGTGAACTTGAGACTGTTCCGCTTAACAACAAGCTCAGTTATTTTGAATTTATGGGAGATAAAGGCTTTGCGGTCGTTCTCGGACAGGGTTTGCTGAATAAGGCTTCCGAATCGGAGAATACTGTAAAAATATTCAACTCCTCCGCAGTGGAAATAGGGAGGTTTGACTTAAGTAAAAAAGTAACATATTTTCATGCGGACACAGATGCGCTTCTTATCGGGGCGTATTCAAGCTATTACGCTGTATCCAATAAAGGAAATTTGCTTTGGGAATACACCGCGCCGAATGATTTGAAGCAAATGATTTTTTTGGGCAATACTGATACGGTTTTAATGGTATCGAACACGGAAGCGGGAGTATATAAGCGATCCAGAAATGCGTCCACAGCGACTGCTACTCCCGGTGAGGATGTTTTATCGGAAGGGAGCGGGTTATGACAGGACAGGTAAATATCTGCGATATTGTAATAGTAGGAATACTTTTTGCTTTTATGATTGGCTCGTATAGGAGAGGTCTTATTCGTTCAGTATTTGGACTGATAAAGACGGTTGCATCCATAATTTTGGCGGGACAAGCCTATCCGTATATTACTAAGTTTTTACGGGAAACAGGCGGAATATATGGTATGATAAACAATGCGATTTTGTCATGGCTTCATTCAGGTTCTGCTACGGGCGGAACAGGACAGGGAGTGGTTGAGACTGTTGTTTCGGAAACGTTGAAAACACAGGTGGATTTGATCAATGGGTTGCCATTGCCGGGATTTATGAAGGATTCTCTGATTTCGGGGAATAATTCAGTAATATATGAGGCTTTGAATGTGGATGGTATTTATGAATATATCTCCGGATTTTTGACTAATATTTGCATTAATATAATTGGATGGGTTCTTGCGTTTATCGTCATTTCAATAGCTCTTAGGGTGTTGGTGAATGCCTTGGACTTGATTGCGAAGCTGCCCGTGATCAGTTCGTTTAATAAAATTGGTGGGCTTGCGGTGGGGTTGATACAGGCAACACTTTTCATTTGGATTTGCCATGTTGTTATTGTATTGTTCTTTTCGTCGCCGAGTTTTGCGGGTATTAATGAGATGATAGGGAAATCGATGCTTGCGGGGCTGTTTTTTGAGCATAATTTGATATTGGAGATGATTGATAAGTTTGTGATGTAGGGGTTTTGGGGAGGTTGTTATGGGGTGCCGGGACTGTAATTGGGGTTTTTAGTGAGAATTTACATAAGAAATTATAGGTTGCTGCCCGGCAGGTATCATGTTGTGAAAAAATAATAAAGCATAGATTAAAAATTAAAAAAGGCAAACAAGCAGGCATTTAAGAGGAGTATATTTGCATACTGTTCTTATTTTCAGCTGGTGAGTTTGCCTTTTTTATTATAGTTTGACTGAATTAAGTATATTATAGAATGAAGAAAGGGTTTTAATAAAAAAACAGAAGTTGATTTTATGAAATTTTAAAATCGCATTAATAAAACTGTTGGCTTGATGAATCATCGTTTTTGGAGTTATCTCATGCTTAAAAGTAATTTACGATATTAATGAGATATACAATTAAAAATATAATTTACTTGCTTGGGAGAAGGATTTATTCTGTATTCGTCAGTCGGTAATAATATTGTAATATTTATTGCGCATAAATAGTGTGCCAGAACAAATAATATCATGGCAGCAGGATGCGCGGAGGTTTGGCAAAACCTGAAAAAGGTGAGTTGTTAAGTGCTTTGGCGATCGCGATATCGGCTAGTAAAATATTACATGTCTGTTACATTTTTATTGAATGTCTTGAAAAAGACAAAAACAGACGCTATATTATTCTTGTTATGAGGCATGGTTATGCAGAGATTACTAAGTTGCTTTATGAAAATAAGGCTTCATCTTGTTACATTACCGTTACATATTGCGGCGATGTATTGACCGGTAATTTTTGTAATGCTATAATGCCGATGTAAACAAAAAAAATTATTTAAGGAGGAAAGTAAATGAAGAAGAAACTGGCTTTATTGCTGGCATCAGCTATGATTATGGCTGTACCGGGGCAAGTCTTGGCCGCTACAGGATCGATTCAAGGTGCAAATTATCCTGTTGTCAATAAAACGATTGCGTTGGAAACAGGTCTTGTTACCTCGAAATCGAATACTGGTTCAGTGTTTGTCGATAAAGACAACATAACCTACATTATTGACGGTCAGAATTTGGTTGTTACGCTTGACAAAGGATATTTAGCTAAGGCCAATACTATGTCTTTTGATGTGGTGTTGGAAGGTGCCAATTGGTTTTTTAGACAAGAAAGTGCAGTAACTGTTCCTGCAACAAAACCGGGAGATAACCTTAATATTGTTGGAACTCTTAGTACTGCGAGCGGTGGTGCAGTAGATTCTCAAAAATCTGCTATTGCTGAGACGAATTCGTTTTGGGCAGAGATGAAAGCAAAAGGGTTGTCAGCTGCAGCTGATCCAAAAGGTCCCTATTCGACGACATATGATGATACAAAAGGTTTTTACAAGCAAGAAACAGCAACGTATTACAGATATCAAGACACTGCTAATACAGGATTACACAGTGAAATTTGGAATGCTGCTTCAGGTGCATATTTACTTGATACAGATCTTGACTTAAATGCATATGAACTTAAACTGCCTTACAGATTAGACGTTCAGGGTGGTAACGAAGGTTCGATTGCAAGGGTAACACTGCTTCCTATGCGTAATAATAGCGGTGATGTCGTATTGGATCAGTATGCAGGACCAAACGTGAAAACTCATGCTGATAAGTACACTGTCACAATTCCGCTTGTATACAGAGCAACCGGAAATGAAGTTAAAGTGTCTATCCCCAGTGGTAATGGTTTAGGTGTTTATTTGGCTGCTACACCTCTCGGAGTTACTGGTACTTCCAGAGGAACGACAACTACCATTGACTCATCCGCTACCGGAAGAGACAGAATTACACTTAAAGATCTTCGTGTAGCAGAAAATGTTGCTGGTATTATAACCGGTGATGCAGGTGGAATTATTCAACTTAAGGCTACTACAGGTTTCTATTTTGATAACATTGATAATATTAAGCTGAGCCTTGATTGGGGTCTAACATGGGGTACAGAAAGTAGTAAGAATGGAACAGCAGGAGAAGGAGTCATCGCTAAAGACTCTAGTGATTATAAAGTTGCCTATAAGCTTAATAATTACACGACAACTTTAGATAGACAGACATTATATATATATATTCCTGCGAAAAAAATTAAACCTTCATCTGTACCGGGTGCTTTGGTAATAAAAGGTTTAGAATTGGTTGCAGATTATAATGCACCTTTTGAAGATGTTTATGTTAACATCAGTCAGGTTGATGCTGCGGGACAACTTTTGACCGAAGACAAGTCAAAGTATAATCTTCAAGAAAGCTTTGGCTCTAAACTTGATATAGGTGTCAGCACCACTTATGAACAAGTTGCAATATATGAATCTATATATGATGCAGCAACTGGTAAATATACTACTACAAATAAAATCTCTGGTTATATAAGCATTCCTTCATCAACGTCAACAGGAAAAAACCCGACCACAAAATTGGGCATAAGCTCACAAGATGTTAAAGTTGCGACACGTAAAAATTGGACAGTAACCTATAAAACTTTAACAGATCCTATTCCGGAGCTTATCGCCGGTCGTTATTCACCTGCTCTTGCCGCAAGTAGCGCAGGTAACTTAGATATAGATATGAGCCAAAAGAATGCAGGCGACGAGCATAAGGCTTCTAAAGTTGAATTGAGTGAAAATGCTCTTAATGCATGGTGGGCTTCAAGACAAACAGATTTCCAACTTCCTGAAGGTGTTAAATTCCGCAAGGTAGAGTTTGATGCATGGGATAATTTATCACCTGCAAAAACTGGCACAATTATTGCTAATGGAGAAAGAACATCATATTATACACTTGATTCAAGCAGACTTTCACTTTACAGTTTGACAATAACTGCAAACAAGTTGGCTAAGATTTCATTTACTCCTTATATCAGCATAAGCACCGGTTATGCCGGCACTGAAGTTCCGATGACATTTAGCAATACTACAAGCGGTACTTCTGTAAACAATGAAGGCGTACAGTCTGTGAACATTGCTACTGTTATTAAGCCTATCACTGTTGAGGTTTCAGAAGTTAAAGAGCTTAAGATTGGTTATCAGACAATGGCTGCAGGTAATGTCATAATCAAAGAAACTAAGGCTGGTATGCTTCAAAGAGGAAAAGAGCTTAAAGTATCTGTAACTGATTATATTACTCAGGATCTGTACTTTGCTCCTATTGACGCAGCTAGGAATATTGAAGTTGCATCTGATGGATATTTCGCAATCAGAGATATTAAGAATCTTGATGTTAGCAACAATACCCTTACTCCTGCCGCTTTGATTTACGGTATTAACAGCGGAACAATTTCAATGTCTATTGACAGACAATCTGTTACTGAACCGGCTACAATTACTCTTAAGGATCTTCAAGTTAAGGTTAGCCGTGATGTTCCACAATCAACAGTTAATTATGATGTTGTTATTTGGGGCGATGCAGTAGCAGCTAACTATGGTGGAGAAAGAGATCAGTTTGCTGTACCTGGTATTTCTACACAATATGTTAAAGTTGTTTCATCTGCTAATGATCAAGCAGTTTTGACTCAAGAAGTAAGAATTACAATTGGTGAGCAATATTACCTTGTAGAAGGCAAACCGGTTGATCTTGAAGCCGGTGCTGCAGCTTATGTTTCAGCTGATGGCGCTACAATGGTTCCGTTGAGATTCGTATCTGAAGCATTTGGCCTTTCAAAAGATCAAATTCTTTGGGACAATACAACAAAGACCGCAACAATTATTCATCCTTCAAGAGTTCTCCAATTTACAGCAGGCAGCGATAGAATGCTTGTTAATGGATCTCCTGTAACAATGGGAGTACTTGGTGGCGATGGTAACTACTATGCTTACAAAGCAGAAATTCCGGTAGACAGAATGTTCATTCCTTTCAGAGCTATTGGTGAAGCGTTTGGTGTTTCTGTAACTTGGGAAGATGCAACTAAGACAGCTATTTACAACGCTAATTAATTATTGCAAGGATTTATTAAAGGCTCTCGCTTAGCGAGAGCCTTTTTTTAGCTTTAAGGCATCATTGTAAAATAGATATTTATGGATATAATAATTATACGAAGTATAATTTTATGATTGAAAATACTGCATTATGAATGATTATGGAATAAATCTCATTTGAAGTAAATCTTGAATTAATAAACAAGCCGTGACGCTCCGTTTCACCCTCCATGTATGAAATTTATATAAGTAATACTTATGGAAAGCGAGCCATTATAAAATTTCGTATTAACCTATATGAGAATTGTCCTGTTACGGATGAGCCGCTAGAACTTTTTATGGGTATCTAAACGTAATGATAAAAAGATTATTACAACGAGTTTAAATTTAAAAAACCGACTGTCAATGTGATGGTCGGTTTTGTTTTACAAATATAGTATGAGATAAATTATAATAATGTATAAACATATATTATTCTACCAATAATCTTTAAAACTTTACATAATGGTCGAGGAGCTGATAAAATGGCAAAAGAGAAAAAGATTAAATTAGTAAAACAAAAGAAAGAAAAAGCGCTGACGGATGCTGATTTAATGAAAATAGAAATTGCAAGTGAATTAGGGTTGTTGGATAAAGTCAGTCGGACAGGGTGGAGGTCGTTGACTGCACGCGAGAGTGGGAGAATTGGAGGTATATTGGCAAAGCGGATGCGTGACAAAGCTGAGAAAGCAAGGAATGAGGCGGAGAAAAAAACAGAAGATGAATTAAAAAACATATAGGAAGATAAGATAAGGGAAAAATAAATTAAGGTAGATGGATGCGGAGGGGGATTTGTGTACGGAGCATTTGCACATGTTTACGATAAATTTATGGAGAATACGCCATATGATGAATGGATTATGTTAATAGAAAAAATATGGGCAGAGTATGGATTAGTAAATGATTCGCGAGACTTATATGAGAATGTCAACAAGTTGATTCTTGAGTTAGGGTGCGGTACAGGGAATGTAACGCAACGGCTTGCGGAGAAAGGCTATGATATGATAGGTATAGACAGCTCGCAGGACATGCTTTCTGTTGCTATTCAAAAAAAACAGATTGCAACTTCGTCGACGAAAGGAGTAACGAACCGACAGAATGAATGTGACGATAAACCGGAACTGAAACAAAAGGATGAAATAATAATGGAGCTATCGAATAATCATGTAGATGAAATGATAACGGAACCATCAAGTGACCATTTGGATGAAATAATAGCGGAGCAATCGAATGATCATGTGAAAGAAATAATAGCGGAGCTATCGAATGATCATGTAGATGAAATAACATCGGAACCATCGAATGACCATGTGTACCAAATTACAACAGAACCATTGAATGACCATACAGATCAAATTACGGCGGAATCATTAAGCAATCATCCAGATCAATGTATAACAGAGCAGCAAGGGATTAAGAATAATTCACTTGAAAAAGATATTTTATATTTATGCCAAGATATGCGGAGTTTTGAACTGTATGGGACGGTTGACAGTATAATATGTATCTGCGATGGAATAAACTATTTGACAAAATCGTCGGATGTGGCGAAGGTCTTCCGGTTAGTAAAAAATTACTTAAATCCGGGTGGTATTTTCATATTTGATATTATAACACGCTATAGATACAGTAAAATACTTGGAGAGAACAATTTTTCAGAAACAAACGAAACATCGGCTTTTATATGGGATAATTATTTTGATAAAGACTCCGGCATAAACAGGTATTCGGTAAGCTTTTTCATACAGAATAAAAACGGATTATATGAACGCTTTGATGAGATGCATTATCAAAGAGCATACGGGAAGAAGAAACTCATTAGGCTTCTTGATGAAGCGGGATTGGAACTTTTAAATATATATGATGAATCCGGTGAAGCAGAAAAACCTAAAAGTGAAAGGTTGTTCTTTGCGGCGAGGAACAACAAATAAGATATTTTTCCGGGGACTGGAATGACAACGTAAACGCGGGCTTCGCTTTGCATATAATGTTAAAGACAATAGAATCTCCCGATTCGATGGGTGATGGCATAGTGGCCGTATGGGATAATCCTGTACCGCTTATGCAATAGAGGAGAGTGCGTTATGAAAACCTTTACGGTAATCACAAAATCATTTCAAAAAGAAATGTTGGAATGCTTTGACTGTGAACCTGTTTACGGAGAGGAGCAAGGAAAACCGGGTGTGCTTTATTTGTTTTGCATGGATGCAGGTTTGCAGTCTGAAAAAGTTTTTTGCAGTAACTTGGCCAATGTTATGAAAAAGGCTATCTTATCGTCAAATACGATATTACGTAGCTCTGAAAGACTTTCAAATTCAATTGAAAGAATAGTTTTTAAGGGCCGAACAGAAAAAATAGAAAATGGAATTTTAGATTTTTTACGTGAATCGGATAATATAAATCTTGATGGTTATGTTTATTTTGTTTTAAATGAATATATCGAAAGGATAAATGCAATCCTGTACTATATTGTTAAGAACAGTTTACGGATGGAAGGCTTGAAATGAAGATATAAACCACGGATCATTACGGATTATCACAGATTATGGAGAAGTAATATCCATAAAATCGGTGTGTCCATGTTAATCCGTGGTTTATTTTTTGTTACATAATGATCAGTACTTGGCCGATGGAAAGAGCATCGCTTGTTAGGTTATTAAGCGCTTTAATATTTGCGACAGTGGTATTATATCTTTGAGCGAGAGTCCAAAGAGTGTCTCCGGCCTGAACAGTGTGGGTTACACTTGATCCGGGAATCTGCAAGACTTGGCCGATGGAGAGCGCATCACTTGTTAGGTTGTTTAAAGCCTTTATAGCAGCGACAGTGGTGTTGAAGCGTTGCGCGAGCGACCAAAGCGTGTCTCCGGCTCTAACGGTGTAGGTAAAGTTGGGGCTTGGGGTTGTAGGCGGAGTCGTGGTTCCCGTACGTGGTATACGCAAGACTTGCCCGATTGTAAGTGCATCGCTTGTTAAATTATTCAAGGCTTTAATGGCAGCTACGGTGGTGTTGTAGCGTTGAGCAAGCAGCCAAAGAGAATCGCCCGATTTGACGATATGCTCAAAATAATCGGTTTCCGGTTGTGGCGGTATAGGGACATTATCCCTAGCACCCCAATACGCGTCGTAAAGAGCATACCAGGTGGATGGACCTACAACACCATCTGGATTTAAACCCATCATACGTTGAAAAGCCATAACTGCCTGGGCAGTTCCGCTTCCAAAGATTCCGTCCTGCGTTACGGAAGGTATTGTGGGGTGAAACTGACTGATATAGCTTAAGATGTATTGAAGCGTGATGACATCGACTCCGCTCGAACCCACACGAAGGATTGAATTTGGGGGAACTGTCCCGATTCCGAAAGCTGTACCCTCGCTGTTTAATTCTGCAAGTCTCGCTACGGCAACATAAATATATGATATTTTGTTCCAGGTTGATTTTCCGATAACGCCGTCCGCCGTCATGTTGAAAATGTTTTGAAATGTAGTTACTGCGGATTTTGTGGTGGCACCGAATACACCGGGATTGTCGGTGATAAAGGGAATCGCAGGGTAGTCCTGGCGGATTCTGTTCAAATAAGTCTGCATGGTCTGTACTGCCAAGCCTGTACTGCCTTGTTGAAGTGTAGTGCCGGGAAATGATATAACGATGCCGGTGATGATATTGGTTTGCGAGATTTCGATATCATCCGGATAATAATAGCGTAATATTTGTATTGAGGTGTAGCCCTGATTTGCTAAGCCTACCGTCCCCCATTGGGATAAACCGGAACAAGTGGAGGTGGTACCGTTGCAAAAAGACGTAAAGAACGGCGCAATTTGACCTGCCCTGCGAACATATTGATTAAAAATTTCATCCACAATCCGGCTTATGGATTCAAAGATTGTTCCTCCGTAAATAAAGTATTGATCATATGCGGTACTGTTTGTAATGTCGAAATTGTAATCCCGGCTTCTGTACCATTGTGTAAAAACTCTGTTTAAAGCAAATGTAACGATAGCGTGGATATTTGCTCTCATCGAAGATACAGGCCAAGTCGGGTAGATTTCGTGGCTTGCAACATTTTTGATATAATCGATAAAAGGTACTTGAACGTTTGATGCGTTCGATGCAGGCGGACCGAGATGCACTGTAATCGGATTCGGTATAATGACCTGACGAAGTGTAAATTGCTGTATTAATGCTTCTTCCGGGTTCCGTGGCTCTGACATTTCAACTGCATGTTTACCGTTGACAATCGTTTGTTTTAAAGGGTTTATTTGGCTTTGCAGCAGCGGAATCAATGCCGCGGGTTGGATTGAGTTTTCACCGTCAAAGATATGAACATCGGCTACAATCAATGTGTTAAAGCCTTCCGCTGAAGCTTCCATTTCATATGAAGAATATGGAATTCCCGTATAACTTGGGTCAAGCGATAAACTCCTATCGGGTGCTTCCAACGCAATCTGTTTGGTTTCGCCGCTCTCATCGGTTGTCAGGTTATAGAGCACTGCGCCATCGCGTCCTTTGATGATCACCTTTACGCCGTTCAACGGCAACGCGTTATTGGCGATACGGGCTTGGATTATTAAATTACCGGTACCCATTATCTGCTTTTCCTCCAATTTACATATAATTCATTATATTCACCGGTTTGATTAGGCGTTCCGGGAATCGGGAATTATTGATATTAACGGTATTGACTAAGCAAATATATAGATGTATGCTGTCGTTAAATCAGTCAAAGGCATGTCCGGTGCGGTCGATCGGCACCGGGGCATCCGAAAGGAGAAGTATTAATGATTAGAATTGCCTTGAAGGCAGGGACGGAAAAAGAATATCCCGAGGGGATAACCGGTTATGAGGTAGCTAAGGATATCAGCGAGGGACTGGCACGTGTTGCGTGCGCGGTAATGATAGACGGGAAGCTTGGGGATTTGAGGCAGCCGTTGAATACGGATTGCGAGCTTCGTATATTGACATTTGAAGACGATGAGGGCAAGCGTGCATTCAGGCATACTGCTTCGCATGTGCTGGCGCAGGCAGTAAAGCTTTTATACCCACAGACCAAATTGGCAATCGGCCCTGCGACCGAGGAAGGGTTTTATTATGATTTTGACAGAGACAAGCCATTTTCAGCCGAGGAAATAAAATCAATTGAAGAGCAGATGAAAAAAATTGTAAAAGAAGATTTGGCTATTGAGCGCTTCGAACTTCCCCGGGCAGAGGCCATTGAGTTTATGCAGGGCAGGGGAGAGCCTTATAAGGTCGAATTGATAAACGATTTGTCTGAAGATGCAATCATTTCGTTTTATAAACAAGGTGATTTTATCGATCTTTGTGCCCGACCGCATTTAATGAGTACGAAATACGTAAAGGCGGTTAAATTGACAGGAGAGGCGGGTTCCTCCGGGCTTATTGGCGAGGCAGTGAAAAAAACAAAATGCTCAGTAGAATATACGGGACAGCGTTTACCAAAGCGTCAGATTTGGAAGAATATCTGACAATGCGTGAGGAAGCCAAAAAGCGTGACCATAATAAGCTGGGCCGTGAGCTGAAAATATTTACGACCTCCGATATGATAGGACAGGGTTTACCGCTGTTGATGCCCAAAGGTGCTAAAGTCTTTCAGATTTTGCAGCGTTTCGTTGAAGACGAGGAGGAAAGACGCGGTTATGTTTTAACAAAAACTCCTTATATGGCGAAAAGCGATTTATATAAGACATCGGGGCATTGGGATCATTATAAGGATGGAATGTTTGTTCTTGGTGATGAGAGTAAAGACGATGAAGTATTCGGACTCAGGCCAATGACCTGCCCATTCCAGTTTACAATTTACAATTCCGAGCAGCACAGCTACAGAGACTTGCCGATTCGATACGCTGAGACATCTACGCTTTTTAGGAATGAAGCTTCGGGTGAAATGCACGGTCTTATCCGGGTGAGGCAGTTTACAATTTCCGAAGGGCATCTTGTGTGTACAAGAGACCAACTGGAAGATGAATTTGTCGGTGTTGTCGACTTGGTTAACTTTATGATGACAACACTCGGTATAAGTGATGATGTTAAATATAGGTTTTCAAAATGGGACCCCAACAATAAGGAAAAATATATTGGCTCTGCCGAACAATGGGAAGAAACACAAAGCCTGATGCGCAATATGCTGAACAAGCTTGGTATCGATTTTACTGAGGAGGATGGCGAGGCAGCGTTTTACGGGCCGAAGCTGGATATTCAATTTAAAAACGTGCACGGGAAGGAAGACACTATTATAACTGTGCAGATAGACTTTGCGTTGGCAGAAAAGTTTGACATGACATATATAGATAAAGACAGCAACAAACAGCATCCGATAGTTATCCACCGTACTTCGATAGGATGTTATGAAAGAACCATTGCGCTGTTAATCGAAAAATACGCGGGTGCGCTGCCCACATGGCTTTCACCGACCCAGGCAATTGTGTTGCCGATATCTGAAAAATACAATGATTATGCAGCGGAAACGGTCAGTAAGCTTAAAACGGCGGGTATACGCGCCGAAGCTGACTATAGGGCAGAAAAGATAGGCTACAAGATCCGCGAGGCAAGAAACGAGCGTATTCCTTATATATTGGTAGTAGGGGAAAAGGAACAAGCGGATAACACAGCAAGCTTGCGCAGCCGGAAAGGTGAAGAGGGTGCCGTGGGTGTGACGGGTATTATCGAGAGGATAAAGAAGGATATCATTGAGCGTACGATAGAATGATGGACAATGCCCACAAGTTAAGAGACTCAAGCATTTGAGCGGGAGTTAAAGTGGAACTTGGACTTTCTTGGGGATTTGTTTCTGATAACGGAACGGTATGGTTTAGTAGGGCAAACACGTTTAGCCAGTAAAAGAATAATCTTTTCCACTTCTTTTCTTACATCATCCGGATTCTCCGATATAAATGCATAAATAAGGCGTTCTTTCAATACGCCGATCTCGTGGTTGACATTGACTGCATACCGATACTTATTATCTTTACCTTCCCGTTCCTCTTCGACCTTCGCCTGAGCTTCCCACCAAGCCGCCGCTGCTATGTTGGAAAGATACATGGTGGCATAGAAATCCTGTCGGATGGCTTTTACTGAAAGTCCCGTGAAATTTTCAATTTCAAGCTTGTTTTTTACCTCGTCAAATTTTGTTTCCACAGGCCATCTGAGGAAATAAAGGCGTTTGAAATCATCCGGTTTGAGTTTTTTGTTCCACAAATTGGTAATAAGGGTTTCGGTTTCACCCGAGGGAAGTACGAGCTTTACTACTCTTACCTTTATATCCGGGTATCCGTTTTTATGTAATGTTACGTAACCATCGGACTTGGTTTGGCAATCGATGTCAGCGTTGAAAGCACGTTTTACTCTCATCACGAATTTGATATTTTCGTTACCCAAAGCATTTATTAAGTCAAAAGAAGGATAGCCTCTGTCCATTATTACAAGTTCTTTCCCTAATCTTACACTCTTATCCAAGTTTTTTATATGTTGAAAGGCCAACGTTCTTTCATCGACGGACATAGGTTCAACAAGAGCATCCACAATTACCTTGTTTAAAACATCATAACAAACCGACGCCTGAGCTGTGGGGGATGATGACTTGGGACCCAATGTGCCGTATATACTGCCGAGAAGGTCATTATCGGGCAAAGCGAGTTTGCTGCCGTCGATGGCCAAAACCCTGTATCCGTACCATGTGTCATAATAACCTTTGTACGCCAACGCAGCGGTCATATAAAAAAGCATGGAAAATGCTGTATCTTTAATTTTAAGACGCGCCTCGCTGAATGCCTGTTGAGTCATATATTTATCTTCACCCAATTTATCGAAAAATATTTCCAAAGCGTTTTGTGTGCGGCTTTAACACGGGTAATCATAAATTGTATCAGTTTTTTGAACGGCATTTTCCTGTTGCGTGTAAAGTCTGGGGATTAAGTCTTGAAGCTGCGAGATAATCATTGGAACTTATCATGATGTCGGATTCACACATATATTCGTTTAACTCAGTTCTCGAAATATTATTTTGCATTTGGACACCGCCATAATCAAGTTACACCGAAAAGGTGTTCGCCTTCGATTTTGCGGTAATTGTTTCTTTGTCAATAGTCATAATGACGTTTTTTAATGCGCTCTTAATGTTTATTTTGTGCTATATTTTGTGTTACTCCTTAACTTGTGAGCATTGGAATGATGGATGAAGATATAAAATATTGATATGCATATAAGTATTGCAAAGAATAAACCTTGATTGAAAGGATTTAAATGATTATTCTGATTAAAGAAAAGAATCAAGGTAATCCTTAAAATCCTTTTAATCAAGGTGATTACCAATAATTTGTATCTACAACCGGACTGATGCTTTACTTTATATCTGTGTAAATATAACAGTGAGTAAAAACCCCCCATCTATTTGTAAACCAAATAGATGGGGGGTTTTATGTTTAACTTATATAATACGGATTAACAGCTTATCTGGTTACATATGAGAAGAACATATAACCGAGTGGTGTGTAGTACATGCCTTTGATATCTTCATTGATTAACCATCTGTTGGTGTAGAAGTAAATTGGAGCGACAACAGAATCTTCACCAATTAAAATGTCTTCGGCTTTGTGCATGGCTTCAATACGGACATCAGGATCGGATGTGCTCTTGGCAATGGCAACCAATTCGTCATAATCGGGATTGCTGTATTGAGCGTCATCGTTACCGCCGCCTGTTACCCACATATCGATGAAGGAAATGGGATCATTGTAATCTCCAATCCAACCGTGACGGCAAATCTGATAGTTACCGTCTTTACGGGTATCAAGGAAGGTACCCCATTCTTCGTTTTGAAGGGTAACATTTACATTAAGCTCATTCTTCCACATCTGTTGAAGTGCTTCGCCAATGGCTTTGTGATTGTTATTGGTGTTGTAAAGATATTCAACTGTTGGGAAGCCTTTGCCGTCAGGAAATCCGGCTTCGGCAAGAAGAGCGCGAGCTTCTTCGCAGTTGGCTTCATAATCATCTTTATCAACGCTGAAAAAATCTCCGCCGACTTCACGGAAGTCACTTCCGGGCCCTTTGGCATCGTAAATGCCCGAAGGAACATATCCGGTAGCAGGCTGTTGGCCTGTACGTGTAATATTCTCAACGATATAGTTACGGTCAATTACAAGGTTGAATGCTTTACGAACAAGCGGATCGTCAAAAGGAGCTTTTTCTGTTTGGAAGCAAACAAAGTATGTACCGATATAGTCTGCTACTACCATTTCACGGAATCAAGAAGTGCCTGTACTTCATCAACAGGAACTTCCTCAATGAAATCAAGCTCGCCTGCACGATATGCCGCAAGAATGGCATTGGCATCATCCATCAGTCTGAATGTAATTGTAGCGGGTCCAAGATTCTTATAATCATAATAGTTTTCGTTCTTAACCATTTCGATGAAAGAGTCATGTTCCCACTGGCTTAATGTGTATGCACCGTTGCTGATGAAAGTATCCGGAGTAAATGTCCATTGGTCGCCTTCAGATTCAATGATGTCTTGGCGAACCGGGAAGGTTGCCGGGAATGCAGCTACTTCAAGGAAATAAGGGCAGTCAAAGAAAAGTGTGATTTCAACAGTTTTTTCATCGATTGCTTTGATACCGAGTTCGCTTGGATCCAAATCGCCTGCCATAATCTCATTGGCATTTTCAACCATGTCAATCATATAGCTGTAGTCGGCTGCTGTTTCCGGATCAACAAGACGTTGCCAACTGTATACAAAATCTTCGGCTGTTACATCTTCGCCGTCAGACCATTTGATGTCATCGCGGAGAGTAAATGTATAGATGGCTTTTTCTCCGTCCAATGCTTTTTTGTAGCTTTTTGCCTGTCCGTTTACAAGTTTGGCGTTTTCAATTTTGCCGGAACCGTCGTCGGCCCATTTCATGAGGCCTTCAAACAAATGTCCAAGCATAACGGCACCATCCACTGCTGTGTTTAAAGCAGGGTCGATTGTTCCTGGCTCGGAAGCGATGCAGACCGTTACTCCATAACTGTCGGCCTTTTTTGCTGCTGCCACAGTTGTCGGAGCCGCAACCGAAAGCAGCATGCAAACAACAGGAACGATTGATAATACTTGCCTAAGTTTCATAATACTCCTCCTTCATTTTAGGGTCTTATGACCCGGTATTCTATGCAAATAAGAAAAGCTTTTCCAAAAGCTGTTTCTTATCTCAAAGACAGGATACATGAAATTACAGAATGTGACAAGCGGCAAAATGTTCCGGTGCAAGCTCACGCCATTCAGGTACCGCTTCTTTGCAAACAGGCTTGGCATACGGGCAACGTGTATGAAAACGGCATCCCGATGGCGGATCAACCGGGCTTGGGATTTCGCCTTCAAGTATCAAACGTTGTCTGGCACGGCTTTTTTGCGGGTCGGGGATCGGTACAGCCGATAACAGGGTTTTGGTATATGGATGCAACGGATTTTTGTTTAGTTCATAACTTTCCCCAAGCTCAACCATATTGCCAAGATACATAACACCAATACGGTTTGAGATATGACGCACTACCGAGAGGTCATGTGCAATGAATAAATATGTCAGTCCAAGCTCGTTCTGCATATCTTCCAACATATTGACAATTTGTGACTGAATGGAAACATCAAGCGCCGATATAGGTTCATCGCATACAATAAACTCAGGTTGAACCGCAAGTGCACGGGCAATACCTATACGTTGCTGTTGTCCGCCGGAGAATTCATGCGGGTAACGATTGGCGTGCTCACTGTTAAGCCCGACTTGATTGAGAAGCTGATGCAAACGTTCTTGCCGCTCCTTTTTGGAGGAAACTAAATTATGTATTTCAATCGGTTCCAAAACAATTTCCCCGACAGTCATGCGTTGGTTGAGAGAAGCCGAAGGATCTTGAAAAACAATTTGCATTTTTCTACGAAATGGCAGCATATTTAAGGATACTTTTTTTGCCTGACCGTTCGTATCTTTTGTTATACCGCTGTCAAAAATCGTTTGCCCGTCATATACAATTCTGCCTTCTGTCGGTTCGTGCAGCCTTAACAAAGTACGTCCCAAGGTAGTTTTGCCGCAACCGCTCTCGCCGACGAGACCAAGAGTTTCGCCTTTACGGATAAAAAAACTGACATCTTCAACGGCACGCACATGTTTTTTTGTCAAAAAACCCATATTTATGGGAAAATACTTCTTTAAATGTGTGATTTCGACAAGTTTTGCAGTTTCTTTTGGGGTTGCCGCCGGTGAATTAATCATGCTTTTCAACCCCCTTTGATGAGCTGACTGCTTCTGTTGCGTTATGCCCTGGCGCGTGCAGCCAACAAAATACACGGTGCTTGTTAATAAGCTCTGTCATGGGTGGTGCTTGCCTTAAGCATAACTTCATGCAGTAATCACAACGCGGAGCCATTGGGCAGCCCTCGGGTGGATTAAGCATGTCAATGGGCGTACCGTCAATTGGAATCAATCTCTCATAAGAATCAGCATCCACGCGGGGCATGGAACGCAACAATCCTTGTGTGTAGGGATGCGCCGGTGTGTAAAATATATCATCGACAGAGCCTTGCTCAACAATCTTTCCGGCATACATAACTGATACTCTGTCGCAAATTTCTGCGACAACACCGAGATTGTGAGTTATAAAAATGATAGCCATGCCGGTCTTTTTCTGTAAATTCTTCATAAGCTCAAGAATTTGAGCCTGAATTGTGACATCAAGTGCTGTGGTCGGTTCATCGGCTATAAGAAGCTCGGGATGTCCGATCAAAGCCATTGCAATCATTACACGCTGACGCATGCCGCCTGAAAATTCGTGCGGATATTGCTTCATACGTCTTTCAACATTGTTAATACCGACCATTTCAAGCATTTCTTTGGCACGGTTGATTGCTTCGCGTTTTGATACATTATCGTGACTTGACAGAGCTTCAACCAGTTGATTACCAACGGTATAAACAGGATTTAGGCAAGTCATTGGGTTTTGAAAAATCATGCTTGCTTTTTTGCCGCGAAATTGGCGCATTTGCTGAGGTGTGTAGGCAAGAAGGTCTTGACCGTCAAAGCTGACCGAGCCGCCGGTAATCTTGCCGGGATCTTGAAGCAAACCCATAATCGAATATGCCTCAACGCTTTTACCACTGCCGCTTTCACCAACTATTCCCATAACTTCGCCGTGACGCAGCTCGTAAGAAATTCCTCCTACTGCTTTAACCTCGCCGACGGGGGTAAAAAATGAAACTTTTAGATCATCAACTTTAAGTAAAACTTTATTCTCCAACGTTCATCCATCCCCCTTTGTTATTTTTTCATACGCGGATCGAGGGCGTCCCGAAGGCCGTCTCCGAACAGATTGAACGACAGTATGAGCACACTTAGGAAAATGCTTGGGATTATCAAACGGCTTGGATAACTGTAAATACCGCCCAAAGCATCGGAAGCCATGCTCCCAAGGCTTGCTGTTGGCGCTGAAACGCCCATGCCCAAATAGCTTAAAAATGATTCAAGAAAAATAGCTGATGGAATTTGCATCATAGTGGTGACAATAATCTGGCCGATACAATTCGGGATCAGATGTTTTCTGATGATACGACCGTTTGATGCTCCCAATGCGCGTGCTGCGGTTACAAATTCCTGCTGTTTCAGCATAAGCACTTGTCCGCGTATAATGCGGCTCATACCAACCCAATACAGTAAACCGAAAACAATAAAAATAGAAATTATTCCGTGACCAATGCCACTTAAGCTATGAACCAAAGGATTCGTACTGTTGTTTATCCATGCCTTGAGAGGCTCTTTTATGACCGCACTGATTAAAAGTACCATAAGCATTTCAGGCAGCGCATATATTACCTCGACGATACGCATCATGATAAAGTCAACTCTGCCGCCGAAAAAACCTGACACTGAACCATAAACTGTACCAATAACAAGAACGATTAAAGAAGCGAACACACCTATTATTAAAGATATTCTTGTGCCATACATAACACGAGCCATTATATCGCGCCCGGCATTATCTGTTCCGAAAACATGCGGGAAAACATATTCCCCCGCTTCTTTGCGTGCAAGCTCATTTTCAGAATACTGCATTATGTTTAAATTACCGGAACCGCGTACTTCCTGCTCATAAGAATAAGGAACAAACATTGGACCCGCAAATGCAAAAAATATAATAAGAATCAAAACGCCCAATGCAACCATAGCCACATGATTTCGTTTCAGCCTGCGCCATGCATCCTGCCAAGAGGATGTTGATTTTCGCATTTCAATAAAGTGCTCTTTTTCGGAAGCATCGGCCAATACAAAATCGTCCTGTTGTGGATTGTTGATATACGGACGCTGCAGTTCAAGCAATTGATCAACATTCGGTTGAAAACTGAAAGGATTCTTTTTCATAATTACTCAGTCTCCTTTCCAAACTGTATTCTGGGGTCAACAATTTTATATGCGATATCGACCACTAAATTCATAATTATAATAAATGCAGCCAGAAAAATGGTCGTACCCATGATGATGGGATAATCGCGGCTCAAAATACTGTTGACGAAATAACGGCCGAGGCCGGGTATGGAAAATACTTTTTCAACGACGAAGCCGCCTGTCAAAACGAAAGCTGTCAGAGGGCCGAGATATGTAATTACCGGAATGACTGCATTACGCAGGGTATGTTTAAAAATCAATTTAAAAGGCTTAACGCCCTTTGCAAGGGCTGTACGTATGTAATCCTGATTGATGACATCAAGCATGCTCGAACGTGTTAAACGGGCGATGTAGCACATGGGATAAAATGAAAGCGAAAAAACAGGCATGACAAAGTGTTTCCAAGACGTCAAACCAATGGCGGGTAACCAACCCAACTTAACGCTAAATAAATACAGCAACAGTGTCGCCAATACAAAGCCCGGTATTGCGATACCAACCGTGTTGACAATCCGCAAAAAACTGTCAGTAAGCTTACCTTTTCGGTAAGCAGCCATGCAACCCATAGGCACCCCGGCAAAAACCGCCAAAAGGATAGCGAAAATACCAAGCTTGGCTGAGACTGGGAACATTTCTTTTATAATATCAATAACGGGTCTGTTTTTTTGCATTCTGAAGCTCACGCCGAAATCGCCTTTGAATGCGTATTTTATGTAGTTTACAAGCTGAACGGGCAGAGGTTTGTCAAGACCGTATTTGGCTTCCAATGACGCGAGTACTTTGGCGGACGGAGCTTTTTCGCTCATGAACGGGCCTCCCGGTACTAGGTTCATTAGAATAAAAGTGACACAAGTTATGAACAAAATATTTAAAAATGCAGCAATAACTCTCTGTACAATGAATTTCCCCATCTTTCCACTCCCTATGCCGGATACATATGAATAATTATAAATATGCAATTTAAAATCCGCACTTGATAAAAAAATATGTTTACGTAAAAAAATTATATTTGTATGAATAACATCGGGTAAATTACATCATTTTATACAGCATTTATTCAATTGTCAAGTTTTTGACATAGAGAAATTATGTAAATATGCTTAAAGAATCGTTTTTTTGTTGACAATAAAAATGTCCGGTGTTATTATCCCGTCTTCGACAGTTCAATAAAAATAAAGAGGCAAGGAACCGCGAGTTTGCTGGGTTTCCGCCTCTTTTTTTGATATTTTAAAATGTTGTATGTAAATGCTGTCATAAAATTTTTTTATTTTCTTATTAAGCTCTTTTTGCTGATAGTATTTCTTGTCCAAACCCAGATTAAAAACATCATTCAATGCAGTACAGACCTGCGAACCATTATATGTGGAGAGATAGTACATATCCTGAACATTTGTAACTTCCATGTTTTTCAAGGTCTCTATTATATTCTCAACTGAAAAGTGTGTGCCAAAAGCGTCCAGTTTTGCTTCGAGCAGGCGATATATCAGAAGAGCCGTGTAGCATATCATGAAATGCGCTGTGATGCGTTCCCTGTTTTGGTGATAGACCGGACGGGCTGAAAAATTAGTTTTCATTACCCGAAAACAGTCTTCTATCTTATATCGTTTTGAACTGATTTCAATAATTGCTTTTGCGTCATCATCCAGATTGGTGGCAATGGCATAATAGCCATCGTATTTTTCCTCTCCGTCTATGACACTCTGATCGATGGAATATGTATCGGTAACCTCATCTCCGGATTTTGAGGAGGATGTACGTTTAATGAAACGTGTAACATCGTGCGGACCTTTTTTATAAGAAATATCCATGTCTTTAAGAAGCTTCTTTGCACGGTCAATCTGCCTATTCCTGACAGCCCGCTGATACTCCATCATTTTTCTGGAAAAAGTGACAATGATCCTTTGCCTGAGGAGTGCCTTTGACTTTACCTTCTTTGGTTTTCCCGTTCTTTAATGTCACTTCTTCATACAGTCCGAGGTCAACGGCTCTGTCAGCTTCGATTATCTTATATGCATTGTCATTGTACAGTGACAGATTTGCCTTGTCTGTTTTGTCAAATTCTTTCAGCCCTGAGGTGGAAACAGGCACATTTGAGGAAAGAAGACGGTAGCCGTAATCATTAAACACGGCTTTTTTGATAATGTCCGACAGTTTCTTTATTGATTGTGTGACGATAAATGCCCTTCCGCCCATGGAGTTAAACTTTCTTATGTTAATTGAACCGAGACCCGCATCGGCACAGTAGATAAATCTTTTCCCGTTCAGCATTTTTGTTATTTTTCGTTCCAAGGGTATGGCACAGGTCTGTTCATTGTCAGATCCGGAGTTGATACACATGGAAACCGGAATCCCGTTGGCGTCCATAAAGAGTCCCATTTCGACTATCGGATTGGGTCTGTTTTCCTTGGACGGTCCAAACTTTCTCAAACCTTTGATGATTTCCCCTGTCACTTCATCAACATAGTCGTCATCATAGGTTTCAATCTCAAAATAATAGTTCGTGCAGTCAAAGTAGCACACAGACGTATCCCTTGGTACGGTGTTACAGTTGTGGTGAAACAGATGACTGAGGTATTCATCATAGTTTTCTTCCAGAATATCCATAGTCCGAGCATGCTGACATATCCGAAGTCGGGCTGCTCATAGTACTTATTCAGATGGTCATAAGTTCCGAGTTTTGAATCGGGATCAAGAATCCTGGCATATGTCATGAAGCGGTTCACCTGATCCGGATCATAAGTAATTTTTGATCCGTCGGTTACCTTTTTGAAGAAACTGCCAATGGCGAGATCGTGATACAGCTTCTGTAAAATAAAATATCCGATATTCAGTTGATTGCTTGAAGATACCGGTTCATTGCTTGATTTGATCTTTTCGGCGAAATTAATCATTACCTCCATTGTGGCCCTGTTGTTATTCGCTTCTTCATTGTACCGTGCAACCTGCTCTTTGGCATAGGTCAGAGGATCATCGGTGATCTTCAGAAGCTCGGAATATCTTCCGATTCTCGCGACATTTCTGGTTGTGGTTTTCTTTCCGTTCCTAAATCCTTGTTGGATGTAGTAAATGGGATCTTTGGATCGTTTATCATAATAAAGTTTCATATACCCATTATAAAGCAAAATCCAATTAAATACAACACATACAACTATTAAATTTTTGAAATTTGACATAAATATAAGCCTGTTTCAAGGCTTTGCAAGACTTTTTAGTTTGTTCAACTGTCGAAGACCCGAATTTCCCCATCTTTCCACTCCCTATGCCGGATACATATGAATAATTATAAATATGCAATTTAAAATCCGCACTTGATAAAAAAATATGTTTACGTAAAAAAAATTATATTTGTATGAATAACATCGGGTAAATTACATCATTTTATACAGCATTTATTCAATTGTCAAGTTTTTGACATAGAGAAATTATGTAAATATGCTTAAAGAATCGTTTTTTTGTTGACAATAAAAATGTCCGGTGTTATTATGATGCATATACTAAGCAGAAGTTCCACTTCTCACCTATCGCTTAAGGCGTCGGGTTATTCAACGGACTGAGTGGGCTTGTGCCCGCTTATTTTTTTTGGAGGTGCTATGCTATTACCGATTTAATGATCAACGAACAAATCCGAGACAAAGAAGTTAGGCTTATTGACGCTGACGGGGCTCAGTTGGGTATCGTTTCGTCGAAGGAAGCTTTTCGTCTTGCCGATGAAAAGAAACTTGATTTGGTGAAAATTTCTCCCACAGCCAAACCGCCTGTATGCAAGATCATGGATTACAGCAAGTTTAAGTTCGATCAGGCTAAGAAAGAAAAGGAAGCGCGAAAAAAACAAAAGACAGTTGAAGTTAAGGAGCTGCGCTTTTCGCCCAACATCGATACCCATGATTTTGATGTTAAGGTAAAAAAGGCAATTGAATTCTTGCAAAAGGGCGATAAAGTTAAGGTAACCGTTCGGTTCAGAGGTCGCGAATTGGGTCATACGGAAGTCGCTTACGGATTTCTTCACGATTTCGCCGATAAAGTGTCCGAAGTGGGTACAGTCGAAAAACCGCCGAAGATGGAAGGCAGAAGCATGGCAATGTTCCTTACCCCCAAAATTTAATGACGACAATATGTTTTACGTATTTCAGAAGGAGGGCTAATAATGCCGAAATTAAAAACAAACAAAGCTGCCGCAAAGCGTTTTAAGGTAACAGGCACCGTAAAATTACGCATGCGAAGGCAAATAAACAACACAAGTTGGGTCATAAGACTTCCAAACGCAGAAGGGTTTTGCGCAAGAAGGGGCTTGTAGACCATTCAAACGAAGCTAGTGTAAGGAATATGATGCCTTATCTATAAAATAACTGCGATTGAGGCGAAGATATTTTCGTCGCTCGCAATGCGCAAATGCTCATGAAATATTAGGAGGTTTTTTACATGGCAAGAATAAAAGGCGCATACAGCGCCAGAAGAAAACATAAAAAAGTACTTAAACTGGCTAAGGGCTTCAGAGGCTCAAGAAGCAAGCAATACAGAGTTGCAAAGCAATCCGTGATGCGCGCATTGGCAGCAGCGTTTGCAGGCAGAAAGCAAACAAAGCGCGAATTCCGCCGTCTGTGGATTACAAGAATCAATGCTGCCGCAAGGCAAAACGGCATTTCCTACAGCAAGCTTATGAATGGCTTAAGGGTTAACGGCATTAACATCAACAGAAAAATGCTTGCCGAAATGGCTGTTAACGATGCAAATGCGTTTACACAGCTTGTGCAGAAAGTAAAGTAATATTGAAAATTTCATATTGGGATAAAGGACAGTGTAAATTCTATTTGAATGTTATACTGTCCTTTTTGTATTTGTGATTACAACTATATCACAATAAGAGAGTGCAGATGAAAAATTAGTAATTATAAGATGAACTTGATTTACAGGATTAAAATGATTAACTTGATTAAAGATTTTTAATCATATTAATCCGATAAATCCTAATAATCATGGTTACTTCACAACCGGTAATGACTAACAACGGTAATGTTTACCGGTAATATTTATCTACACCCGAAACCCGATATTTTTTTGCAATTTTCCTGCTTTATTGTTAGAATATCGAATGATTTTATATATCATAATAACTTGGGGAAGTGTAGAAATGAGCGATTATATTTTAAGGACGACTGCGGCAAACGGAATGATAAGAGCGTTCTTCGCAGATATAAAAGACATGGTAAATACGGCTTCGGATACTCACAAGACTACGCCGGTCATGTCGGCGGCACTGGGGAGATTGTTGGGTGCGGGCGCAATGATGGGATTAATGCTTAAAAATGACGATGACTTGGTAACGTTGACAATAAAAAGCGACGGAGAGGCAAACGGGTTGTTGGTCACCGCTGATAACAACGGGCATGTGAAGGGATATGCAAACAATCCGGAAGCTGACGCACCGGCAAAGCCAAACGGAAAGTTGAATGTTTCGGGGGTAATCGGGCAGGGGAGCCTTACCGTTATAAAGGATATGGGCTTAAAAGAACCCTATGTCAGTACCGTAGAGCTGCAAACAGGTGAAATAGCTGAAGATGTTGCATATTATTTTGTTCAGTCCGAGCAAACGCCGGCAGTTGTTTCGCTTGGTGTTTTGGTTGATGTAGATTATTCAATAAAGCAGGCGGGTGGGTTTATCATACAGCTAATGCCCGGTGCGCCGGATGATATTATTGATTTTTTGGAACAGAAAATTGGCGGGTTGGCCGGTATAACGACATTGTACGAAAACGGCCATACACCTGAGACGCTTATTGATATGCTGTTTTCAGAAATTGGATATGTGATTGGCGAGCGCGTCCCTGTTGAATTTTTCTGCAACTGCTCACTCGAGCGTGTAAAAAAGGTGTTGCTTTCCATCGGAAAAGAGGAGCTTGAAAAAATTTTGACTGAGGATAAATCAACAACACTGAATTGTCATTTTTGCAATAAACAATACAATTTTAGCGAGGATGATTTATTGAGCTTGTTGCGAGAAGGAGCGAATGAATAAGGGGTTGAGCTTTTGCTCAACCCCTTTAATAATGAGAGAAGAATTTTATGAACATATCATTTTACACAGCAAACATAAATTAACCAAAGCCCATTTATTTTCCTATAAACAGCTGTGTCCAGTAAGTAGTGTTTCCGGTTGCGTATCCCACGCCAAGCTCGGTGAAGGCCGGGTTTAGAATGTTTTTTCGGTGTCCTTCGGAATTCATCCATGAGTTCATTACAGCTTCCGCTGTTTTCTGACCTTTGGCTATGTTTTCGCCTGCGGTTTTATAGCCGATGTTGAATTTTTTTAACATGTCAAACGGGCTGCCGTAGGTTGGCGATGTATGGTCAAAATAGTTTCTGTCGCGCATATCGTCGGATTTATACCGTGCTACACGTGACACCTCCCAATTAAGTGTAAGAGGCTTAACGCCGTTTGCCAAACGGTGTTGGTTTACAAGATTTAATATTTGCTCTTCCATGCTTTTTATCGCGGCGTCAACAAGAGGTACATTAACCTTGTCTCCGGGAAATATCATATTCGGGTCTTTAAAATGAGGATTTGCTTTAATAATTTCTGATATTCCGACCTGATATTTTTTGGATATTATCCAAAGAGAGTCGCCGGGCTGAACTGTATAGATATCCGTGGCCGCGAATACATTTACGGAGGAAGTAAGAAGCAAAGTGACAATTATGGCTGCAAGTATTTTTCTGATTTTCATTTTGATGTCTCCTCATACTTAGTGTGTATCCTTATTATTTCGATTTATCACACTAAAATTCAGGAAAACATGTGAATAATTGCAAAAATTTGGTGAATTAATAATGTGCTTCTTCCTCAAGTAACTGCGCATATACATAGCTCTTTGAAACACCTCTGTCACGCGCCACCGCTTTCATGGCGCTTTTTTTATCCATTCCCTGCGATGTATATCGTTCGGTATGTGCCGTATATGAAACACCGATAAATTCGTTTTGGCGACGTTCGGAGGCTTCTTCAGGGCTTAAACCTGCTATGATAAGAACATACTCACCCTTTGGCTCGTTGTTTTCGTAATGCTCAATAAGACTCTCAAGATTGCCGCGCAACACCTCCTCAAATTTTTTGGTCAATTCGCGGACAAGAGCCGCATTTCTGTTGCCAAGTACGGAATATACTTCTGCCAAGGTTTTTCTTAAATGATGGGGAGCGACATAAAAAATAACCGTCCGCAGCTCATCGGTTAAGCTGTTTAATATTTGCTTTCTGTCGCTTCCGTCAAGAGGTAAAAAACCTTCGAAAATAAAACGCCCTGTCGGAAGACCGGAAAGCACAAGCGCTGTGGCTGCAGCAGTTGGGCCGGGGCTTGCCGTTACAGGTATGCCACTATCAATACAGAGCCTAACCAAATCCTCGCCGGGGTCTGATATCCCGGGCATGCCGCAGTCGGTTACAAGCGCTATATCTTTGCCGTTTTTGAGCATTTCGATAAGCTTGCGCCCGGCGACGGATTTATTGTGTTCCTGATAACACACCATGTCAGAATGAATATCATAATAGTTCAACAGCTTTAGGGTGTGGCGTGTATCTTCGGCAGCGATAACATCAACCTCTTTGAGAAGTCTCAGGGTGCGAAGGCTGATATCTTCCAAATTTCCAATTGGTGTGCCGCAGATATATAGTGTTCCGTTTCCCATATCAAACCTCGGTTGAATAGGCGCTTCGGCCTTAATTATTATATATTTTTAAAACCTCTTCGGTGTATGTCCCATCCGGTTTGTAAATCACAAGCTCAGGCAGAACGGTTGTTTCCGGGTTTCCACCGCGTACCGCTTCTATTAGAAGCATACAGGGTTTTTCTTCCAAACGGGAAACGACAAAACGCAGCCGCTTCGGTTCGAGCCTGTTTGTACGAAGCGAGTATATTATATCAGTCAGTCTGTGCGGTCTGTGAACCATATAAAACCTGCCCTGCGGTTTTAAAACATTTGAGGCTGCCATTACCACATCATCAAGATTGCACAGAAGCTCATGACGGGCGATGGCTTTCGGCCCGCAATCGTTCAGCAACCCGCTTCCGTGTTTCATATATGGAGGGTTTGCGGTTACGACCTCAAATGATGAAGGTTTGTAAAGCCGCCCGAAATGCTTGATATCTCCCTGCGTAACAGTAACCATATGTCCCAGCCCATTTAACCTGACGCTTCTTTGCGCCATTTCAACGCTTTCCAGGGCGGATTTCCAAACCCTCGTAACGGGCGTCCCGAAACTTGGCTGTAAGCAAAATCGGAATGACTCCCGTGCCTGTTCCCAAATCCAACACAGCTTCGTTTTTTTTCACATTTACAAAACCGGTGAGCAACACGGAATCCATCCCGAAGCAAAAAAGCGCGGGGTCTTGGATAATCCGAAGGCCGTCGCGCTGTAAATCATCTACGCGTTCATGATCTTTTATAATAACATCGTTTATAATCAAACTCATAATCAATCCATTATTTTCTTAAGTTCACTTATGTCAATGTCTTCTTTATCCGAATCGTGCGTTCTTCTGCGTGACAGCACCTTTATCTCGTTAACGTCATAGTAACCCACTACCGGCGCGTCTTGGTTTTTTTTGCGAACGGCGGCTTTGACAAGCTGACGCAGTACGATTACTGACAAAACCTCACCGTCGCCGTCGGGCGTGCGAATGTAGTCCCCTTCATTAGGTAAGTTTTTGTTCAAATATTCATATGTGCTTTCCTCGTACTTCAGGCAGCACATCAGTCTGCCGCAAATTCCGGAGATTTTGGTGGGGTTGAGAGATAGATTTTGTTCCTTTGCCATTTTTATGGACACAGGTTGAAAATCCCCCAGAAAAGTGGCGCAACACAAAGGACGTCCGCATATACCTATTCCGTTGAGTATTTTTGCCTCATCGCGTACGCCTATCTGACGAAGCTCGATCCTCATACGGAATATTGAAGCCAAGTCCTTTACCAACTCGCGAAAATCAACGCGTCCATCGGAAGCAAAATAAAAGGTAATTTTTGTTAAATCAAAAGTGAGTTCGGCATCAATAAGCTTCATGTCGAGTCCGTGAGAAGCGATTTTGTCGGCGCATATGCCAAAAGCTTCAACTTCTTTGTTTTTATTGGCCAGCAGTACAAGCTTGTCATCTTCGGTAGCAATGCGGATAACCTTTTTTAAAGGCTGAACGATGCTTTCATCCTCAACTTCTCTTACAGCAAGCTCAACTGTTCCGCATTCCATACCGCGTGAGGTTTCAACAATAACCTTTTCACCCTTTGGAATTTCAAGTCCATCGGGGTCAAAGTAATAAATCTTGCCCACTTGCTTGAATCTGACGCCTACGATCTGAATCATTTATTGTGTATCCTCCCTTTGCGAGCACGTTGATATAAGAGATATTGGAATATCATCGCCGCCAAAACGCTCACACTTTTTGTGAGCACGTTGATATGCGAGATATTTTAATATTATCTCCGCCAAAACGCTCACACATGTTGTGGGCTTGTCATTGTGTAAGTTTAAGCGTTGGGTCATAAGCTCCGAGCTTCATTAGTAAAACCTCTATTGACATCATAAAATTGGCATAATGTCTCAACCGGTCTTTTGCTGCCCAAACCGCGTCTATTTTATCGCAAAGCTCCCGAACAGAATATTTCTCCGATGTTCGGGTGATTTCACTGCGGAGATCGGTTTCAAAAAGATACTCACCGGAGGCAGTTTTTGCGACAAGCAAATCCCTGTACCACAGCAAAAAAACATCGAGCGCTTCCTGAATCCTATCTTTGTACACTTCAAATTCTTTTGATAATAAAAGTATTTTTATTAAGTCGTAATTAGATATATTAACAGCAATATCAATCACAAAATTGCGCATTTCAATAAATTCCGTGTCGGAAACCAATGATAATGCACGTCCGATGTTCCCTTCGGAAAATATACAAAGAAGGTCGATATTTTCCCGGGAAATTCCGTTTTGAATTAAAAAATCACGCAATAATTGCACAGGCAGCCGATTAAGCTTATATAAAACGCAACGCGACAAAACAGTGGGAAGAAGCAAGCCGCTGTTTTTGGCGAGCAGTAAAAATACCGCGTAAAGAGGAGAATCCTCCAAAGCCTTTAATATCGAATTTTGCGCAGGTATGGTCATAGTGTCCGCATTGTCTATTATGAATATTTTATAAGCCGAACTGTAAGGCTTGATATAAACATTTCGACCGATTTGATCGCGGATATCATCAACGCCGATGCTTTTTGACTTTGAGGCGGATACATAAATAACATCGGAATTGTTGTTGCTTTCAAAGGTTCGGCACGATAAGCAGGTGTTGCAGGGTGTAATGCTGCCGGCTTCGCAGAGAAGCGTTTTGGCAAAGGTTTTCGCAATCAATTTTTTACCGATGCCTTTTTCGCCGGAAAAGATAACTGCGTGGGGTATTTTGTCAGTTTTGATAAAACTTTGTAAACTGTCAATCAAGCGCCCGTTTCCGGCTATTTGCTCAAAGGAGTGCATAATAACTTTCTCCCAACATTGTTCATTAGTGAAGCATTACACGATGATATCCAACAGCAGTCCTCTTATTTCGTCAGTTTTCTCCAGTATAGTAAGCGGATTCTTTTCTTCTTTTAAAAGCTCCTGAGCCAGATCATCCAAGTCTTTGTTAACGAGCTTTACAATTCCGTAAACCCTGTGACGACCCCGTCTGTCGAGGTAATTGTCACGGGAAAATTGATGTGAATGGGTTACAACCTCATTTATAAAATCGGATACAAGAGAGCGATATTTTTTCATATCGCTCAAATCCATATGCTCGGAAAGACGCTTGCCATTTTTTTGTGATTTCATCAATCAAACCGGTCAGACGCTCGGTTAAGCCTTCATCATCCAGCTTGTTAAGCGTAAACCTGAAATCAACTTTTTCCTTTTTTTCGACGACTTTATTCGTCTTTTCCAGTTTGGCGGCCAATATATCTGAAACTTTCATACTCATAGGCTTGTTACCTCTTTAAACTTTCTTACACTTTTCTAAATTCCTCAACATTCAGTACAAAAAGTGTTGCGCCGCCCACAGTGACCTCCACGGGGTAAGGGACGTAGCTTTCGGTTGCATTTATATGCGAGGAATTGACAGAAGTTATTTGCTTACGGGATTTACCGCGTTTTTCAATAATCTCAATAAACTCCGAAACACGGTCTTCGTGGCAGCCGCAAATCAAAGTCGTGTTTCCTGCACGCAAAAACCCGCCGGTGGTTGCAAGTTTTGTAACGCTGAAACCTTTTTCATTAAGTATATCCATGATGGTAAAAGCATCTTCATCATTTATTATTGCCATAATAAGCTTCATATGATAACCTCCTTTTAATTTGCACGGTTGTAATTGTATTGTAACATAGAAAGCATCATTTAGAAACACTTTTTATTGTACCGGAATAGTGTTAATATATTCTTATCAAACATAATGCGCATAGCGTAAAGGGGAGGTTTGTCATGAATTACATCGGCATAGATTTGGGAACGACTGCGGTCAAACTTTTGTTGATGAACAAAGCGGGAGAGGTACTTAAGATAGTATCAAAGGAATACCCGTTGTACATGGGAGATTCCGGCTGGTCTGAGCAGGAGCCGGAGGATTGGTGGAAAGCAACGATCGAGGGAATCAAGGAGCTTATTGAAGGAACAGGCGCCGCCGATATAAAAGCTGTGAGCTTCAGCGGGCAAATGCACGGGCTTGTTCTGCTTGATGAAAACGATGCGGTTATCCGCCGTGCAATACTTTGGAATGATCAACGCACTCAGCATCAATGCGATTATTTGAATAATGACATCGGCAGAAACAAATTGATTGACGATACGGCAAATGTAGCGTTGACCGGATTTACCGCGCCCAAAATTCTTTGGGTGAAAGAAAACGAGCCGGAAAATTTTAAGAAAATATCAAAAATTATGCTGCCGAAGGATTATATCGCGTACAAGCTTTGCGGTGTACATGCCACGGATTATTCCGACGCATCGGGAATGCTGCTGTTGGATGTAAAAAATAAATGCTGGTCGCAAAACATGATTGACATTTGCGGAATTAAAAAAGAAAACCTTGCAGCACTGTTTGACAGTTTCGATCCGGTGGGGACCATATTGCCCGAAGTTTCGCTTTTGACAGGGCTTTGCACAAAGACAAAGATTGTTATAGGCGGCGGTGACCAAGCTGTTGGTGCGGTAGGCACGGGTACGGTCAAAAACAATATGTGTTCCGTATCGCTCGGTACATCGGGAGTGGTGTTTGTTGCAAGTGATGAATTTAAGGTGGATTACGGCAAGAGTGCATTACATTCCTTCTGCCACGCGAGCGGTGCGTATCACATGATGGGTGTGACGCTTGCGGCGGCTGCGTCATATAAATGGTGGATGGAAGAAATCCTTCGCACAACCGACCATACTGCGGAGCAGGAAAGTGTCGGGGATGCCAATAACAAAGTGTATTTCCTGCCATACATGTCGGGCGAGCGCACACCGCATAACGATCCGAACGCGAAAGGTGCGTTTATCGGAATGAGCCTGACCACGACAAGGTCAAACATGACACAGGCTGTGATGGAAGGCGTTGCTTTCAGCCTGCGCGATACGCTTGAGGTTGTACGTGCGTTGGGTGTTGGTGTAAAAACAGCGCGCATTACGGGCGGAGGGGCAAAAAGCGGTGCTTGGTGCCAAATGATAGCCGATGCTTTTGATGTGACGGTTGAAAAAATAAATTCACAGGAAGGCCCTGCGCTTGGCGCAGCCATGCTGGCGGCTGTGGGTGACGGGGCTTACGCGACGGTTGCGGACGCAACGGAAGCGATTATCAAGGTTACGGAATCTTTTGCACCGAATACGGTCATGACGCAAGCTTATAATGAAAAATATAAGGTGTTTGCTAAGCTGTATGGGGATTTGAAGGAAAGTTTTACAAGAATGTAGGAAGTGATTGTATGAAGAAAAGAAAATCGATGAGTATTTGGAATATACCGGGAAAGCTTCATATGTCATTTGCGAAAACACATTTCATTCGGAAATGCAGTGCCTTTGTTGTGGCGTTTTTCTGTGTTCATGTTTTGTTAGTGACAGGTTTAAACGGGCTTGAAATTCTTGCGTCGCAGCGGGAAACGAATTCGGGAATGCTCATTGTTGCGGCATCGAGGTCGGCTGAAAAGCCGGCTTCGGTTAACGATATTTGGCAAAAAAAATACAATGAATATGTTAATGAAGAAAAAGCTCGGAGCACACCGACCGTAACGCCTGTTGAACCGCCAACACAGGGAGGGCTTCACAATGTATATATTCCTACTGTCATTCAATCTACACCCAACCCCACATCAACAGCGACTTTTTCGCCTGCGCCGAGTCCCACGCCAACTATTAGGCGAACCTACGGAACGCTTTTAAAAAATGTTTACATAAGCAACTTGACAGATTCGAGCCTTACCATACAGTTTGTTGTGAATAACTCGGTTGATCGCAGTGATACCACAATAGTATTTGAATATGGCGGTTCGTCACGGACACAGAGCCTTACGGGTTTATACAGGCTGTCAGCCGATATGTACAGTTCTGTTTATGAAGTGCAGATATATGAGCCTACTTCAAATTATTATTATTTATATATCAGCCTGCGTGATTATTGGGGAAATATTGAGTACGCAAGCATTCCTATCACGACATCCTACGGATATCCGAATTCGACATACTATCCATATAATTACAACCCGGATTACTACGGGTATTATGGATATGCCAATGTTTGGTCTCCGTTTTTACCGTACACAGTAGCTCCGACAGCCACACCGACGGCTGTACCATCGGCTGTACCGACAGCCACAGCGACTGAACCGGCGGAAGCCACCGAACCGGTTGAAGCTACTGAACCGGCAGCGGCTACAGAGCCACCCGATTCAGATCAGGAGGAATAGAAGGTTTCATAGGCATGATTTTAAATCGGAGTGCGTATTTTACAAGGGCAGACCTCGGGTCTGCCCTAAATGTTTGTGCAACCGCCCATACCTTACTCATGTCAGTTAAGTCGGGAAGATGCAAAATCATATTCAAGTTGGAAATCTCTTGTATCGCTTTCGTACAACTCTTTATTAATCTCTTTCGCTTCCTCGCAGCCAATGGAGAAATAAAATGATATTGTTTCTTCTGCAGAGCCGGCACAGATATAGAATTTTTCTGCACCCCACAGTTTTGCTTCTTCTAACGATAAAAAGAAAAGCTTTCTGCCAATTCCCTTTTTCCTGTATTCGTTTGAAACAAACAACTGGTCAAGCAGAACATACTTGCTGCATTCTCCAAATATTTTATTGTTAATGCTTATAAATCCAATAAGCCGGTCATTATCGAATGCGCCCAACGCAATACCGGCCATTTCAACAGTTTCACGCAAGGCAGCAAGGTGATTTTCATAACCATTCGGAAAATCGGGGTCTTGATAATTTATATCCACCAACTGCCTGATGCCGTTCACTTCACGCCATGCTCTTTTAATAAATAGGGATGCATCAATTTCCCTTATCCGTTCACATTCATTTAATGCCAGATGTCTAAATGTAATTGTATTCATTATATCCTCCGTAAACTGTTTTGGTTGAATGAAGCAATATTTCGCTTCATTTATTGCGAAATTATACCGATGTGTCAGCAGACTTTGCGCTTTTGTACTGTTTAACAAGGTTATTGACTTTGTTTACTCCCATGACGGCACCTCCTCCTTTTTGAATAGTGAATCAAGCAACTTACCAATTCCGTACAGCATCAAAACAATTATCGACATAAAATAACCTCCGTTTAATTTGATGATGTAATCATACCGCTTCAAATTAAACGGAGGTTAAATTTAACTTAAACGGACTGTAAACCGTGTTCCTTTTTCCGGTTCACTCTTAACTGTGATTGAAAACCCATGAAGCTCCAATATTTTTTTAACTATCGATAACCCCAAGCCGTTGCCGCCGAGAGAGCGGTCGCGTGACTTATCTACTTTATAAAACCTTTCGAATATATGGATTTGGTCGTCTTTTGAGATGCCTGTGCCCGTGTCGGCAATAGTGACGGCGTTGTCATTTTGCGTAATCGTTATCGCGCCGCCCTCCGGCGTAAACTTGATAGCGTTGACAAGCAGGTTAATCCATACTTGCGAGAGCAAATCCGCGTCGGCGTTGACTGTGGTGTTAGAAAGTTCTGCCGACAGTTCAATATTCTTTGCCGACCATTGTGGCTCTAAGGTCAATGCTATTTGCTCAAGCTGTCTATCAAGCCGGAAACCTGTGCGGTTCAGTGGGATTTTATTATTTTCAAGTGTAGACAATTTCAATAGATTGTCGCTCAAACTCGACAGACGCTTGCTTTCTGTTTCGATAATCTCGGCATAATGACGTGATTGCTCATCAGATGCGGATTCTTTTAAGAGCTTCGCAAACCCGCCGATACTCGTTAGCGGTGACTGGATTTCGTGTGATACATTACTGATAAAATCTGTGCGCATTGTTTCCAATGTACCGAGATTCTTAGCCATGTCATTCATAGCTTCGGCAATTTCGTTGTGCGGAGTGTGAGGGTTAACCTCCACAAATGCATTGAAATTTCCCCGTCCGATTTCCTCAAGCGTGTGCGTGAGTTTTTCATGCATATCCCGAACGGTGTTGAGTTGTGAACGGCGCAGCAGCGACATTATCGCACCGAAAACGCAAAACAGGATTACAACACCGACCACCGCCGATAGCATAATAGTCAGTGTATCAGACAGTTGCAGTTTCCGTACAAACTGCGACCCAATACCTGTTGCCGATGCTAACGCTGTCACGGATACAAGGCTTGATCCGATTTTTTTTAGTATATCTTTCACAACATCACCTCCAATTGGTAACCCAACCCACGTACCGGCAAACCTGCAAGCTTGTTGCAAGCCCGTAACCATAAATTTCGGTATAGTATATCACTTCACAGACCGGTATAACACGCGAATTTAAACGGAGATTAAACAGTTATGAATAAACGGAGATTGCTTCGGAATGATTACGTATATTCCGAAAACTTAGATACTGTGTTCATATAACAATCATAAAATGCTATTGGAAAAAATAAAAGTGTTTCACAATTGTGGACAGCCCCACATATATTATTGATTAACTATACTTATCGTTTTTCGGTAATGAGGATATAAGGAGGCTGTTATGCTGATTGAAGAAAACAATAAAGATTTCATATTGCAAATCAAAGATAAACTTTCGGAGTTGACAGTCAGACAAATTTTATATTTTTCATGGCTTTGTTCTGTGCGGGCTTTTCCTCTTTTGGGTGTTTCGGAAGCGATTGAAGTTATGACCGGTAATTTAAAAAATTACTTGTATATTATTTTAAATTCACTTGATATAACTTGTGCTGTAATTGATTCCGAAAGGAGAGTCACTGCTACAGATGCTGCTACAATATCAATCATCTCTGATGACATTGACAGCAAATATGGCGATGATACCAGATTAGCTGTCCGAGCAATATCTTACGCTGTATACGCTGCATACATAGTTAGCACAGGAGACACCAATACAGAATCCGCTATTTCTTCCATTGTCGATGTTGCTGCCAATGCAGCGTCCAATGCAGATGCTGCAGCCAAATACAGCATGATTGACATGACAGATATCCTGTTTGATGATATAAGATGCATCAAGTCAAATGACTGTTCTTTTTATTGTGATACAAGCCTGTATGGCCCTATCTGGGATTATTTTCAGGATGAGTTGCTAGAACATTGTGGTGAATATTGGTGTAAATTGTATTCAGATTTGTTTATGAACAGGTTCGAAATAAATCATGATGCATTGCAGCGACGTATAAACATTCCTCCGGAGATACAGGAACATGGAGCTAAAGTAGTTGGTTTATATTTGGAAAAATTGGATATGCATGGCAGCGAACGATTGGATGAGGCGCGTATTATCATTCTGGGAGAAAAAGGTGCAGGCAAATCCTGTCTTGCCCGGCGTTTGGTCAATATTGATGCGCCTATGACAGATAAAGAAGAAAGCACGGAAGGTATTGATACCTCCGTGTGGAAGATAAGCGATAGTACGGGGATATCTAATGTAAACGTGCATATATGGGACTTCGCGGGGCATGTAATAACCCATGCGGCGCATCGCTGTTTTCTCTCGGAAAGATGCTTGTATATTATAGTGTACGATGGGCGCACGGAGGAACGAAACCGCTTAAACTACTGGCTGGATCACGTCAGAAATTACGGTAACAATGCACCGGTCAGGATATTAATTAATATATTTGACAGCCATAAGCAGGATATCCCTACAAATACGTTAAAAGAAAAATATCCCAATATTTACGATTTCGTTTATTTTTCAATAAGCAGTGATAAGGAAGAACTGAGAGAGTTTCGCAATAAAACATCGGAATTAATACGAAATAATCCGTTATGGAACAGTCTGGAGATACCCACGACATATTATATGGTAAAAGAAGCTTTGGAAAGCCGTTTTCAAAAAGAAAATGAAGGTTTTCACAATGAACAAATCAGTAAAGAATTTTTTGACAGTATTGCAAAAAAAAATAATATTGATGAGACAAACGCCGAACAACTGCTCAGAGATTTGCATAAACTGGGTATATGCCTATGGTATGAGGATATTGAAGGATTTAACGCATTGGTACTAAATCCCGATTGGCTGAGCCATGGGATTTACAAATTGATTAACTGGGCGCATAACAATTCGAAACATACGATCCACATGGACGATTATGAGAGCATTTATAAAAATGAAACCGAACGTTATTCCAGCGATAAGCTCCTGTTTATTTTCAGGCTTATGAAAAAATACGAATTGGCTTACTCTAAAGTGACTGATGATGCGATCACTGTACCTTTTCTTCTGAAGGAGGATCAGCCGGAAAGCCTTCCGGATTTTTCTGTGGAGGACAGCTTATTGATACAATATGTATCGGAACAGCCTTTGCCTCCCAACACAGTGTCGCGCTTAATAGTGCGCCACAATGAAGAAATAAAGGGTGGCAGCGAGGTTTGGCGGCATGGCGTTGTTTTAACATATAAAAACAATACGGTTGCACTGGTAAAGGAAGATGACCGCAAGGTAATTATTAAAGCAAAGGGAAATAACAGGGGTGAATATATTATAAAATTGCGGGATACAATGAACGACATTTTCAACAGCTATAAGGGTGATAAACCTGAGTTGCAATATAAAATTATTACAAGTGAACCGATCGCGAATTACTCCCCCGGCAAAGAAGAGAGTAAGTCTTTGCTGTTATCTGATGAGACCATAAAAAACTATATGGCTAACGGACGCCCCAGTTATTATTATCCGCAAGCCAATATAGAAATTCCTTTGGATCAGACGGTAAATATTTATAACATCAATGCCGAAAATGCGGCGTTTGGCCCCAACTCACAAATTTACAGCAATAATTTCAACTTTTACAACTGCAATCTTACAATTCAGGGCGAATTGAAATCGCTTATAAATTCACTGAGTTCAAGTGGATATGCAAATGAAGCAAAGGATTTGGAATTGGTTATGTCGGATCTTGAAGCGGTTGAAAATATTGAAAATAAAAAAGAGGTTATAAAAAGCGGTGGATTGACTAAAACAAAAAATTTTCTTGAAGATATAAGCAATGAAAAATCATCAATGCGAAAGGTAATTGCCGGCGTGAAATATGGAGTGGAAACCGTACAGAGCATAGCCAAAACATACAACAGCATTGCTCAATGGATAGGCTTGCCGCAAGTGCCAAAACCTTTTTTGGGGGGATAGAAAGTGGAAAAAGAACAGATTTACTTGGAAATCATTAACAACATATGTGACGGGGTATATTTTGTCGATACGGAAAGACGCATTACTTTTTGGAACAAGGCTGCGGAGGAAATAACCGGTTACAAAAAAGAAGAGATAGTAGGGCAGTGCTGTCAAAGCAACCTTTTAAATCATATTGATAAGGAAGGCCGACCGTTATGCCTTTTGGGATGCCCGCTTTATGCCACTATTATTGACGGTCATAAGCGCAGTGATGAAGTTTTTTTGAGGCATAAAGAAGGACATCGTATTCCCATTTTGGTAAATATTTTTCCTATGGCGGAAGATGGGAATATTATTGGCGCAATTGAAGTATTTACACCTAAATCGCCCATTGTTTATGATGATGACCTGATTGAAAAATTATCGAATCTGGCAATGAATGATCAGCTTACCGGATTGGCGAACCGAAGAAAGATTGAAAGCTATCTTGATTACAGACTGCGTGAGATAAAACGGTTTCATAATAAATTCTGTATAGTTTTTATGGATATAGATAATTTAAATAATTTTAATAATTTGTATGGTCACGAAATAGGGGACGAAATGATTAAAAGCATCTCAAGATCCATTATGCACATTACAAGAAAAGATGACTTGTTCGGACGTTGGGGAGGCGAAGAATTTATTGGGGTTTTTGAAATAAAAAACGATTATGAAGCCGCTCTGATAGCAGAAAAAATGCGTATATTGGTTTCGAAATCCGAAATTCCTTTTGAAGATAAAAATATCTCCGTTACGGCTTCCTTCGGAGTGACTGTGGCACGAGACAACGATGCAGTGGATTCTGTAATAAAAAGAGCGGAATCTTTAATGCGCCAATGCAAGCAAAAGGAAAGAAATTGTGTTGCTTCGGATATTTGAGATGCTTGGAGGATTTTATTGAACATTGGTTGCTTACTCAGCTATACGGTTGAGGCTGTGAGGTCATTGCATTTTAAACAAGACAAAAAAAGTCCTGCATGATAGAATAATCTTGCAGGACTTTTTTTCCAAAAAAGAGTGGGGTGTATGCTGTGGAAAACAGACTCGAACAATTGCGGCATGAAATTGATAGGCTGATTAAAGAAAACCGAGCGGAGAAATATAGAGATTTCTATTCACATTTATACGGGGTATCGTATTTTTGTACATTGTTGGCTTTGAGGCGTAAATTGAATGCCGAACTCGCTGCGGCTTGCGGAATGCTGCATGACATATATCAGGTTACGTCCGGAAGTTCGGAAAATCATGCCGTAAAGGGAGCGGAACAGGCTGAGAGTTTATTGAAAGATTTAAAACTGTATAGTGATGATGAAATTGCAATAATTACTGCCGCTGTTTCCAGACACAGTGATAAAGGGACTGTACATGAGCCATATGACGAAGTTTTAAAAGATGCCGACGTTTTGTCACATTATTTATATGATACCGCCATTCCCGTGACCGGAAAAGAAACTGAACGGTATGAAAGCATTTTGATTGAACTGGGTTGCACAGCTATGGAATGCAAGTCTTTTGGGTTTAACACTCTTGGAAATTACATTTTTGCTGACATTTTTGCTGTGTATAAAGGAAAATGGGTTTTCTGCAAGCATAAAAACAGAAGGACATGGGAGACTCACGGCGGACACATTGAAGCAGGCGAGACGCCATTGGAAGCCGCCAAAAGAGAATTATTTGAGGAAACAGGAGCGACTGATTTTGACATAGAACCTCTGTGCGATTATTTAGTTACAGGACAACTTAATGGGAACGATCTATCGGCGACCGGTCAAGTGTACTTTGCAAATGTCCGTACTTTTTCCGCTCTGCCTAGCTACAGTGAAATGGAGAAAATATGTTTTTCGGATGTTCTTCCGAATGAATTGACTTATCCGGATTATACATATGAAATTTTCCCGGTGGCTGTAAAAAAATCAGAAGGTTTGCCCGGCTCGGTCACTGATAAATTTTAAATTACCGGCGTTATCAACTACAGTGGGGAGCCGGCATTGACAGATGAAAATAAAGATACTGTAAGGAGAAAAAATTATGACTGAGCAAATAACGATTGAGAATCAAATTAAAAATGTTTTGAGTGGTGACACATTTGAAAACGCGCTGGATTTTGTTGATTTTTTACAGGCGAACGAATTGACGCCGGTAGGACATGACGGTGGTGATGGGTGGTCTGTGAATTATGCAGATGAGAGTGTTGGTTTTATATTGATTAATGGCGTTGAACAAGAACCCGGTCCTTGGACTGTTTGGTTTAATTCATGTGATTTTGGCGACTGCAGCCCGGCAGATGATGATTTGAAGGAGACGGCATGGGCACATGCGAGTATTTGCGGACACTTCAGTTCGGGTGGGAAACAATGCGGATGCGGCAACCAACCGGGGTTTAGTAGGACGATTTTTGGTAAAGTATTTGAAAACCGTTGCCATTCGCCTTTAATGTTTACGAATCCCGACGCCAAAACATTGGAAAATATAAAAAAACTGATGCTAATGTTAAAACAAAACATTATTGCAATGCAACATTCCAAATAAGAATTTGTCAGTGTCAAATTTAACACTGATGGAGGCCGAATAATGATTTTTTTCAAAAAAACAGTGGTGAGTTCGCGAAGTAACTACTCGGTGCGGTTGATGTAATCCGATAGCAAATTACACCGAGATACTGATTATCCGCTATCGGTCAGCCGCGCTTTTTAATTTGTAAATTATAAAAATTAAAAGGAGCGAGTAGAATGATTTTTAAAGCAATCATTAAAAATAAAAGAAAAACTGTATTTTTATATTTGACATTGGGTATTGTAATTTCATTTTTACAGGCATTGGGTGTGCATTTTTTCCAGCGTATATTGGATGGGCTTGCAGATCGGACATTATCAACGGGTACAATAGTGATATATGGGTTTATTACGATTGTGGTTTGTATTATGTGGTATCTGTACAACATCCCTCATTCGAGACTGGAAAATGGGATTTATCTTGATTTAAAATTACTGGCTCTGAAAAAAATGAAAAGTATCAATTATACAGATTATCAGGGCATTGGTATTGGTAAGCTGATTCAGCAAATAGAAACCGGTGCGTCAGCCGGCAAAAATATTCTTTTCGGATTTTATTTTCGCTTAATCCGAGAGCTTCTTCCGGATGTAATTATCAGCTTGGTTTTTATCGCAATGATAAATGCAAAACTGACTTTATATGTATTTATGGGGTATTTTATTGTATTTATAATCACAAATGTTGTGTTAAAGTATCTGTACAAAATAAAAGGACACATACTTATAAATGAAGAATTGATGAACAGCCACCTTGTCCGTGGGTTAATGGAATTGGTGGTTTTCAGAACGAACAAGCGGTTTGCAAGTGAAATTCAAAAGACACAGCAAGCGGCGGATATAATTGTATCATCCAAAACAAAAATGTTGATGATTCATGAATTGTTTTTTACACTGTTTGCGTTATTGGTAATCATACTGAAAATTACATTCATTCTTTACGGTTTGATTTCACAATCTGTCACAGTCGGAGAAACTGTTGCTTTAATGACATTTTTGGATAAGGCGTACAATCCCATTGCTATATTTAATGTGCTGTATGTGCAATATAAGCTTGATAAAGTAGCATTCGCAAGATATACGGATATTCTTCAATTGCCGGATGACAGAATGCTTGATCAAGGAAAAAGGGTGGATATAAGCCAAGGAAAAATTGAGTTTGTCGATGTATGTTTTTCATATGGGGGTAAACCCATTTTAAAAAATTTGTCATTTAAAATTAATCCTAAAACCTCCGTTGTTTTTGTGGGTGAGAGTGGGGCAGGAAAATCTACAGTCATTAAACAAATAATCGGATTGATTAAGCCACAGAGCGGGAAGATTACAATTGATGGGTATGATTTTTCAGAAATCGAGCTTAATCATTTCTATGATTATATCTCATACACATCTCAGGATTCTCCCGTTTTTAACGGAACTCTCCGTGAAAATATTGTGTTTGACAACCGGGATTCCGACGAAGAAATTATGGAGGCATTAAAAGCGGTTAATCTGGATATGTTTTATAACGGGTTGGAAAAAGGGCTTTCCACAGAAGTCGGAGAAAAAGGAGTATTAATCTCCGGAGGGGAGCGGCAACGCTTGGCTTTGGCCCGCATCTTTTTCCGGAAAGCAAAAATTATAATATTGGACGAAGCGACATCTTCTATGGACAATTTGACCGAAGAACATGTTATGCATAATGTAATGGAGGCGTTTCGAAACGAAACACTTATAATTATTGCTCATCGTTTGAGCAGTATAAGAAATGCGGATAACATTTTTGTATTGCGTGAGGGACGTATTATCGAACAGGGAACGTTTGAAAAGCTAATAAACGATAATGGTTATTTCAAAGAGCTTTGGGATATGGAATCACAAAGTAAAAATTGAGCAATTTACCGGGGTGGTATTATGCCAACAGAACGTGAAAAACTCGCTAAAAAAGCTAAAAGAATACGCAGCATGGAAGCACCGGTCAGGAAACATGCGTAAATTGGAAAATAGCGATTTGTCGAAATATCCCACGGCATAAAAAAGGGTCAGGAATAAAATGTGATGTATCTTCATTTTATTCCTGACCCATTAATTTAAGAATTAAGCATTTATGTGACTTAAATAATACTTGCCAAATTCAACATCAACAGATTTTATGTGCTTTACAATCCATTCAATTATTGCTTTGTTTAAGTCCAAGGTGAATTTTGCGGAAGGCCCGTTTTTTATGTATTCCGCATTTATTTTATTAAACTCATTAATAAAAAACTGATGTTGGCCTTTATGCCATTCATATTTGGGATAACCGCTTTGTTTTTGAAGAACTTCTTCATCATTGAAATGCATAACAACATAGTCTCCCAAAAACTTGAGTGTTTTTTCTGTTTCTTCTTTGGTTATTGAATTTATGCCGGATGTAACAACTGCATTCAGTCTGTTAATAAGCTCCCGATGTTGGTCATCAATTTTTGCTACGCCTGTTTCCAAATCTTTCGTTAATGTAATCATCTTTACCCCTCCTTCCGGGTCATCCGGTAACAATTACAGGTTAAATATTGATTTTTTAAGCTTCTTGCAAAACTATCATAATAGAAAACTTGATTATTGAAGGTGTGGATTATTATCGAAACATGTTTAATGTCATTATAAAATATTTTCAAAAACATCTTCAATCAAAATAACTAAATCCGAGAATAAAGAAGTTTTAAAGTCATATACAATATCTTCTTTCTCTTTTTCCGTCATTTTTTCTAACAGGTAATCCGGGAAAACAGAATAAACATTGTCAAGAACGAATTTGTCATCAGCGAGTAAATACACTTCAATTGTACGGCTTTCTGCATCAACAAGCCAATATTCTTTTACACCGCACTTCTCATATAGGTTCTTCTTGTATCCCCTATCATTTTTTACGGTGCCGGGCGAAAGAATTTCCACTATTAAGTCAGGTGTGCCATGTATGCCATTTTTTTTAATGATATCTCTGCTGCATACGATCATAGCGTCGGGTATTACCCTGTCTTTTTCTGTCAGGTAAACATCTATTTCACCAAAAACCCTGCATGGTTTGCCTTTTAAATAACCTCGGAAGATGTGATAAATGTTTATCGCCACAACATCATGGTTTACAACAGGGCGTGGCGACATGGCGATAATTTTACTGTCCAACATTTCGGTATAAATAGCTTCCTGATATGCTAAATTTGACATAAATAACACCTATTTTCATGTTTTAATACAAATATATAAATGGTCGCAGTTACTTATTTTTAATATCAACTTATTATAAGTTTAACATGCATTGCATTTTTTATCTATACAAAATCCCGGTTTTCCGGATGCAAAGACATACCATGGTGGCTCGAAGTACGCTTACAATATGCTCCATAGCATTGGCATCGGTGATACTGTCAATAGGATTGGGCGCATCACTCTTAACAAACCGATTTTAACTGTTCAGTATTATTACATAAACATTTCTTATTATAAAACATTTAATATTGTAAAACATTTTCTTGGTTTTTTGAAGGCAGGCTCTCGTCTTTACTGCTACATTTTTCGTTATTCTATTAAGCTTCATCTTGTTTTAGCAGCAATTGAAAAATTAGTCTTGCTCCCGCTTTCATTCCTATCTCCAAGTACACTTGTTCATAAGCAACCAATGCTTTGGAAATATCACTTAAAAAATCATCCCGTTCCTTTCCATCCGGATATAGATTTTCCAACCTCTTATATAACGGTTTACATTCTTCTTTTAACAAAATTTCATAACCTCGCATATCTGTTTCCGAATCATCTACACCACATAAAAGAAATGTACGGATTTGTTGAATGTCCATACGTACAAAAATTCTTTTGAAGTCATCCATAAATTATCACGCTCCTTTTTTACTATATGGACGGCGAAAATAACATTAAGCTACTCTCAGTCAAAACGCCGTCTCCAGTATGGAACGGCTTCATTCGGTACATTAATTTATTTTCTGCCGTCAATATAATTTCATTATAGTAAAGATGTTTACTAAATTCAATAGTAAATATCTTTACTATGTTATTGTTTCTGCAAATATTATTTGGAGGGATAGAGTATGGAAGACTATATACAATTTTTAAAAGGACTAAGAGAAGACAATGATAAAACACAAGAAGAGATAGCGCAGGTACTTGGAACATCCCAAACGATGTATGCGCGATATGAGCGTGGTGCAAATGAATTGCCGATAAGACATTTGGTTACTCTTTGTAAATATTATAAAGTTTCTTCCGATACTGTCCTTGGGCTAAACAAAAATTTCTGACTGCCAAGCCATTTATCCGGGATGAATTTCTTATCATTTTTCAAATATGAGAACACATTGTTCCCGATAGTACGGCAATCTGCACCATGAATTCGGCGTACCGAATTAAATAAACAGTAAAAACTATTCGGTACGCATCCAAATAGCTTTTACTGTTTATTTATGCGTTTCATTCCAAAATTTATTCGCTTTATCACATAATTGGTCTATAGTCAAGCTGTCGTATAAGGATTGTTGCCATTTAGTATAGTCAAAAGGTTCTCGAATAATTAATGATACAAAGCGTTCTGCTTCAACCGGACCTAAATTATCTGATAAAATGCGCATACCTTCTTGCCTTAGTACTGCGTCAGTTTTCATCATAATGCCTCCTAACAAAATCAATAGGGTTAATAATACTTATTCCTTGGATACTTCTATTCAACAGCTTTTTATCGGTAGTAATAAAATAGTCGGCTGTTGCTTAAATCGCGCAAGCTAAATGCAAAGCATCTTTTTCTCTTTTGAACTCATCGAATGAAATCTGCCCCATGATCCATTTTCCCATTGCTCATCGTCAAGTTGGCGATACTATTTGGATTGGCGCATCACATCGTAAGCATTTACATAATCAGGGCTAGTCGTCGGGGCTTTCAAAATTTCTCTTTGGAAAATATATTTTTGCACGGAATCTGTTACATATTCAAAAAGGTAATTTGTTATTTGTTCAGTTACAATCATTACGACCTCCACTATGATAGAATTTTATTCATCATATATATGCGAATAAATATAACACAGCAAATTAATAAATATCAATTGTCCTTGATTTATCTACATATGCCGAACCTCAGAGAATTTCTAAGAGCATTTATTACATGAAAAAGGCCAAATATAAACGGATTAAGAAACGCCTCCAAAATTAGTTGCTCTTTTATTACGGGAAAGGAAAGAGGTCGCGCGCGTTTTCCGTAACAAATTAGAACAACTTATTTTGGAGAGTTTCATAACTCCGCTTTACACTTGGCCTAATGATGAAGAATAACTTCACAATAAAATAGATATCATACAAATAGAAACAGGTCATCGTAAACCAAAACGTCAATTAAAACAAAACACCAAAAATATCTTCAAGAGCAATAGTCATGTCAGGATATAATGAAGTATTAAATTCATACGAGGCTGAATAACTATCCGTGTAAATGGTAATAATCTCCATAACAAAAAAGATGGAGGTTATGAAATGAGAACATCAAAAAACATTCTTTCGGACAAGGAAAGAGAATTGGTCGGTTTGCTGATGCAGGACTGCCAAAGCACGGGAGATATTCAGTCAAAATTAAAACGCCTTTTTGCGGGAACAATTGAGCAAATGCTTGAAGCCGAAATGGACGAACATCTCGGATATGAAAAGCATAATATTGAAGGCAACAACACGGGAAACAGCCGAAACGGATACAATCACAAGACGATTATAAGCGATTACGGTGAAAGCGAAATAGTCATACCGCGAGACCGAAACGGCGAATTTGAGCCGAAAGTTCTGGTAAAGCGTCAGACCCGGACAGATGAGATTGAGCAAAAAATAATGGCAATGTACTCAAAAGGCATGAGCCAACGCGATATAGAGGACAACCTGAGAGAGATTTACGGAGCGGAAATCCCGCAAACACTGATTTCAAAGATCACGGACAAAATACTGCCTGAAGTCAACGAATGGCAGAACCGTCCGCTTGAAGCGATATACCCGATAATATATTTTGACGGAATCGTATTCAAAAGCCGCAAAGACAGCCAAATAATCAACAAATGTGTCTATTCGGTTTTGGGTATTGATCAGAACGGACAAAAGGATATCTTGGGAACATGGATAAGTGAAAACGAAAGCGCGAGCTTTTACGCTTCGGTATGTTCAGACCTGAAAAAGCGCGGAGTGACGGATATTTTCATCGCCTGCCACGACAATCTGAAAGGACTCAGTGAAGCCATAAACGCAGTTTTTCCAAGAACAAAGCAGCAGCTTTGCATAGTACATCAGATACGCAATTCGGTAAAATTCGTGCCGTACAAAGACCGCAAAGCAATATGTGCGGATTTAAAGAGAATCTATGGTGCGGTAAATCTTGACGATGCTGAGTATGCAAAAGAGGAATTCAGGGAAAAATGGGACAATAAGTATCCGGCAATCTTGCGTTCATGGGATGCGAATTGGGCCGAGCTTTCCACATTTTTCGAATTTCCGGAAGAAATCCGCACTTAATCTACACCACAAACGCAGTTGAGGCATACCACAGAATGGTACGTAAATTCACAAAAGCAAAGGCTATCTTCCCGACCGATGATTCAATCCGCAAGGTAATTTATCTGTCGGTTAAAGAAATAACGAAAAAATGGACAATGCCTGCGAGAGATTGGGGAATGGCGTACAGCCAAATCATGATTTTCTTTGAAGACAGGCTTTCCCCGGCAGTTTAAGCCGGCAGTCATGGGAAACACATCCGACAAATCAAAACAGGTGCGGAACACCGTCCGTTACACCCAACTTAAAATATCTGTGAACCCGGATGTGGCGGTTGCTTTCAGGGAAGTCTGCGCGGCCGAAAATGTATCGGCGGCATCAAGGATCTCCTGGGTTCATGGCGGATTGCTGCGGGTATGGTACAAAGCCGAACCCGGCGGATAAAACCGCGACAAGACCGAAGCGCCGGATTGCCACGGAACGCTTAATCCGGCAATTGGAACTGATAAAAGAAGCCGAGGAACGCTATATGGATAATATACCGGACAATCTGCAGGGTTCGGCCGTATACGAAAAAGCAGAGTCAACGGTTTCTGCTTTGGATGAAGCCATTGAACTGTTGGCTTCGGCATATTAGTACCATTATTTCGGGTAGGATTTTTACTCCCGCAAGATGCAGACAACTTGGGGGCTCTGCCCCCAAACCCCGGGGTTTATCCACTTCGGGGTTTAACGGTAGCTTTAATGATCATACCCAAGTTACTGCACGGTATATTGTTATATGTTTTAAAAAGTAAAAAGGCGAGAAATTTTATCTCCCGCCTCTACCGTATAAACCACAGCAAGTGTCGGGTCGCACCCCTGCGTTGCCCTGTTTATGCTGCAGTTTTATTATTATATTTTTGGATGATTATACCATTTACACTAATCAATATTCAGAACCATTCATACACAAGTTTATTTTTTTCTTCGTCCGTCATTTTTTCTAACATATAATCAGGAAACAGAGAATATATCTCACTAAGAATAAAACTACCATTTTTAAGCAAATATATTTCAATAGAACGAGTTTCCACTTCTACAATCCAGTATTCTTGAACGCCGCATTTTTCATACAAATCTTTTTTATAACCCTTATCCCTTTTGGCAGTATTGGGAGAAAGAACCTCTACTACCAGATCCGGCGCACCATATATTCCGTTTTTCTTAATAATATCCTTATTGCACACAATCATAACATCGGGTATCACCCTATCATTTTCAGTCAAATAAACATCTACACCATCGCTAAAGGCGATACATTTTTTTCCTTTTAAATAGTTTTCAAAGATATTAAAAATCTTGCCGGAAATAATATTGTGATTGATAAATGGCCGTGGGGACATAGCAAAGATTTTGCCATTTAACATTTCAGTTGGTATTTCATCTTGGTATGCTAAATTTGACATTACAATCCCTCATTTCACATTTTTTCACCGGATATTATATTTATAATATATTGTTTTCATCATGCTTATGCGAATAATATAACATAGCTAAGAACATGTCTTCAATAAAATCGAATAAAGCCCGATATAGTAAATAAAGGAATCGGGATGAAAGCGAATGAAATATCCAAGTGATTTAACAACTAAACAATGGAACATTATCAAACATTTATTTGAAAAGGAAAAACGAGGCAAACATTTACAAGTACACAAAAAGCGAAAGCTCATAAATGCAGTTTTATACATTAACAAGACAGGATGCCAATGGCGTCAGCTACCACATGATTTTCCCAACTACAAAACTGTATTCTCATTTTATAAACGCGCTATGGACAACGGGATATGGGAAAAAATACTTGCTCTGCTTGTAAAAAAACCAGGGTAGAGGCAGGCAGAACAGCTGAGCCAAGTTATGGATTAATTGATTCACGAAGCGTCAAAACAACATCTGCATCAGAAGAACGTGGTATAGATGGCGGAAAAAAGGTAAAAGGGCGCAAACATCATATAGTAACAGATGTTATGGGTAACTTACTGCATGTTGTCGTTCATGCTGCCAATATACATGACACCAAAGCCGGTGGTGATGTCATAAAAGAAACAATAGAAAAATATCCGTCAATAAAGGGTGTATGCGGCGATGCCGTTATCGTAAAACCTTCGAAGAAGAAGCCGGTAAACTCGGCTTAACAGTGGATATTTCGGAGCGCATTAAACCGGGTTGGGAGATACTTCCAAAGCGTTGGCGTGTAGAGCGTACGTTTGCTTGGATGAATGGAGCCCGTCGTCTTTCTAAAGATTATGAAATTTTAACTGTTTCTGCCGAGTGCATGATTATCATTTCTCACATTGCAACTCTTCTGAAACGCTTTTAGTTTTTTGAAGACAGGCTCTAATATTTCATAGCAAATTTATACAGAGTGCGCCAGAAATGCAATGCTACAATGCGGAACAATAGAATGTGCGTTTATGAGAAATACACTAAGCCGCGTCATATATCCGGCAAGCTTGTTTAAATATAGGTAAAATTAAGAATAAAAGGGCTAAAGCAATTTCTTGGTTCTTTCTCAAGTTTGAGTAGGTCTTAATTACTTGAGCATTAAAAAGCGCCGAAGCTGCGGATTTCATATCCTGCTTTGACGCTTCTTTTATTTATTGATACCCAAACTTGAGAAAGAACCATTTCTTGTTGTCAGCCCTTTTCAACCATTCGATATGCCGGTCGTATATTTGCTTTAAATGTACAGTATCAATAGGACAATAAGCTTACAACTTCATACAGGCTTTTGCCTTAAAAATTTTGCATGAAGCATAGATAATCGCAAGTTTCACCTTACCGCCTCTGCGTTTATGATCTTCATCGTCGATATAATTCATTTAATTACAAAGCCATTTCTTTCGCTTTGTACATTGCAAATTTATCATCTTTTGAAGGTATCATGTTTTTATTATGAGTTAACACCATGCCCAAATTAAGCTTGATACTTATGATATATAATCTTGAATCATGACTAATACCTTTATATTCTACGAACTAATTTTTTGATATATCTTGTTTCAACAACATTAAGCGGTTCAATATATTTACGAGTTCCATCGTTGACATATCCAAGTTTTTCGTAAAAGCTTCTCGCGGTTATGTTTTCTTCTAGTACCCATAAACAAACGGCACAAAAACCTCTGTCTATTGCTTGTTCTTCACAAAATTGCACCATCTTAGTACCTATCCCGTGCTTTTGCATAAAAAAATCAACATAGATACCCCATAATTCAAATGAATTATATTTGTCCTCATCTCTGCAATCCCCGATTGTTAATATTGCTTTTATTATCCCATCATCAAAGACATAGCTCTCTTCTGTTTTATCAATAACCGTATTTTTAAAATATTTAATTCTTTTAGCAACCTGCATTTTATTAAACAAAAACTCATCAGATACAATTCCTCTATATGCCGCTCTCCAACCAAACACATGTATTTCAGCTGCCCTATCTACATCCAAGAGTTCCATTTTTCTTATCATCAAATAACCTCCAAATCGCATAATATAAAAACTCTACATAAGTTATACGTTTATATTACCTCGTCAGTATATCGCATTTTTTACTTAACACATTTTGATATTGAAAAAATACTTAATGGTGAGGGGAAAGCTATACTAAAACCGATAATCCGGTACAGGTACGGTAATCCGCACCATTAACCACCGGGTGGTTTGGCAGTTAATCTGCACGTTTTTTCAATTTCTAAGGTTTTAGTGTTTTAACCAACGCTTTTTCATTATATATTTCATTTAATAACAAAGCCATTTCTTTCGCTTTACCCATTGCAAGCTTATCGTCTTTTGAAGGTACACTGTTCGTATTGTGAGTTAACACCATGCCCAAATAGTCTGCATTTAAACAGCCAAATAAAATTTTGCCGGTTGATTCGGCTTGCTTATAGCTGCCGTCGCCACCGCCCGCAATTATTAAAACGCCATTTTTCCTTGTTGTCATCTCTTTTATTCCTCTAAAATTCCGGGCAGTGTAGAGCTGTTGGAATCTGCTGCATATGTTTAACAATGCGCCGGTGAGCTGTGAGAAATATAACGGTGATGAAATAATTACATTATCGTAACTATCCAAATCTTCCAATACTCTTTGCATGGGGTCAGCATGTATGCATCCCGCATTTTCCCAACAAAATCTGCAATCCGTACAAGGGCTTATTCCGTCATAATAGGCGGAAAGAATATTTATATCGCCATCCAAATACTTTTGCATCTCTTGCAATAACATCACCGAATCGCCGTTTATACGCGGTGAGCCGTTTAAAATCAATGTTTTCATAGATAACCCTCCATGGAAAAGCTCAATCAAAATAGCCTTGCGTCACTATAGAAGAAATTCATAATGATTGCAAGGCATTGGTTTTTATTTTATGCTCCAAAGGAATTTAAAGTATGGGAGATATAATCAGCAAGATAAAGCCGTGAACATATTCTCATTTCCTCTCTTGTGTCGGTGCATGAAACCTTCTATAATCTTAACAAATTACTGAAGGTGGGAAGTTTCGACTTGGAAGAATCAAAACGGCTATCGGAAAAAGATATCAACCGCAGCTTAAAGCTTATAGTTTTGGCGGTTACACTCAGCCAGGCGTTTTTTATTGTAATGGGCGGCGCAGGGTTAACCGGCTTTGTGCGTATGCTTGGCGTAAATGATTTTGCTTACGGTGTTATAATGGCTTTGCCTGTTGTCGGCGGTGTCGCTCAATTGTTTATGGCGTTTGTACTTGAACGTTCCGGCAAACGCAAACTGATTTTTTTAATAAGCGGGTTTATTCACCGTCTGCTCTGGATACCAATTGGTCTGGTTCCTCTCTTTATCCCTGCCGAACATCAAGCTCTGCGAATCGGTCTTATTTCTGTGTTGATTATCATTTCATCTGCGGGCAATGCCTCGCTCGGTGTTACGTTTTGGTCTTGGATAGGGGATATTGTGCCCTCCAACACACGCGGCAAGTATTTCAGCCGCCGAACGATGATTTCTACTTTCAGCGGTATGATAATGAGCCTCATATTAGCCTTCTTCCTCGACAGAGTACATGATTTCGGAGGTTTTGCGGCGATTTTATGCGTAGTGGCGCTGTTTGGGGCTGCGGATATTTTCGTGTTCTTTTGGGTCTCAGACCCGCCGATGCAACGCGTACAGAAAACTGAAAATATTTTCAAGATGCTCGGAGAACCTTTGCGCAATAAAAACTATATGCGGTATATCGCCTTCGTTGCGGCTTGGAACTTCGCGATTAATTTTTCCTGACCGTTTTTTAATGTATATATGTTGGAACATCTTCATTTGCGCTACATTACTATCTCCTTTATAACGCAAATATGTTCCAATGTGGCAACGATTCTGACAATCAGTATTTGGGGTATGCTTGTCGATAAGGCAGGGAGCAAGCCCATAATGAAGGCTTGTTCCTTACTCATGAGCTTTATGCCTTTGATGTGGTTGTTCACTTCGCCCAGCAGTTATTGGATGATTATCCTTAACTCCATTTTTAGCGGTATTGTGTTTCCCGGTTATGATATGACGGCTTCCAACCAATCTGTTTGGCTTGCGCCCGACCGGAACCGCTCATCATACATAGCTGTATACACGCTTACCGTTTCGCTTATTGGCATAGCTCTTGCCAACCTTTGCGGCGGAGCATTTATGCAGATTTCAAAACCGCTTTTCATTTCGCTGGATCTGCCGTTTGTCATGGGTCAAAGATTCAGTAATTTTCATGCGCTGTTTATTTTGACATGCCTGATGCGGGTGACGGTACGCAAATTCATTATGCCATTGTACAAAGAGGAAGGCTCAAAAAGTTTACGTGAGGCATTAATTAGCGTCCGCAATGAAATGAGAGCGAAGTACCGGCAATTCAGAAATCCGACATAAAACACCGGTTTAACAGAGAGGAGTAATACCATTGCATCACCCTTCAATTATCAGACTTATTGAAAAGACGTTGAATTATGTAGACCCAAGATTAATTGACCATGGGAAAAGAGTTGCTTATCTTGTCTACACGATGTTAAAACGGAGTGGGAAGTATAGCGAAGATGTGACAGGGAAGGTTGTTGTACTTGCTTTGTTGCATGATATAGGGGCATATAAAACTGAAGAGATTGACAAAATGGTTCAGTTTGAAATGGACAATGTTTGGGAACATTCGGCTTATGGGTATCTGTTTATAAAAAATTTTTCTCCGTTATCAGATTTGGCTCCAACTATTTTATTTCATCATGCAAATTGCCAAGAACTGACACATCTGACTCCATCCATGAGGGAGTTGGCGCAAGCCATACATATTGCGGACAGATTCGATGTACTTACGCAGACCGGTAACTTGGACAACAATGCTTTTAAGGAGCATTTTGATAAGTTACGGGACACAAAATTCTATTCAAATCTTGTAGATTTACTCTTTTGGGCCGGTTGGGAGAATTTACTCAGTAATATTGATGATGACCGAGAGTTTCATGATATGCTGTATCATTGGAATCTGTCGGATTCGGATATTGATGCATACACCCGAATGATTGTCCTTGCGATTGATTTTAAAAGTGCGCAAACAGTCACACATACCTTTGCTATGGCATATGTATGCCGATTTATAACAAGATTCATAAATGTAAATCCCGATGAAAAATATTGGATGTATATGGGTACAATGCTGCACGATTTGGGGAAAATAAGTACGCCGTTGGAAATACTGGAAAAACCGGGAAGGCTGACCGAGCCTGAAATGGAAATCATGAAAAAGCATGTGGAGGTCACAGAGCAAATATTATCGGGAGAGGTTGATGACAGTTGTGTACGGCTCTCTGTATGCCATCATGAGAAACTTAATGGGGGCGGGTATCCAAGAGGATTGAAAGCCGAAGATTTGACCACAGGGCAGCGCATTGTCGCGGTGGGGGATATTTTCAGTGCTTTATATGGAGTCCGAACATACAAAGATTCTTTTTCGAATGAGAAAGTGATTGGAATATTGGAGGATATGGCGAATCAAGGGATGCTGGACAAGGTAATCGTTTCCGTTACTGTGGAAAATATTGATTACATTGTAAATGAATTAAAAAATGAAGTCGAGCCTATTATAGATGTTTATAAGCAAATGCAATCAGAATATACCGGCCTTCTTGTGAAAGCAAAAAATTTCAAAAATGAAGACGGCACAGGGGAAATCATATCATGATATAAATTTATTACACAAAGCTTAAGGATTAGGTTCTTATATCCCATATCATGCCGTTTATATATTATTGTTGTGAGAGCCTGTCTTCAAAAAACTAAAAGCGTTTCAGAAGAGTTGCAATGTGAGAAATGATAATCATGCACTCGGCAGAAACAGTTAAAATTTCATAATCTTTAGAAAGACGACGGGCTCCATTCATCCAAGCAAACGTACGCTCTACACGCCAACGCTTTGGAAGTATCTCCCAACCCGGTTTAATGCGCTCCGAAATATCCACTGTTAAGCCGAGTTTACCGGCTTCTTCTTCGAAGGTTTTACGATAACCGCATCGCCGCATACACCCTTTATTGACGGATATTTTTCTATTGTTTCTTTTATGACATCACCACCGGCTTTGGTGTCATGTATATTGGCAGCATGAACGACAACATGCAGTAAGTTACCCATAACATCTGTTACTATATGATGTTTGCGCCCTTTTACCTTTTTTCCGCCATCTATACCACGTTCTTCTGATGCAGATGTTGTTTTGACGCTTCGTGAATCAATTAATCCATAACTTGGCTCAGCTGTTCTGCCTGCCTCTACCCTGGTTTTTTTACAAGCAGAGCAAGTATTTTTTCCCATATCCCGTTGTCCATAGCGCGTTTATAAAATGAGAATACAGTTTTGTAGTTGGGAAAATCATGTGGTAGCTGACGCCATTGGCATCCTGTCTTGTTAATGTATAAAACTGCATTTATGAGCTTTCGCTTTTTGTGTACTTGTAAATGTTTGCCTCGTTTTTCCTTTTCAAATAAATGTTTGATAATGTTCCATTGTTTAGTTGTTAAATCACTTGGATATTTCATTCGCTTTCATCCCGATTCCTTTATTTACTATATCGGGCTTTATTCGATTTTATTGAAGACATGTTCTGAAACATAAATTAACCACGGATTTACACAGATTATCACAGATTAATATAAAATCTGTGCTCAATCTGTGATGATCCGTGGTTAATTTTACGTATGCGGTAATTTTTTTGCGAAGCACTCCATATGTTTACTGTTCACAATGCCGGTTTCCGTCGCATTTTCAACTTCAGTATTTGAAAACCTGAGTAAAGCCCGACAAAAACGATGAATACCTCCAGCCTGCCAAGTACCATACCTACCATCTCAATAATCAGTGTTCCAACGCTTGTGTTGGCATTTGTCAGACCGTTTGATATTCCGACTGTACCGAGAGCAGATGCAAATTCAAACATAGCATCGAGCAGCGAACAATCCGCAGTCAAGGTCATAGCCAATGTGCCGGCGATAAAGACCCCCATATAACAGGCTATAAATCCAAATGTGTCTTCGATAAGAGTATTGTCAATCGGAGCTTTACCCCTGGCGGTGTAGTATATCGGTGCCGTAACTTTGCAAGCCGGTGCCAATTTTTTACGGATGTTTTCGCTCATAATCCGCAGCAACAGATAAACACGGGACAGTTTTAGGCCACCGGCCGTTGATCCTGCGCCCCCGCCAATTATCATAAGTAAAATGAGCAACCCTATTGCAAATGGCGGCCACAAGGAGTAGTTCATGGTTGAATATCCGGTTGTTGAAAACACAGTAACAACCCCGAATAAAGCGTTGCGAAGGCTTTCTCCAATGCCCATATCCAGCCCTGTCGCCAAAGACAAAGCTGAAAGCGGAACAAAAACGACTAAAAGGCCAATCATAAATTTCATTTCGGTGACCCGGAAAACCTGATGTATTTTTCCTTCGGCCAATAATAATAGAATAGCGAAGTTTGACGCACCGATCAGCATCAGTACGACCGTAATTATTTCAATCGGTAAACTGCCGTATTCTCCGATGCTGTCTGCCATTGTGGTAAATCCCGCTGTTGAAAGTGCTGACATAGTATGGCAAACCGCATCAAACAGTTTCATGCCGAAAACCCGATAGAACAGTATTCCCAAAGCGAGGAACCCGCTGTATAACATAAATATAATGCGTGACGTTCGTTTCAGGTTTGGCATAAGTCTGTCCTGGTGACCTTCCGCGCTGTAAAGAGTCATGGATTGTTTTCCCTGTATTACCATAACCATCATTAATATAAAACCCAAACCTCCGCAATACTGCATGAAGCTTCGATGAAACAGAAAAATACGTGGCATGACGGTTACGTCAACCACGGTCAGCCCTATGGTAGTCCATCCGCTGATCGATTCAAACAATGCATGGACAAAATTAAGCTGTCCCGAAATAACAAAAGGAAGTGCGCCTATCAAAAAGCTGTAGCACCACACAAACAATACAGGCAGACTCCCTTTTTGCAATGGGGATTGCCATTCGGAAGTTTTTTCAACAGTACCGGATGTTTTCACGCATATTAAAGAGCCTGTGATTAAGGAAAATAACATCGGGATGAAAAATGCGGGTGCATAGCGTATTTCCGATGGATAAAACGGCAAAACGATCGGAGGGATGCCGACAAGCAACCCTATGAGAAATATGAGCTTCCCATAAATGCTTCCGCTCAGCAAATACTGCCTCAAATTATTTCACCGTCCCTGTCAGTTCCTGTACCGCTGCCATCTCATGCTCGTCAGATGAAATCAATACAAGAACATCACCGGCAAGAATTCTTGTGTCTCCACGGGGTATCATGTTTTTATCGCCCCGAAGAATACACCCTACGATGACTTGCTTGGGTAAATGTATCTCCCACAGTTTTTTATTCACCGCCGGCGCATTACCGGATATGGGAACCTGCGCTATCTTTATCCGACCCTCGCCAATGGGAACCAATGTGGCCATTTCGTCAAGAAATGCTTGCTGTACAATAACGGAGGCAATGGCAGATACCGCGCATACGACCGAATCAATTCCCATGCGGTAGAAAAAGTCTGTTTTTTTTGGATCGGAAATAACCGCAACCGTTTTTCTGACGTGAAATTTCTTTTTGCAAAGCTCACAGATGACGAGATTATCATCATCTCTATCAGTAAGAGCAATAGCAATATCGGCATTGTATGCATCGGCATCCTCCAGAACAAATGGTTTTGAGCCGTCGCCGTTAAACACAGTCAGTTTGTCAATACCCGCCAACTGATTGCATTTTTCCTTGTCGTTGTTGATGGCGGTTACATTATAACCCTTTTTTATCAATGAATTCGCCAAGAACCTTGTTTTGTTGAATCCGCCAATCAAAATAACCCGATGCTTCATACGGCATCCTCCTTCGGTTCGGATGCACCGAGCAGCTTGTCGATTTCTTTTGCGGACAGGATGGCGGGACATATAGTGTCGATCTCAAATTCACGGTACACGCATTCTCTTTCGGGATCGTAAAGACGTGCGATCACATGCTTGATGTGAAACATCTCTTTGGCAATTTGTGCTACAAGTATGTTTGTATTGTCGTTGTTGGTTACCGAAACGACAGCTGTGGCGTCTCCGATTTGCGCATCCTGCAATGTATTTATCAAAGTGGCGTCACCGGAGAGAGCGATTCGGTAAATGCGGGGGAGAGCTTGCGGAAAGCATCCTTGTTGCTGTCTATGATTAAAACGCTTCCTCCTTCGTCGGACAATGTATTGGCAAGGTTTGCTCCCAAGCGTCCGCAACCGACGATGATGGTAAATTCTTCTTTCTTATTTTTCTTGAACGGGTTCATTTCGGATATCTCCCTTTTGCAGGTAGTTTGAGGCAATAGTAGCATATACCCAGTGAGCTTGGCGTGAGAACTGTTGTTATCCTGTGAGATTGATGTGAAAACTTTTTAAGCTGTCAGAGGCAAAAAACCCGGAAGACCTAATAATGCACAATAAAAGCCGGAGGGACGTTTAAGCGACCCTCCGGCTTTTGTTATGTACAACGGATTATTTCTATTCATCGGTCAGTCTGTAACCGACGCCTATCTCTGTTATAATATATCTTGGTTTGGCCGGAGCTTTTTCAATTTTTCTCCGCAGGCCGGCCATCAACGCCCTTAGTGCCTGTGTATCTGTTCCATATCCAACGCCCCATATTTCCCTGATAATGTAACCTGTCGTAAGAACCTTGCCAATGTTTTTGAAAAATACAGAAAGCAGGCTGTACTCCATAGGTGTCACATGCAATTCCGCGCCATCAAGATAAACCAATCTTTTTTCAAAATCGATTTTAAGACCGCCAACCGATAAAGTGGTTTGAGGGGTATGATTTCCCTGCATGTACAAGTGGCGCAAGGCAACGCGTATACGTGCCAGCAGTTCTGTAACGGAAAAAGGCTTCGTCAGATAATCGTCTGCGCCGCAGTCGAGAGCGGCGGCTTTTTCTTTGTCCTGATCTCTTGCCGACACAACAAGAATAGGCATTTCAGACCATTCACGTACTTTTTTAATAACGTCCATACCGTCAAAGTCCGGCAATCCAAGATCGAGCAGCATGATGTCGACCGGCTCGGAAACAAGTTGATTTAATGCACTTTGCCCTGTAGTTGCCGCGATGCAGGAGAACCCTTCGTTTTTTAACGCATAACAAATAAAATTTTGTATTTGTCTGTCATCCTCAACAACAAGGATTGTCTCATGGAAATTACTCATTTTCATCCTTCTCCTGAGGTAATGTAAAAGTAAATTCCGCACCTTTTACATCGGTGCGGTTGCGTGCTTCGATAGAACCGCCGTGCGCTTTGACAATCGCTTCGCAGATGGCAAGCCCCAATCCGATGCCATGGCCTGAATCGGCATGTTTTAAGCGTGTGGTATAAAAAGCTTGAAACACCTGTGAGAGGTCGTTCTTTTTGATGCCTTTTCCTCTGTCCCTTACATAAAACCGCACTGCCTCATCTTCCGGTTCCACTGCAATGCTGATTTCACTGCCGGGTTTTGTATGCTTAATCGCATTATCGAGCAGATTGATAAAAACCTGTTCTATCAATTTTGCATCCATCGGTACAAGCAGCAATTCGTCGGGCATACTGACAGTAATTTCGTGTTCGGGGAAACGCTTCATAACATGACCGATTGCACCCCCCACAATTTCCTCAACAGCTTCGGGTTGCTTTTTAAGTGCAAGTTTTCCGTCCTGTAAGCCGGTCAGGTTAAGAATGTTTTCGACCATTGAATGAAGCCAGTCGGCTTCGGTATGTATACCTTTTATCATGTCATGACGTGGGTCACCCGGTTCTGTCATTCCCATAAGCATTTCGGATGTACCTATAATGGCGGACAGAGGGGTGCGAAGATCATGTGAAATAGCCCGCAGCAGATTGGAGCGATAACGTTCTTTTATGGTTTCTTCCCGCGACTTTATCCGTTGTTCGGCAGCTCTGAATCTATCCATAACAAGTGCGATGTTTTCAAACATCGCACGTAAAAGACGGATTTGGGTTTCTGTCATGGTCTGCGCCTGTTCCTTTGGTATCCGGATTATGCCAAGAGTGGTTTCACGGCAGGAAACCGGCCAATCAAAAAATTCATCGCCTATATCATGATCGGTTCGCAGCCAATCCATTTGATGTTTGATTTGCCGGACATCATCAACTTCACGCCTTATTTGCTTTCCATCGGTCATTTGCTGAATGTAAGTATGCTCAGGCATACCGTTATCATCGAAGCATAGGCACGCAGCCTCGCAGGAAAAGCATTTGCTTATGGCGGAAATCGCAATACCGGCAATATCGTGCATGTCTTTGGCTTCGGTCAGGCGATTGGTCAGGTTATAAATCGCTTTTGTTTCAGCTTCTTTTTCCCGTGCTTCCAATGCGCTTTGCTTGGCATGTGTGGTAAGTGTACTTGTAACAAGCGCGGTAACAGTCATGGTAATAAATGTTATAATGTAATTTGGATCATTGACCGTAAAAGCATAATACGGTTCGGCAAAAAAGTAATTGTATGCAAATGTCGCAAGAACCGAAGCCAAAAAGCCAAAAATAAAGCTTTGCGTCAGCCATGCGATAAGGAGTACAGCCAGTAGGTAAACTACAACGACATTTGAGTCGGGGAAAAGAGCGTAACGGAATATGAACCCGAGGCCGGATGCTATAATGAAAATTACAACCATCATCAAGATACGTTTGATATTCTCTTGCACTGCGGTGCGATCCTGCTTAATGGCAAAATATTTAAACACGGCTTTTCAACCCCGTTTCGCATATAACATATTTCGGTTGACCGATTTTTATTATAACACGTTTCAATAATGGCAATCAATGTGTCGGTAATTCCTGCCGTAAAGACGGTAGGAAATGTCGGAAAACATATTTGCAGCAGGAAACGCTCAACGAGCTTTTCTTTCCTGCTGCAAAAGTGTAACCGGTTTTCTTACAGTTCCCAATTTTTACATTGTTTTTTTAATAAGATCTGTAAGTGTATGATACATGGCATTTATTTTATCAACCATATCTTTTATATCAATTATAGTATTCGCCTGTTCATGGACGAGATCAACTGTATTTGCAATATCTTTGGTTAAGGACTCGGAAGATGTCTGTATGTTCTTAAGCTTTTCTTCGATTCGCAATGCGGAATTGGTGCTTTGTTTTGCAAGGCTTCTCACTTCTTCGGCAACGACAGCGAAGCCGACGCCGTATTGACCGGCGCGTGCAGCTTCGATGGATGCGTTGATTGCGAGCATGTTCGTCTGGTAAGCCAGCTTTTGAATACTTGCTGCTATCGAGTTTGTTTCAAAAGCATTATTTTTTGAATCTATTGATATTTTTAAATTTTGCTCCTGCGCTGCTTTTAATGACCGGGAAGCATCGTAAATTTTACTGACACTGCTGCTCATGGAAGTAATCGCAGACGAAAATTCACTTATGAAGTTATCCAACTCATCTTTTTTTAAACGATTTGAAATATCTTCAACAGAACCGACAACGCGGATGGGAATTCCGCCGGATGAACGTAAGGTTGAGCCATCGGCTTTTAACCATATATAATCGCCATTTTTCTTTTTTACCCGGTATTCGATATTATACGGTGTGCGTCCCGTATAATCATTTAAATGATCCGAAAAGGCATTCAGGGTTCTTTCTTTGTCGTCCGGATGCAGACGGTCACTCCAGCTTGAGAGAATGTTCGGAAAATCGTACTCATTATTGAACCCAAGTAAATGTCTGAATTCATTGGACCACCAAAATTCATTCTTCCCACTGACGGGGTTGTTGGGGTCAACAATCATATCCCATAAGGCAATATCTATACTTTTTAACAGCAGATTCAGCCGCATATCATTTGTTTTCAGCTTTTCCTGCGTTGCTTTTTTATCGGTTATGTCGTCTATAGCCCCGGCTACCCTGAGAGGAACGCCGCGGGAATCTCTTAATGTCTGCCCAAAAGCATGAAAATAATGGTACTTTCCGTTTTTCAGCATAAGCTGATATTCCAGATTGTATGGCGTTTTTCCGGAATGATCATTTAGGTGCGCCGCAAAACTGTTTAAAACCCAATCGGCTTCATCCGGATGCAGTCTTTCGCTCCAACTGCTCAGAACATTCGGAAAGTCGCTTGTATTGGAAAATCCCAGCATACGGCGAAACTCCGGCGACCACGTAAATTTATTGTTTGGATTTATAGGGTCGCCGTCTATTACGTCCATATCCCATAAAGCTACATTTAAGGCTTCGCTGACCAACCGATATTTCATAAGTTCATATTCTGTATCGGTTATATCCTGCAGTATTTCAGAGGTACCGGAGTCCGACATATTAAATCATTTCCTTATTAAAAGTGTCTTTAATACTATATTACGCCAATCCACTATTTTGGTTACTTAACATGAATGAAACATTATACAACGTCTTTGTATTCTGTTTGGAAGGTTAATTAATAAACATCATTAAGCTTAAATTGGTTTACCATTGCCTTAAAAAGGTCTGCCTGGCTTGACAGCTCTTCCGATGCGGCAACCTGTTCCTCGCTTGAAGCGGAGTTGGATTGAATTACGGCAGATATTTGGTTCATACTGAAATTAACCTGAACGATTGTCTCTGATTGGTTTTCAGATGCTGCAGCCACTTCGCTGGCGATGGAGGATATCTCGCTGATTTCGTGAACGATTTTTTCAAAGGTATGCGCTGCAACATTGGCTATTTGCAAACCTTCTGTAACGGTTGCCACAGAGCCTTCAATCAGTACCGATGTTTCGCGTGCTGCGTTTTGGCTTCTGCTTGCAAGGCTTCTGACTTCTTCCGCAACGACCGCAAAGCCTTTGCCGTGCTCGCCGGCCCTTGCTGCTTCTACTGCCGCGTTAAGCGCCAACAGATTTGTCTGGAATGCGATTTCATCTATTACTTTAATGATTTGAGATATATTGGCGGAGGATTCATTTATTTTTTGCATTGCCATCAGCATAGTTTTTATTTCTTTGTTCCCTGTTTCCGCACTTTCCTTTGCGACCAAAGCCAATTCATTGGCATGGCCGGCATTTTGCGCGTTTTGCACGGTTCGATCTGCAATACTTGCCACAGTCTCGTTAAGTCTCTCGACCGAATCTGCCTGCTCTGTTGTACCCTGAGCCAAATTTATTCCCGATTCGGCTATCTGCCTTGCGCCGGCTGAAACCTGATCGGCTGCCGCATTGATTTCCGAAAGCAGTTTATTAAATGTTTTTATAATCATATTAATTGATGTTCTCATAGCTGATAAATTTCCGGCATATTCGCGTGTGATGGATTTGGTTAAGTCTTGGTTTGACATACTTCCCAAGACATCGCTTATTTCACTGATGTAGGATTTCAGCATGTCGAGCGTGTCGTTTAACGCGTTTTTCATTTTGGCAAATTCGCCTTTATAATTACCTTTGACCGAAAGATTCAGGTTGCCGTGTGACAATTGGTTTAATACGTCGGTCACTTCGCGTAACGGCTCGATTATGGCACTCAATAGGCCATTGACTCCGTCGGCCATTTTACCCCAATCACCTTTATACTTGGAAACATCCATGGTGATGTCCAGATTTCCTTCTGAGGCTCCTTTAAGAATGCTGCTTATATCTGCGTTAAATTGTTTTAAATTCGACTGCACAGCTTTAAAGGAGGATGTCATGACTTCTTTTTTGCCCGGCAATTGCGCTACAGGTACATCGAAGTGCCCGTTGCCAAATTCCGTAACTTCATGGATAGCTTCCATTGTGTCGCTAATCGCTCCGGAGAAGGTATCGTTAATTTGTTTGGCCACAATCCGGAATTCTCCGTTATAAGCGGATTCGTCAATTTGTGCTTCGATATCCCCTGCGGCAAACTCTTTTGACAAATGTTTGATATCCTGCGTCAAATGTTGAATTGTTTCTTTTAAGTGCAGCAGAGCGTTGGACAAAACGGCCAATTCATCTTTGTTTTTACTGCCGACGGAAACATCGAAATCTCCGTTTGATATCTTGTCGGCGGCATCTGTTACGGCATAAATACCTTTGGTTATCAGGTTGGCTATGAAAAATGCGCCAATAATTGATATCAGAACTGCCAGCAATGATATGACGATCAAAATCATTTTAGAGTTATTGGCCAAAAGAGTTGCGTTTTCGGCGGTTTCGTTCATACTGATTGTGGCGGCGTTTATCAATTGTGTGATGATTTCGTCAGCATAAAGAGCAAACTCGATGCCTGCGTTTATCTTGCTTAGTGCGCCTTCCTCATCATCTGCCATAGCCAACGTAAAAATGCTGTCGGCTATAGCTTTGTATTTGTTGAATATTGTCTCGTATGCTTCAGTAACTAACGCTTGGCGTGATTTGACATCATCGGCGGACAATGATTTGTCGCCGGACAGAAAAGTACGATACTCATCGAAAGAAGCGTTAACTTTATCGCTTTCCGATATGTATTCATTCTTAAGTGAGTTGAGTTTGTCGGTGTCTCCGCTGTACATGACAAATGCTGTTGTAATACGGCGCATCTTGGCATAACTCCAACCCGCTTCGGTTATTGCACGGGATTGTGCGACGGTTATGTTTAATAAAGAGCTGTATTTGCCGTCAATGGTACTTAGTTGAATAAAGCCTATAACAGACAGTATCAGCGTCATAATTATGACCATCCCGAAACTTATGAACAGCTTCCATTTAATTTTTATATTGTTATACATCATAAGATATCCCACCTTCATAATTAGCCTACAGACTTATGCTTTTATATAATATGTTTGTCCTGATGAAAGGTGCATAAATGCCATTGATTTGATTCTTTTGGCCGGGTTGTGATACTATCAATATGATTACGGTCACGGAAAGAAGGAAAATCGATGAAGATGTATTTCTACGCAATATGTATTTTGCAATTCAGCCTGATAGTAATATTGGCAGTCAATCAGGTATTCAACTATACGCCCGAGAACAGGTTTATCGTTCAAACCGCATAACGGTATTTTTAACACTTACTACGGCAATTACTGTATACATGATGTTGGTTCAGTCAAAAAAATATTCGAATGTTCAGGTAATGAGCTTGGCTCAATCGGAAACGATAAATAATATCAGTGAATTCAATCTGCAGCTTCGCGCGCAGAGGCATGATTTTATTAACCATGTTCAAATTGTATACAGCTTGATAGAAATGGATGAATTTGATGAGGCAAAAAAATATTTGCAAAAAATCTATGGGGATTTGGAGACAATCAACAGGATATCCCGAACGGAGGATGTGGCGTTTAACGCGATGCTGCAAGCGAAATCAAGCAGTGCCGAGCGTCGGAGGATTCAAATGAAATTGGAAATTACAACGAGTCTGCATGGCTTTCCGCTGCCGAGCCTTGACATTTGCCGCATAATATCCAATATCATTGACAACGGTTTATATTCCGCAGAAATATATGACGGCGAAAAAAGGCTGTCGGTAATATTAAAGGAAAGCGTAAGTCATTTTATATTTCAAGTTATGAATACGGGAGATACGATTGCCGAAGATGATATGAGTAAAATATTTAACCCCGGCTTCACAACAAAGGGAAAGCAGGGTGAGGGTATGGGTTTATATATTACAAAGGGTATTGTCGAAAAATACAGAGGAACCGTATCTGTGAAGTCCGAAAACGATATAACCGAGGTAACTGTGCTGATACCGAAATATTTGACATTAAAAGAAGCCCGTTATGACAACTGAGACGCGTAATTGTATAATTCGGCTAAATCTATTGATTTTAACGTACCAATACATATATTATTAAGTGAGCCAATGTACCGGGCTGCGGTGGGAAAATTTACCGTAAAGGAAATGTTGGAAAATTATGTAGCATATGGGGAGGGATCATCATGATTTATTTATCACTGTGCCTATTGCTGTTGGGTGCTGTGCTGCTGTGTGTGGAAGCTTTTATACCCGGTTTTGGGATTATTGGTACAACGGGTGTAGTAATAATCATTATTTCTTCCATTATCACTGCTTTTACAGTTCCGTTCGGGCCGTTTATTGTAATATGCGAAATAATAGTACTTACAATTGCTATTTTTTTGCTGTTACGGTTTTTCAGAAAAAAAGAGTTGTACAGCAAGCTGATTCTGAGCGAAACCTTGAACAGGGATGAAAACAGTGTCAGTGATTTGGATTACTATATAGGAAAAGAGGGGATTACAAAAACATCCCTCAGACCATTTGGAACAGTTGATTTTGACGGTGTAACTGTCGAGGTGTGTTCCGATGGAAACTATATTGATGCTCAAAAGCACGTAGTCGTTACTGAAATTATGCAGAAGAAAATAATGGTGAAAACGTCAAACCGTTTTGGCGGAAGCAACGTTCAAAATGAAAAACCATTATCGGGGTTCGAAATGTCGAACCGTTTTGGCGAAAACAACGTTCAAAATGAAAAACCGTTATCGGGGTTCGAATCTTCGAATTAGACAGAGGAGGGGTTAAAATGCAGCTAAATATTATTTTTCCGGTGCTTGTACTTATAGCATGTATTCTTATAATTGTATTTATTTTGAACATAATACCGTTGGGCTTGTGGATATCGGCCATGGCGGCGGGTGTAAAGGTAAATGTTATGACTCTGATTGGCATGAGGCTGCGCAGAGTGCGGCCCGATAAAATCATTATCCCGCTCATAAAGGGTACCAAAGCGGGGTTGGATGTTAACATAAACCAACTGGAATCGCATCTTTTGTCCGGCGGGCGGGTTGACAACGTAGTGGATGCCTTGATAGCGGCACAACGTGCTGATCTTGAATTAACCTTTGAACGCGCAGCGGCAATTGACCTGGCAGGGCGCGATGTTTTTCAGGCCGTAAGGCTGAGCGTATCACCGAAGGTTATTGAAACTCCGAAGATTTCTGCGGTTGCCATCAATGGAATAGAAGTGTTGGTAATTGCCCGTGTGACAGTACGGACAAATCTGTCGAGATTGATCGGCGGCGCGGGAGAAGAAACGATAATTGCCCGCGTGGGTGAGGGAATTGTTACCACTGTTGGCTCATCTGCTTCACATAAGGAGGTTTTGGAAAATCCGGATCGTATTTCCCAAACCGTTTTGAGCAAAGGATTGGATACCGGTACGGCTTTTGAAATTCTTTCAATAGATATCGCTGATATTGATGTGGGCCGAAATATAGGCGCGTCGTTACAAATTGACCAAGCCGAAGCCGACAAGCAAATTGCGCAGGCTAAAGCCGAGGAACGCAGAGCGATAGCGATTGCACGTGAACAGGAAATGAAAGCCGAGGTTCAGAAGCAACGCGCGAAGGTTGTTGAGGCTGAAGCAATGGTGCCGATCGCGCTGTCGGAAGCGCTGAACAGCGGGAAGCTCGGAGTTATGGATTACTACAATATGCAAAACACAAAAGCAGACACAAAAATGAGAGATAACATTGGGAGCTCATCATTTGATTTCCTGAAGAAAAATTAATCCCCGATGAGGTGATTGACATGCAGATACGCGCTTTAATTGCAGATGATGAGGATGAAATGAGGTTTATCCTGAAGAAAGCCTTGGGGGAGCTGGATGTGACGGTGCTTGATGAGGCGCGAAACGGTGCGGAGGCTGTCGCAATGGTTGAGAAGCATATGCCCGACTGTGTTTTCCTTGATGTGGAAATGCCCGAATGCGACGGGGTTTCCGCCGCAAGGCGTATTTTGGACATTGCGGCAAAAACCAAAATAGTATTTGTCACCGCACATCAGGAATACATGTCGCAAGCGTTTGATATGTACGCCTTTGATTATATGGTTAAGCCGTTTAAGCTGGACAGACTCAGGATGACCATAGAAAAGATGAAGGCGTACAAAGAACCCGAAAAGATTATGCTAAAAATTAAAGACGGGTTTGAGCTTGTGGCGCCGGAAAGTATTGTAATGATACAGCGTGAAAAACGCGCCACTGCGGTTATCACCCGAACAGGCAAGCTTATTGTCAACAGCTCGCTTTCGGAGCTTATGGATGTTTTGCCCGAGGGATATTTTATAAGAAGTCATAAATCTTATATTGTTAATTATCACCAAATCAACAAAATATCACCTTACGGACGTTGGACTTATATTTGCGAGTTTAAAAATATGTCGGAAGATGCTCTGATAACCTCGGAGAAGGTAAAGGAGCTTGAAACGAAATTTAATGTTACCTGATGATTATTAGAGGAGAGATGGTATGCCCGGCGATATTATTGTAACTAATATGAACAAGATCAACCCAAAGCATAATGAAGAACATTCGCAATACGCGTTTGACAAATATGCTGTGACAGACAGCAGTATGAAATATGAGGTTACCGGCCCGTTTCAGGGCAATCAGTGCGTGGCTGCGTTTTATTCAATTCCGCCGGGGAAATCCAATTACCCTTTTCATTATCACACCACCAATGAAGAGGTGTTCTACATAATAAAGGGTGAAGGCATATTGGAAACCGTCTCGGGCGAAACCCATGTTTCTGCGGGGGATATTATGGTTTTCCCGGTGGGAGAAAAAGGGGCGCATAAGTTGACCAATTCTTCCGCTACCGAGGATCTTGTTTATTTGGATGTGGACACAAATAATACACCCGACATCGCTTTTTACCCACACACAAACAAGCTTGGGATTCGCGCTGCGGGTGGCGTAAGACATAATTTCAAGTTGGATGCAAATGTGGATTATTATGAAGGCGAGTAGAAGCAGTGTTTTCGGCAGAAATTAAAAAATATAAACAAAACATTTGGTAAAATTCAATCAAAGCCTTTGAAAGGTGGTGATTTAATGTCAACAGTAATGAATGTCAAGGGGGGAGAAGACATCATGACGGATTATCAATTTAAAACTATATTAAAAATGGTTCTTGACATCGCCGAAAACACGGATGACATTGAAAAAATCAAAAAATCACTAAGAGAGCTTATATATGGCGAAAACAGAAACGCCGACGAAGAATGAAAATCAAAGAGATAGTCATCTTTTTTTAAGAAAGACAAGCAGGAAGACAGAGGAACGGTTCTCTGTCTTTTTTTGGATGTTACGTGCGCCACAGGACAAAGAACCGCCCCATGTCTTCTTGTCTGCTTTTGCATTGACTCCGTATGTATCATATACTATAATTGGCACGTAAAAAATTGTTTTCAGGGGATGACACCCATAACAAAAAACATCGAAAACAAAACAGGGGACGACACCCATAACAAAAAACGGTGGTTACAAAAATATGATTTTAAGGTGTTTTAAATGCAGAAACCTATTAGTGTTGTAACTGATCAAGGCGAATCGATGGAATCAACATATCCAAAAAGAGCGAAGCAGCTTGTTAAATTAAATAAGGCAAAATGGGTTGACGGTTCCACTATTTGTTTATTAAAAAATCAAACGGAGTGTATGTATATGGAAAATAATTCAAATGGGCCCAAATATGCCCATGAAACAGAACCGGAATTTGCAAAAAAAGAATCAATAGGCGCTATTCCTATTTTTGAATGCCGTTATACAGATGAAGAATTGTATATAATGGCAAAAAAGAAAGTTCAAAAAAAATCTGCACTTATTATTCATACTCTCGCTTATATCAGTGTTAATATTTTCTTGTTTTTTATCGCAGTGTTTGACAGTGGAGAGATGTGGAACTTTTATGTTTTGGGCGGTTGGGGAATTGGCCTTGCCTGTCATGCGGCTTCATATTTCTTTAGTGTTACTCCCGACAGTATCCATAATGAATTTTTAAGACAAAAAAGTAAATACAGTGATTAAGTAAAAAAAGGTAAATTATCCGGTTTCTGATAATTTACCTTTTTTTGTTTTATAACATCTTTGAAGCATCCCGTATCCTTAATACAAGCTCGTCATATGAAACGTTTGAAAAATCTGTTGTGTCAACAATTATTTTTTCATCCCCAAAATCCCATTCTCTGCATGGTTTTGTGTGATGCTTAAATGTTTCAAAGTCAGCAAACTCATCACCGGAAACAAGCCCGGGATGCCGTTCCTCCGTGACATCTCTTTCCAAAAAACGTTTATGTATAACGTGGATGTCCATTAAACAAAACAGTGATTACCTTATAATCATTTGTGGCAATCATAGATTTGAAAAAATCCGGACACGGATTTGGAAAATTGCTTTCGAAAATAATTGGTTGATTGGATTTCATAAGCATTTCGCAAAAATGGAATGATAAATCATATGCCAAACTGCCATATTTTTGTGTTTCCGAGCGAATGCGTGAGTTGTAGTGAACCTTGTCCCATATTATTTCTTTCAACTTATCTTTACAGATTAAAGTAACATGCAGTTTATCAGATAAATAATTGGCAAATCTAGTTTTCCCCGTTCCCGGCATGCCGGCGATTAAAATAAGAGTTTTATTTATACTTATCAATCCTTTTGTAAATATTGCCTTTCATTAAGCAAATTTGCTGTTAAGCAAACAGGACAGAAAACATGACAAATACTGTTATTTACCCAACTTATAGTATGGCTTTTGTACTGCTTAAAATGGCGAAATATATGTAAAATGATGAATTAAGTATTAATTTCTAAAAAGAAAACCTATCCATTCTTCTTCCAAGGAGCCACACTCTTTAAAATTATCACCGGTATATTCAGAGATAACCGCTTTCCAAAACCTTTGCGCTCGGATATTATTCGGCATTTGAAGGACTTCCCATTGGCCTTTGTGTCTATCAAATATCTCTTTTGCCACATGCTTTCCAATGCCTTTTCTTCGATATTTCAGCAATATAAAAAACTCACCAATACTATGAGCATCAGGATTTTCAATATAATGACAATGACTGCAAACCAAGGCGAAACCTGCAATTTTCCCATCAACTCTGACCAAATACGGGTGCCTTCCGTCCTCATTCCAATAATCGTCAATGTGGGAATATCCATAATAACCATATTCATTGATATCAGAATCCTCATACTCCGAAAACTCATAATTGCATAACTCCATTAATTGTACGAGGACTGATTTTTGCTCTATTAAAATCGGTTCAATCTTTATATCCAAGTAAAATCCCCCTTATCAAAGACAGAAATACAGTTCTCCGGCTCTCGCCGTACATAACGGTGTAAAACATGACAAGGAATTGTCCAATGTTTTCCTATAACTATGTAAGCAATATTGCATCCAATGTACGTGTCATATCTTTAATCTGTGCTTCTTCAATAGTAAGCGGTGGATAAAATCTAATCAAATTCGCAAGAATATTTATTCCGGCGATATAACCCGCATCAAAAAGATCTTTATGAGTTTTTTCCAATGAAAAACATTCATCCTGTCGGAATTCTAAAACGTACATTAATCCAACCCCACGGACTTCTTTGACACATTTATGTTTTTTTATTAAAGATTTAAGCTCACAATCAAGAACAGCGCCAATTCTCGCTGCTCTATGTATTAAGTTGTTACTTTCGATAATGGAAATAACTTCTTTGCGACAGCGCATCCCAAAGGGTCGTTTTGGTGTGATTGGGCATACTTAAAGCCTGATATTTCAACCAAATCGGATACGTGTTTTGACATCGCAATAATGCTTACCGGGTATCCGTTACCTATACCCTTACCCAAGGAAACAATATCGGGTTTAATGTTGAAATGCTCAAAGCCAAACCATTTTCCGGTTCTCCCTATGCCTGTGGTGACTTCATCAACTACCATAAATCCATCATTTGCCCTTACATTGGTTTCTATTGCCTTGATTAAATCTTTCGGAGGCAGTTTAACCGTACCTGATGCGTTGCCCGGTTCAAAAATAAAAGCACCCACTTTATCGAAAGGGACATCCTTTAAAAAATCATCTGCATTTCCGCTGTACTCAGATATATCAAGAGAAATCCATTGCTCTTTGTCTCGGACAGCGGACATGCCATATGAAGATAAAAAGTAATTGTTTAAACAAAGAAAATAAGGCTTGTTCATTATTTTATTCGCTATCCGGACTCCGAATTCAACAGCCTCGCTTCCGGAGCTGAGAAATACACATTTTCCATCTGTGAAATGAAGCAGTCCGAGTACCTTTTCGGCTGCTTCATCAACGATTTTTGTTGTATATCTATAACCTGTATGACTGATAACGTTCATTTGATTTATTATCGCTTCATTCACCTGTTTGTTATTGTGTCCCAACGAAGTACACCAAACGCCGGATTCGAAATCCACATATCGTTTGCCGCTTTCATCAATAATATAACAATTATCGACGGAAACAATAGCAGGGTTTAGTATCTCATAATTACAGTTTAAGGTTTTCAAATTTATCCACCCCGCGAATAAGAAGTTTTGCTCTCCGACCGGTTAGGCTTGGAAAGACAGAGGGACGTTACGCTTAATGTTTATTATAAATGGTGACCTTACACCCGAAAAGCTTATAAGCCATATTTCTCTTTTATTAATGCAGCTACATCATTTGGCGGCATATTGGTGTTGTTGATTTTACAGTAATTTTTAAAAGGAACTTCACCTTCATTTGAGTTTAACCGGTATTTCGATTCGAGGTCACGAAACAGTTCTTCGGATTTTAATATATCCCTTTTTGAAGGCTTATTTTGCAAGCGGTTTTCGGTTTTGTTTCTCTCGATGCGAACATCAAAATCTGCATACAGTTCAATAACGCAGGTTTCTGCGTTATATGACTCAAAAAGTTTGATGACAGAACCAATGTACTCGTATTCCGATGGAGAATCAAAATCAAACATATAGGTGAAAATCAATCCGGGCAAATCGCTTTTGGCGACCGCTTCAAATATTTCTTGCCGAAACAAGTCATTAAGCCTTCTGCCTTCGTCTGAACCATGAACACTAAAGAAATTCCTCACAAGTTCTATTGTCATGTGGTTGTGAAATAGCTTAAGACCTGTTAATCTGGCAAGTTCTTGCCCGACTGTCATTTTTCCCACCGCATGTGGTCCAAGTATTATTACAAGTTTCATATTTTTCACTCCAACATCTGCATTTATTTTAATATTCAATAAAAACAACACAATTTGTCAAACATTGTTGCTCAGCATCATTTATGGTACGACTCACCCCGGCGATAATTGTTTTTTATCATTACTGTAAGTATTGTTTCGAGTGGTATTCATCTGGGTCAGTTCCTCCGCATCGGTCGCATTGGCGTTTCGGATGGTCAGTTTATCTTTTATCGGGTTCGTGAAATTTTCCTCCGGTATTTTTATTAAAGTATAACACTGCAAGCTTTTATCATCTACCGTGATTTTAAAAAACTGTCAAAACCCGGAGCAGCCGGAATTTAATTATTAGTATTTACCTTGATTGGAAGGATTAAAAAGATTACCATGATAAAAGAACAGAGAATCAAGATAAATTTTTAACGTTTAAATGAAGGCCTGTTGCAAGCAGTGTTTAAATAACGTATTATGCATTCAAATATTTAACAAATGGGTTATTACTCGGAGGATAATTATTATGCAGATTATAAACTTGGGGATATTGGCTCACGTTGACGCAGGGAAGACGACGACGGTTGAGCATTTTTTGTATTCCTGCGGTGAAATTAAAAGCATCGGATCAATTGAAAAAGGGACAACACATACAGATTGGCTGCCTATTGAACGGGAAAGAGGAATTTCCGTTAAGGCTTCTTCTACAATTTTACATTATAAAGACATCCGTATCAATGTTATCGATACACCGGGACACACGGATTTTACCGGCGAGACGGAACGCGCTTTGAATGCTATCGATGCGGCAGTGCTAATTGTTTCCGCTTTGGAAGGGATTCAGTCGCAAACGGAAATTTTTTGGAGGGCGTTACGCGCCAATAAAGTGCCAACAATTATTTTTGTTAATAAAGCCGACCGCATGGGCTGCGATTTGAAAAAAACAGTAGCAGCTATAAAAAAAGAATTTACAGAGAATGTTGTTCCGTTAAATGCAATTTTGGGGCAGGGAAGCAAGGAATGCATAACTACAGATGTTCGTTTCGGGGAAAACGAAATCTTTATGCTGAGTGAATTTGATAATGAGATCGCCGAATGTTTTTTGGAAGGCAAGACTGTGAGCGAAGATACGCTAAAGGCTTCTTTGGCAAGAGCGACAGGGAAATGTTTGGCATTTCCGCTTGTCTTCGGAGCGGCGGCATTGGGTGAGGGGATTTTATGCCTGCTTGACGCTATTGTGATGTATTTGCCGAAAATTGAATCCGGCCCGGAGGGAGATGTGTCGGGAACTGTATATAAAATTGAGCACGACAGCACGATGGGGAAGATTGCACATGTCAGAATGTTTCGCGGCAGTATACGGAACAGGGATTTATTAAAGATAACGACAGGGGACAAAGAGCCTTATTTCGAGAAGGTTTCGCAGATAAAGAAAATTATAGGCCGAAAATACGAAGATGCAGGAGAAGTTAACGGGGGAGACATTGCAGCGCTTTATGGGTTGGGCGATGTGAAAACCGGTGACATAATAGGGGAGAAGCCGGAGCGTGGGACTTACCGGATTGCAACACCGCTTTTTACGGTGCAGATATTACCTGCGGACGGTAATATGGCGGAGTTGATGAAGGCAGTTAAGGAGCTTGCGGATGAAGACCCGCTTTTGGATTTGGTTTGGAACAATGAAGAAAAAGAACTGATCGTCAGAATTATGGGGCTTGTTCAAATTGAAATTATGCGTTATTTATTAATGCAAAGGTATAATCTGGATGCGATTTTTACACCGCCGTCCGTAATATATAAGGAAACACCTATTAAAAAAGGGATTGGCTTTGAGTCATACACTATGCCAAAACCTTGTTGGGCGGTTGTGAAGCTTGAGCTTGAGCCGCTGCCGAGAGGAACGGGGCTTGTATATGAATCTGTTGTCAGGGACAGTGATATTTTTGTAAGGTACCAAAATCACATCAGGACAAGTGTGGCGGATGCATTGAAGCAAGGCTTGTATAACTGGGAAACCACTGACTTAAAGGTGACTCTGATAGGCGGTGAGCATCATTTGATGCATACTCATCCGATGGATTTTTTTCTGGCGACGCCAATTGCGGTGATGAACGGGCTTGTGAACTGCGGTACGCGGCTTTTGGAGCCTATAATCACGATGAATATAACAGCCGGCGAAGAATTTGTCGGGAAAATAATCGGAGATATTGTTTCCATGCGTGGGGAATTTGATACGCCGGTTATAGTGGGAGGAAAATTTAATTTGGATGCCACTGTACCCGTAGCGGCATCAATGGATTATCCGGTGCGGTTGTCCTCCTTGACATCGGGGAAGGGGTTAATTCGGACACAATTTCTCGGATATAAGGAATGCCCGCCGGAATTCGGTGCGGAAGCAAAAAGAAGGGGAGTGAATCCACTTGACAGAGCCAAGTGGATTCTGAAAATGAGGAATGCTTTGGGGTAAGAGCTAAATGCCGATATGTTTATTGTTTCAACCAATTTTCATTTTTCGAGTTAACCGATTTTCAAAACGTTTGATATGGGGAGAGTTTTTCACAAGATTTTTATCATTTTCGCGGCGGTAAGTTCATTACCGTCCCAAGTCAGTGAAATATTTTTTTCATGGTTGAAGCCTTTACTTTTCCAAAAGTTCAGTACAGCTTCATTATAACCGGTGACGACATCAATTCTTAAACGCTTGCAGCCAAGGCTCTTGATATAGGCTTCAAAGCATTTGATGATTTGGCTTCCGACACCGGTATTCTTATAATCGTTATGAAGCATAATTAAAGATAAATATGTTTCTTCCGCTATCTTGAAATCCATAAAGCCCATGATAGACCCCGATTTTTTATCTACTATTTTGCAGCACGAAAAACCTTGCATAAGCATGGTCTGATGTTCGTCTATGACCCATTGCTCACTGACAGATTCTTTGGCGATGTGATTTTTTAAAAAGCATTTGTTTGAATTATAGATTTTTGTAATATCCGAAATGTCATAATCCCGGATATCAAGGACATCATAATCTTCTGCTGTGAACATAAAGACCTCCGTTTGTATGATAAATAACCACAGTGATTATACTGCGTTGGGTTTTCGTTGAAAATACTCAACACACACAGCGGTTTAAATTTAAATCACGCGATACTTGCAATTTTTCATGTATTGGGATATATTATAAAATGTATTCGGATTATACTGAGTGGATGTCGTAAGGCGAAGACACTCGGATGATATGAAGGAGGTGAGAGAATGAACATCCATACTTTTTGCAATGAAAAAACCGTTGTGTCGATTATATTAAACATTTGCGGTTATTCATTTATTTGGTGCAATGACAAGGGGGAAGTCTGCCCTTTTTAGGGTCAATTTCATAAGCTTGTTATTGCGAAGGAATGTTTTTCTGTCACCCTGCACGGTAATTAATTTTTAACCGGATAGTGTTTTTTTCTGTTGAAACGGTTAGTTTCAGCGGTTGAAATACCTGAGAGAAGATAGTCTTCTTTTGGGTATTTTTTTGTTGTGAAAATTTTCCGAATACAACCAAAATTAAAAAAATAAGGAATGATTATATATGACTGAGATTGCATTGAATAATGTTCGTATAAATTTTGGATTTAAGAAGGTGCTGCAAGGTGTAAGCTTTGAAATCAGCTCAGGTGAAAAGGTTGCCATTGTCGGCAACAATGGCAGCGGTAAAACTACCATCTTTCGGATTATTGCCGGTACGGAGATTTGCGACGAGGGGCTTGTTACCATCCGAAAGGATGCGGTGCTTGGATATTTGGAACAGGATTCAAATATTGCAGAGGATGATATCACTGTCATTGATTATCTCAAGGACGCGCAAAAAGCAATATTCGACGTTGAAAAGAGGATGAGAGAGGTGGAAGCCTGCATGTCCTCGGAGCAAACCGGCAATAGGCTTGATAAGCTGTTATCAGAATACGACAGGCTTCAAAATCAATTTACGGCCATGTCCGGCTACGAAACTGAAGAAAGCTTTGGCAAAATTTGTACGGCTTTTCAAATTGATGATGATATGTTGAGCCGTAAATGCAAGAATTTGAGCGGAGGGCAAAAGACCATTGTCAAGATGGCAAAAATATTGTTGCAAAAACCGGACATTCTGCTGCTTGACGAGCCGACAAACCACATAGACATTGCCGCGCTTCAATGGCTTGAAGGCTTTATCAAGGATTATCGCGGAACAGTTGTCATTATATCGCATGACCGTTATTTCATGGATAAGACCGTGACAAAGACGATTTTACTCGATAAAGGGCAAACCGAGATATTCCACGGAAATTATTCATTCTGTTTGGAAGAACAGGATCGTTTGATGATGAAGGAATTTGAAAAATATAAAAATCAGCAAAAGATGATTACGGAAATGAAAGCTGCAATAAAGCGTTTTCGGGAGTGGGGTGCGATTGGGGACAACAAGCGTTTGTTCCGCAAAGCCAACAACATGGAAAAACAGCTTGAGAAGCTGGAGCTTATTGACAAACCCAAACTCGAACGCGACAAGCTCCCAATGAATTTTGAAACGGGGAAGCGTTCCGGGAAAAGAGTTATGGTCTTAAAAGAGCTTGGCTTTGCATATGCTGACAACCTGATTTTTGACGGCGCGGAGTTGGAGGTTTTCTTTAGGGACAGAATATGCCTTATGGGTAACAACGGCAGCGGCAAAACCACACTGATTAAATTGATTTTGGGGGAATTGCAGACAAGAGGCTCAATCATTTTGGGGGAAAGTGTTAGGATAGGGTATATCGAACAGGAAATTATGTTTGAAAAAGAAGGTATAACCATTCTGGAAGCCTTCAAAACCGATGCCTGTGTCCATGAGCAGGAAGCAAGGCGGATTTTGGCTAAGTACTTTATCTGCGGCGATGAGGTCTATAAAAGACTCGAAAGCCTTTCGGGAGGGGAACGCGTTATTTTAAAACTTGCAATGCTTATGCAAAAACAGGTGAACTTTCTCATTCTGGATGAGCCGACCAACCATTTGGATATAGACACCAAGGAGCTTTTGGAGGAATCCCTGTTGAATTATAAAGGAACAATTCTGTTCATTTCACATGACAGATACCATATAAATAAAGTTGCAACCGGAGTTGCATATGTTGAAGATAAAAAAATAAAAAGGGGAGAGTCCAAAACAGATTATTTTTCTTAGTATTCCATGCCGTATTACACGAAAAGAACGATAAAGAAGCCGCTCGCAATGACGGGCGGCTTCTTTGCCAATGAGTCGGAAAAATTTTGGGTGAGGCTTTATGAATCATATGTAAACGGTCAAGCCTCTACAATCAGCGTGTCGATTTGGGATTTCAAATCTACCTGTGTTTTTAGCTCAGTTTTTTCGAGTTCACTTAATTTATACATTACGTTTTGAACCTGATTTTGAACATTACGGAAGCTTTCCTGTGTAGCATTGATTTTGCTTTGCATAAACCAGTCTGCAATAAATCCGTCAAAAAAGAAATCTGCAAACTTTGCAAAACCGCTGATATCGATTTGAAGTTCCTCTGATATACGGACATCTGCAAGCTCTGTTCGGAAGCGTCTTAAAAGTGCCTGCGTGTGTTGTGCGGCATTGTCGGCATCATCAATGTGGGAATGCTTAATCATGTCAGTGATCAAACCGCCTCCAAACATATCCCAAACGCCCCATCCTTCTGCGCTTTTAAGGCTTTCAAGTGCATTGTCAAGACTGTTTTGGACTTCGTAGCCTACGCTGATGGCTTCATCAATTTCGCGCTGATTATGTTTACTCAATTCAATACGTTTGCTCAGTTCCATAATTTCTTGCGCGGTTTTGCTGTTTTCATTCATTAATAATTGCAATTTTTCATTGTAAAATCTGTCATACTCTGCCTGTGCATTTTCATATTGGAGTTTCTCTGATTCAAGCCTCGAGATTTGAGCATGAATATCCTCCAAATCACGAATGTATTGATTGTACTTAAGCTCCGCCTCGAATGCTTCCCCGCGCTCTTTTTCTGTCTTTTCCTCAAGATTGCCGAGTACGGAGTGGAGTATTGAAGAAATATTCATTTTGGTTATTCTTTCATAGTCTTTGTTTTCTTTTTCAAGATTGGCTTTGGCTTTTTGTAATATTTCCTCATGTGTATAAAGCTCTTCAGTTAACTTCACAAGCATGGACTCGATTTTTTGCAGCCGATATACATTCTGTTGGCTTTGGGAAAGCTGTTTGTTTAACTGTTCGTACATGTTGCGCCTCCTCTTAATTTTAAAGCATCTAAATATATATCGGCCGGTTGGACAGAATGCTTATTACGAAAATCATACATATATATTTCTTGACACATCTGATGCTTACTATTTATGATAAACTCATAAAAAGCACTGATATAACCTGTGCGGATTGGGAGGCGTATATGACTGTTAAAGAGTACTGTGAAAGCAATGAGGACTACAGAAAATTATTGGATGCTTTTACACAGAAGTACATCGACACATATAACAAACTACGTGTTGCTCAAAGAAAGATGATCAAAATATATCTGAGCCGTAACTTTGGTTATTGGTATCATTCTAAGCTTGACCCCATCGGGGAGGCGTCGCCTGCCAATTTTTTCAATTCTGACATCGCTCATAAATTGGACAAGCGGGTTACGGTATATCCCGTCTGTAAACCGGTTTTCAAAAAAGATAAGCTGGTGGATATCATTTACACATTCAATGTTTTTAGCATGGACAACCATCCCTTTGTAAAGGATATGTCGTTGCTGATGAACAATCTGCGTGATTACATATTTCCGGATAATAGCGGTTTCGATGCTCTATCTGCAGAAACGATGATTGAAATGGCAAACGCCGCAGATTATGCTTTCAAGGAAACCACTTATCTGAGCACCTTGGCTGATGTCTGCCAAAAGTTAAAGCTAATGGCTTATGATGCTGCGAATAATTACCGTACGGTTATCATAGATGAAAAAGAGTGCGATGTATTTTTTGCACTGGGCAGGAAGGAACAGCTGAACAAAATCATTTCTGAGTTGGTAGATCTGTTTATTTTGAGAATGGAAGAAAGTGGGCTTCCGCGAAAGTTTCCGACTGAGCGTAATGTAGAAAAAATATTAAAAAAAGGTATCGATATCATCACATTTTATGAAGAACTGTTTGGTGATTTACCGGATGTTGTTTCACGTTTTGGTATGGAGGATCCATATGATTTCGGGGACACGGATATCTTATCTCCATCACAGGAGAGGGATGATGAGGCAATAATGAAAAGCGCAATGATATGCGCTTTGGCTCAGCGTTATTTCTTTCTGCCGATTGGACATTATCTGCAATTGATCCAACCGATGTATAGCAAATTATTTAACTGCAATCTTGATAATGCATATCTGGATATAGTGAAACGAACCAAGGGATACGATGAATTGTGTAGGACAATGACATTTATTAACTATATGATGCCACCGGATTGCTATAAGCTGAGCCCTTTGGGCATCGAAATGTTCCGGAGGGGTAAAGCTGAATCAAAACCGATTTTTCCTGATGTCAGCAGCAACGAGTATAAAGAGGTATTGGATGAAATGCTGAGGGTTGATGATGATACTATCGATTTTGACAGAATGATATCATCTATTGCCGCTGAAATGTTTTTTGAAGAAAGCGGGCGAACTTTAAACGGTAAATCATCTAACAAAATTGTGAATTTTCCTGCATCGGGAAACAGAAAATTTGATGCGGCGGATAAAAATGCTAAACACAGATTCGAGGTCAAACGTTGGCGCAGTAAAAGCAAAAGCAAGAGTATAGAATTAAAGGGCACAGATTCGATGGCACAATTAGCCGATAAAATCATATCCGGCTTTAATTTGGATTTGTTTCATCTGTACGCGTTTTACATGGGAGACAGCTTTTATGATGCAAGTCAAGAAATTATGCCGGCCGGTGAAGGCGATCCGCGATCGAGTGCAGAGGCATGTAAGATTTATAAAATGGAATTCAATGATAATCAAAAGTTTTTGTTTTTGTACGACTTCGGCGATGAGCATCGCTTTCAAATTACATTTTTGGGTAAAGAATGACATGTTTTGAAATGAAACCACGGATCATCACGGACAGAAAATATTTTACGTTTATTCCGTGATGATCCGAGCCAATAATCACAATATAGCCTTTATCACGCATTTCCGACTTTTCCGCAATTTTATTGATACCTTCCAAAATGATTTTGCTTCCGCAGGATCGTCAAAATAATTCTTCGCCAAGTAGTTTCGCCGGTTCACAATTAAATCACCCTTCATTATGTTGCAATGATATACCTATTATAAACCGTTGGTCAAATGATTGAGTATGAACGGGCTATTTTCTTCGGCAAACGGTCATCGGTACGGCAGCTGATCTGTTCCGGGCAGAGTATTGTAAATTGATAATCCCTTTTTTTAGCAAAGCTGTTTATTTGTGTTTAAGGATTATAATAATGAAAAACATTGAAAAGCCTATTAAATGATGCTAGTATTTATGTAAAATAAAATGAAAGGACTGGAGATTAATGAAAATTAAATATTTCCGAAAAGTATTCCCGAGGTATGTTTTTATAGCATTGATTTTTACGCTTGTCATATCAATGGCCGCCTGTACATCAAAACAGTCGGAGGTTTCCGGAACGGAAAATCCTGTTGTCCAAAATACTCCTGTTCCGACACAGGAAACGCAACCTACGGTTGGTGAACCGGCAGACAGCCAAAGAAACACTCAACCACCGGCAGAAGCAACAGTCAAGCCAACCGGCGAACCGACGACTGTGCAAACAGCAGAACCAACAACCGATCCGACAGCCGAACCGGGAAGTGAAGAGACAGACTCCGGTACTGAGAACAACAAAGTTGAGGCTTGGCAGCAGGGTTATACAGATTACATAAAGAATTGGAAAAATAACAACACACAGTCCATTGAAAGATTTGCTCTTTACGATATAGACGGGGACAGTATTCCGGAGCTTATTATCAAACCGGTTCCGGGGTCTCAGGCGAAAGAAGGGTTGGTGCTGATATCCTACCGTGATGATGGCATAATTGAGTTGGGGAGCTACATGGCAAGCGATCGGAGCGAAATTGAAATATACCCCGAGATGAGTGGATTTGAATTCAGCGGTGCGAAGGATAATGCGGTTTATATAGACGCTTATGTTTTGCAGAATTATGAGATAAAAATAGCGTATTCGTACAGATATTCAAACGATACCGGGTCATCACCCAGAGCTTTTTATTATGTTGGTGAGGGACAAGCTTCGAAAGACGAGTATTCCGGGGTCGTGAACGACTTCAAACGTGGAGGGACAGTTAACTTAAATTACTTAAGCATGTCGAATGCGGATATGGCAGCTGTTGAAACCATCATTAAAGACAATACTTATGTATGGGGGTCTCCGGCGAAAGCCGATGAATATGTTCTGCCTGACGTCGATACAATAGTAGTAACGGAACCGGTGGAGGTAAGTGATACCGGTCAGCCCGGCAATAATTCAACAGCAGCGCCCGAAACTGCGAATGCCGGTGAGTATGTTTTACCCGATAGTGATAAAAGATTATTAACCGAAGCCGATCTTGAGGGACTAAGCAAAGAGCAGCTTCGTATCGCACGGAACGAATTATATGCACGTAATGGACGGCTCTTTACATCTGCTGATTTGCAAACCTATTTCGGTGGAAAATCATGGTATAACGGGACGATAAAACCGGATGATTTTAATGATTCGATGCTTAATGAAATAGAGAAAAAGAATCTGCAATTAATACAGAAGGCGGAACAACAACAATAATAATGAAGGATCATTTGAATGAAAAAAGAGCAGATAGTCTATATATGTGTTGTGATACTGATTTTAGTTCTTGCCTGTTGGATAGCAAAAAAGTATACGGATACCGTTAAAACCGAACCGGAACAAACGGTTACCGAAGCTCCTACTTTTGCTCCAACAGAGGAACCCATTGGTACAAGTCAAACCGAAACACCCTCGCCGGAACCGACTTGGACGGAAACGCCCATACCCGAGACACCGGTGCCGGCTTGGACGGAAACGCCCGAACCGATAGACCGGACAAAGGTTATGTATGTTATATCGCAAGACGGTCTAAGATTAAGAGAATTGCCGGATTTGGATGCAAATATAATTGATACATTGCCGTATGGCAGCGAAGTGATGCTTTTAAACGAAGCCGACGGTTGGGGCTTTATATCTTTCAATGGTATCGAGGGCTATGTGTCCATGGATTTTTTGAGTGAACCTAAACCGGGGAAGCCGGAAACCGGCGAACCGGTCGACAGCGCAAACGGGGAAAATACGGATGAGTTAATAATAGCTTATGAAAACCCGGAAAGTGTTAAAACGACAGCAGGATTGGGTAAAAAGGTAGCAATCGATGCGGGGCATCAAGCCAGAGGCAATAACGAGCTTGAACCGATAGGCCCCGGTGCTTCCGAAAGTAAGGCAAAAGTGGCTTCCGGAACAAGCGGTGTATCCACAAAAGTTCCCGAATATCAACTGACATTGGAGGTTTCGTTAAAGCTGAGGGACGAGCTGCGAAACCGGGGATACGAAGTTTATATGGTCAGGGAGAGCAATGATGTGGATATAAGCAATCGTGAGAGGGCGGTAAGATCGGCAGATGCCGGCGCCGATATTTTGGTTCGCATCCACGCCAATGGGTCGGAAAACCAAAATGCCAACGGCATATTGACAATTTCGCCCGGTGCCAATAATCCTTACATATCTCATTTATATCAGTCCTCCTACAGACTCGCCGGTTGCATATCCGAGGAAATGGTAAAAGCAACCGGAGCCAACAGCCAAGGCATTGCGCAAATGAATAATATGAGCGGAATCAATTGGTCAACCATACCGGTGACGATAGTGGAAATGGGTTTTATGACCAACCCCGCCGAAGACGAAAGAATGCAGCGACAGGACTACCAATATCAATTGGTCAACGGAATAGCCAACGGAATTGATATGTTTTTCGTTAAGTGAAGTGTTTTGCGGAAATCTATACAAGTATTTTAAAACACTAAAATTTATATGTATAATAAAGACCGAATATAAACAGAGCGATTTCTGTTTTTACTCGGTCTTTTTCATTGGCACCTCATCTGTATGTCGGTTAAAGATTAAGTAAAACTTTCAGATTGCGTGGAAGAACTTTGTTATAATACTTCAACCCCAATGGCGTCAGCATTTCCTCGGGCAGCTCGCCGGTGATAAATGCATTTGTTTGTTCCCGGTTATAGCTTGCGATTACTTTGCCATTGTTAATATATTCTTTGTTCTGAGGACAGGCATACTGACATTTTATACAGCCAACCAAAGCATTATGCCATTCCGGTTTCAGCCAACCGGGAAAGTCGCCTGTATTCTCGTTCAACATGGTTAGGCAGCGATCGGCGTTTACCAAGCTGCTTTCATATGTAAGTGCGGCGGTGGGGCAATTCTCCACGCAGCGGTTGCAGCCTTCGCAACAATCCATAAAGCGCAGAGGATAAAAGCATTCATAATCGCATGGCATATCTGAGAAGAACAGGGAAATACTAATGAAGCTCCCCATATTGTCTGCGTAAATAATATTATTGCGCCCGTATGTACCCAATCCGGAATGAGCGGCAATAGGCTTGCAGGGAAGTCCCTTCGCACGTGTTACCCGGAAACCTTTGTCCCGGAGGAGGTTTTGCAAATAATTTTCAATAACAACTACTTTCTCGTCTGAATCCACATATGAGGGCGGGATGATAAAGTTCTTCTCTTCGGCGTCCGAATTAAATGAAACAATCGCAGGAAGGTCGGGGGAGGCCACAGCCAAAACTGAGCGAACGGTAAAGCCTAAATCTTTGGGAGCTTCAAAGTTGTAATAAGGCGTCGTGTCAATATTATACATGTCAAAGTCCATCTTTACATCCTTTAGACGTTCTGCCGGGATAGCAGTCAATCTGTCTCCGTGCTTGCTTACTTCTTTTTTAAGATATTCCAACATCAATAATTCCTCCAATCAGTGGGTTAATTAAATGGATAATGTTCAGTATTCAAGGCCGGGCATGGCCTTTGTACCGTCTTGGTAATAATGCTTTACACATTTCATTTCGGTCACCAAATCCGCAATTTCTATCAACTCACCGGGAGCGCCTCGACCGGTAAGTACGATATGCTTATCTTTTTGCTCCCGCAGAAATTGTGCAACATCCTGAAGCGGCATTATGTCCTGCCATTCAAAATCCTTATTTGCAAAGACATTATTAATTTCGTCCAAAACAATTAAGTCATAAGCAGGGTCGCAGAGTTTTTCTTTTGAGAGCGTCCAAGCCCGGCTGACGGCGGTTCTCTGTTCTTCCTTGTCTTTTTGCCATGAAAACCCTATCCCGAGTGTATGAACCTCTATGCCGTTTTTTATGAGAAATTCAACCTCGCCTGTTTTAAAATCCGGAGATTTTAAAAACTGCAAAACGCATACCTTTAAACCGTTTCCCGCAGCTCTGACGCATAAGCCAATTGAAGCGGTAGTTTTTCCTTTTCCGTCACCGGTATAAATTAAAATCATACTATCATCCCCGAAATTATATTTGTAATATCAGGTTCAACTTAATCTATTGACCTATCTTTGTCAATAAAATATAATGAAACCGTATTAAAGAATTTCCGGAATTTTAGTAGGAAGGTTTGCCGGCGACTTATTATAGAAATTGGAGTATGAAAAAATGAAAAATAAAAAAATAATGCTTGTCGCGCTTCTGGTTGTTTTATTATCGTCCTGTGCAAAAACCGGAGAAGTTTCCGGCATACCAAGCTTGGACAGCACAGCTTCACTCGGTCTGACGGGTATGGAAAAAGTGCCTGAAAACGAAGCAACACCGGAACCGACTGCCGAACCGACGGCGCGACCCACCCCCGAGCCGACACCCGAACCCACCCCGGAGCCTATAGTCATTGATTACGAGACAATCAAACCCAACGAGGTTGGGCAAATAATGGTTGTCATGTATCATCAGATAGTTGAGACAGAGCAAAATGCGTATCAACGTTCGATCAAAGGCTTCAAGTCGGACTTGCAAAGGCTGTATGACGCAGGCTTTAGGACTATTTCGATGAACGATTTGATGAACAACAATGTCACTATCGAAGCCGGATATTCTCCCGTTGTTCTGACATTTGACGATGGCTATTCCTCGGCGTTTTCGCTTACCGAGGCTGACGGAATGTTACAACCGACAGAGAATTGCGCTGTAGATATAATAAATAAGTTCGCCGAAGAACATCCGGATTTTGGCAAGAACGCTATTTTCTATATAAACGCGAGGCTCGACCCGTTTAAAGGCGCGGGGACATTGGAAGAACGCTTCCGGTATTTAATCGACAACGGATATGAAATTGGCAATCATACATATTCTCATGAAAGGCTGGGAACGCTAAACGCCGAGGGCATTATGGAGCAAATTGGCAAGGTTCATCAATTGCTGCTTGAGAGCGCGGGTTATGAAATTAAAAGTATGGCTTATCCTTACGGGGAACGTCCTTCGGAGGGTCTAAGAGCATACGCACTCAGCGGTGAGTATGAAGGAACCGAATATTCATATCTGTCGGGAGTAAGAGTCGGCCAGACCGGAGGGGCTGCCGCTCCGAATCATGTCAAATTCGATCCGCTCAATATACCGCGTGTCCAAGGCTCGGATGTTGAAAACACGGATTTGGGTTGGTTTTTACGGAATTACGAAAACGGTCCGGGCGACAAATATATATCCGACGGGCTTCCCGAAAGGATTTCCGTACCGGAAAGCAAAAAGAATAATATTAATCCGGACAGCATTGGCGAAAAAGAGTTGGTAGTTTACTAAAATAATGATACCTTTAGACGGGGTCTGCATTTGCGAGGAGAGTTAAAATGAATATTGATGCAGTTGATTTTGAGAAGGAAGTTCTGAAAAGTGAAATACCTGTGCTTGTTGATTTTTATGCTGAGTGGTGTATGCCCTGCAAAATGATTGCGCCAATTTTGGAGCAGCTTGAGACGGAATATACCGGCAGAATGAAAATAGTGAAAATCGACACTGATAAGGCTGCGGATATTGTAAACAAATACAATGTCAGAAGCATCCCGACTCTTGTTTTTTTTAAGGCCGGAGAAATAGTAGACCAAGTAATGGGTGCTGTTCCAAAGCACGCACTTACCGAGAAAATTGAGAAAATAATATAAGGTTATACACAGAAAAAGGCCAAAGAATTGCTTATCAGTAAAGCAATTCTTTGGCCTTTTTACATACTCTGTACGGACGGTAAAATAATATTAAGCTACTCTCCGTTATCGCCGCCTCCTGTGAGGGACGGCTTCCTTAGGCATAACAATTTATTTTCTGCCGCCCATATATTACTGTGCATTTGAAAACAGCATGTTTCTTCCTTTATCCTTTGCGGTTTTTAACGCTGCGACGGCTGCATTTACAAAATCATCGTATGCATCGTTTGTATCGGGCGTTAAAGAGTTGATGCCGATACTGACTGTTACGTGGGTATCCGGCATGTCGAAGCAGGGAATGGCGGCTTGTTCGACATTTGAACGAATAAGCTCGGCAACTTTATATGCTCCGCTTAATCCGGTATTGGGGAGCAATACGGAAAATACGTCACTGCCTAAACGGGAAGCCAAATCAGTGGATCGCTTGATGGATTTTTTAAAAATTTCTGCGATTGTCTGTATCAGTAAATCGCTTTGCGGCCGTCCGTATGTGTTGTTATAGTCTGCAAACCTGTCCACATCAACCATTAAAATGCTGATAGGTGTTTTTTCACGCACCGCACGCGCCCATTCTATGAACAAGCGATTATTGAAGCCTTGCTTGTTCGACATATCGGTCAGTGGGTCTATTGCAATTTGTTCTTCTATAATTCGTGCCTGCTTAATGAATTGCAGATGCATCCTGATTTTTGTCGATATGACAGGATTATGAAACGGCTTTGTTATAAAATCCGCCGCACCCAGAAAAAGAACCTTTTCTTCATCCTCAATGTTATAAAGGCTTGTTATGAAAATAACGGGTATCCTTCGTGTGGTTTCGTATCGTTTAAGCTCGTCAAACACTTCGAACCCGAAACATCGGGCATGGCCGCTTCAAGTAAAATGAGATCGGGAATAAATTCTCTTGCCATTTGCACAGCCTCTTGCCCGCTGTTTGCGATCAAAGCGTTGTGCGGCTTTATTATGCGGCTTAAAATCTCTGTATAGACCGCATCGTTATCTGCTATAAGAATGTTGAATGTTTCCTTTCCGCTCATTCAAGTGCCTCCTTGTAAATTTGCCCATTGCAATCCGGCTGAATACCGGCAGGCGTATAAAATTTCAATGGATGACTCAATTACGATATTTCGTTTTATGAATCATTACCCCAGTATGTATTATACCGGTTATCTCATTAAGTACCACACTTTTTGAAAGAAAATTCGAATGGAATTTGATTGTTGATTATGTTATATTGTTTTACGCTGTTTTGCCATTTCCTGCATTATCAGGGAATATTTAATGCATCAAAAAATACTATTTTAAAAAGTAGATGATTGGATGAAAAAAACGAAAAAGCCACGCGCCGGAATTTGGAATGCCGTGGTGATATCACTTTTCGCATATTGGCAGGTACGCAAATCTATTGTGGTTTGCTGCGTATTGGCGATTATATTTCGCGTTGCATTGCCTTATGCGGGTATTTACATGCCGAAGGTTGTTATTGATTTGATCCGACAGCAAGCGGATGCTTCATATTTTATGTTCGCGGTCGGAGGATTGGCGTTGCTGATGGTGGCGCTTGGCTACGGAAAAAGTTTTACGGACAGCATCGTAGATAATTGTATGGGTACCGCGGGTATATTTTCTTTTATGTTGAAAACGCTGTCAAAGCAAATATATATGGATTATGAGCAATTGGAACATCCCGATTTTAAAGCGGTTATGGACAAAGCGAATAAAGCGGTGCAGAGCAACCACACATTGGCTATGAACATTCCGCGTACACTTGTCCGACTGCTTTCAAATGTGTTTGGCTTTTTGCTCTACGCGGGCGTAATTGCACGGGTCAACCCTGTTATTTTACTTGTACTGCTGTTTTGCGCGGGGGTCAACTGGTGGGCGCTTGCGCGTTCACGCAGGTTCGACGAAGAGACCCGTGAGGAACGCAGCAAGTTTAACCGCAAGTATTCGGCTTTGCTGAAGACCATGCGGGATTCTGCGTACGCCAAGGATATACGCATGTACGGAGCGTTTCCGTGGCTGAAGGATTTTATGCAAACACTTCGCATGCAATATCGCAATGCGGAAAAAGCTGTGCTGACCAAGCAAATGCAAGCCAATCTGATGGACGGCGCGTTGATATTGCTGCGGGATGGAATTGCGTACGGTCTGTTGGTTTCTTTGCTGTTGCAAAACGAGCTGGAATTGGGTGAGTTTGTGTTTGTTTTTGCCGCCATTGGTGCGTTGGGTGGATGGATTTCCGGTATTTTGGTAGCTGTCAACGATTTGGCGAAGTCTGCCGTGGAAATGGCAGATATGCAGGCCATGCTCGATTATCCCGATCGCACGAACACCGGAGTGGGCGCACCATTGCCGGAAAACGATGCCTTGCCGCCGGAGATTCGTTTTGAAAATGTCAGTTATACATACCCGAAAGCGGATAAACCCGCGTTGCGTCATATCAATCTCACAATTCGCCCGGGCGAGCGTTTGGCTGTGGTGGGTGCCAACGGCGCCGGCAAAACGACGTTGATAAAGCTGCTCTGTGGGCTTTATATACCCACGGAGGGGCAGGTTTTGTATGCGGGAAAGCCGTTGCTTGCCTACAACCGAGATGAGCTTTTTACCCGGTTTTCTCCGGTTTTTCAGGATATTCATTTGCTTTCGACAGATATCTCGGGAAATGTAAGCCAACTGCCACCGGATTTGACCGATAATGACAAGGTAACCAAATGCTTGGCATTGGCCGGCCTGAGTGATAAGATAAACAGTTTGCCGGAAAAAGATAAAACGTTGCTCGTGCGGGCTGTAAACGCTGATGCGATTGAGCTTTCCGGCGGCGAAAAACAAAAACTTGCAATGGCGCGGGCGTTGTACAAGGACGCGCCGGTTATTTTGTTGGATGAACCCACCGCCGCACTTGATCCGCTGGCGGAGAACGAGGTGTATCAAAAATATGCGGAGCTGACACAGGGGAAAACAGGGGTATATATATCCCACAGGTTGGCAAGCACGCGTTTTTGCGATCGTATCATTTTAATTGACGGTGCGGCAGAAAATGACTCCATTGCTGAGATGGGTACGCATGAGGAATTGATGAAGCTTGGGGGTATTTATGCCCATATGTTTGAAACACAGGCAAGTTATTACCGGGATAAAAATGTGCCGGACGCTGCAGACATGATGTTGGACGGTAACCGTGAGGAGGGATAGACAGATGGAGAAAAAAGAAAAAATGAGTCATTTTATGGATAATGTAAAATGGACACTGCAAGGCTTTGGCTTGATGATGCGCTTGTCTCCGTCTTATCTGCCGACACTTCTCGGTCAGTCGTTTATTACGGCTTTTGTGCCGATGATGCAGCTTTTCTTCTCTGCGCGTGTTCTCAACGAGTTGGCGGGAACCAGGAATGTTGAAGCAATTACCGGCTATGTCGTTGCAACAGTGTTGCTCAGCTTCGGTTTTTCGGTATTGAAGTCCGTGTTAACCCGCGAGGTGGATTTGTCTGCTTTTTGGTTGATTTATACTGATATGCTTGGTATGGAGGCGGAGCAGTTTGCGAAAATGGATTTTCCTACACAGAAGACAGTGAGCTTGCTGAACAACTTGCGGTAATGGATACCAAGTCTATGGGGAATGGATTGGGTTTGATTGGACTGTATTATATAGCGCAGTCGATTACCGCCGGTCTTTTTTCATTGATCTTTGCCGGCGTGCTGTTGGGGGGAATGGTTTCCGGCAACGCGGTTTACGACCAAACTTTTGCCACTACACCTTTAGCCACACTGCTGTTGGTAATTCTGGTAGTTATTACACTTGTTCTGAACATTCCGTACCGGCTTAAGGAAGTGAAAATACTGGATTATGTTTTTCGGGAAAATGCAAAATCCAACACCGCAGGATCGTATTACAATGATTATTTAAAGATTGACAAAGCTGCAAAGGATATCCGTTTATACCGGCAGGGGGATATCTTGGAGCATATTTTTTCTTACAGCTACAATGTTAAAAGCTGGTTACGCTTTTTTTTCTTTGAAGGCCGGCTCGGAGGTTTTCTTGCCGCGTGCATGGCTGTGGTGGGCGGGGCGGTCTATCTGCTCATTGGGCTTAGAGCGTTGGCGGGAATGTATGATGTGGGGTATGTCCTGCAATATGTCGGAGCGGTGACTGCACTTGTTACGGCAGTAACTTCGCTTTTCTACGAATTGGGGCGTATGTATGTCAACGCTGCATATGTTAAGCCGCTTCTGGACTATTTAAGTTTGGCTGATGTATCGGTTAAAGGGAGCAAGCCGGTACCTAACGGAACTGAGTACCGGTTTGAGTTTCGCAATATCAGCTTTCGCTATCCCGGTACGCAAGATTTCGTTTTGAAAAACCTAAACATGACGTTGGACACAAACCGTCGTTTGGCGGTAGTCGGGCTAAATGGCAGCGGTAAAACAACGATGATTAAATTGCTTTGCCGCTTGTACGATCCTACAGAGGGCGAAATACTTCTGAACGGAGTAAACATTCGGGAATATGACTTTCAGGCTTATCGCCGCTTGTTTTCCGTTGTGTTTCAGGACTTCAGGCTTTTTCCTGTGACTATAGGAGAAAATGTCGCTGTTTCAAATAAACCGGACAAGGAGAAAGCATTGCGCTGCCTTCGGGATGCAGGCTTCGGAGAACGCTTGGAAAAGCTCCCGTTGGGATTGGATACCGTGCTTTATAAGGAAATTGACGAAGCGGGAGTGCAGATTTCCGGTGGCGAGGCACAAAAAATAGCGCTTGCGCGTGCATTGTATAAAGATGCCGGTATTATCGTTTTGGATGAACCGACCGCCGCGCTCGATCCTATCGCAGAGTTTGAGGTTTATTCAGCTTTCGACAAAACTATCGGCACGAAAACGGCTGTTTTTATCTCGCACCGCCTGTCATCATGTAGGTTTTGCCATGATATAGCCGTTTTCGATAAAGGGGAGCTTGTGCAGCGCGGCAGCCATGATGACCTGCTTTCCGATTTCGCCGGTCTTTATACCGCTTTATGGCACGCACAGGCGCAGTATTATGTGGATGAGTAAGAAGATGTAAGGGAAGAACAAAAACCAAACCAAAATGCAGCCCGAATTTGATAATTAACCACGGATTTACAAGGAGCGTCACGGATAATGCAATTTAATTCGTGCAACTCCATGTAGATACGTGGTTTATTTTTTTATTGTTATTTCTGCGGAAGTCTTAATGAGTTTATATGTAAATCACAGATATCCGTATTTATCCTGTGAATAAAACCCAGATTTTTGCGCAACTTATTATTCAGACATATTAAGAATGTTGGACGGAGGCGGAAAATGAATACAAAGTTACCGGTAAAAAATGAGCACGGATATTATGAAATCCGCTTGGAGAGCATCGGAGGGTTGGGTGCGAATTTGAGCGGAAAAATATTGGGTGAGCTGGGTGCGCTTTATTTGGGACTTAATGCATCGAATTTTTCAAGCTACGGCTCGGAGAAACGCGGTTCTCCGTTTAAAAGCTTCATAAGGTTTTCGGATGCGGACAGCGAAATAAGGATCAACAGCCCGGTGGAAAGCCCGCATATTTTGGGCTTGTTTCATGAAAAAATGGCGGGGAAACAGCCTGTGATGGCAGGGGTGTCCGAGCATACAACCGTTATCGTCAACACTGCCGAAACACCCGGGCATATCCGCGAGATGCTAAAAATGCACGCGGGGACTTTAATTTGTATCGACGCATTGCAAATCGCCATGCGCTGTAAAACACGCGTTAATATGGTTATGCTTGGTGCAATTGCCAAGGCATCGGGATTTATTTCGCTTGAGGTTTTGGAATCTGTCGTAAAAGATACAATCGGCCAAAAGTATCCCGGTGCGCTTGCGGGGAATCTTGAGGGCATCCGAGAGGGCTTTGAAGCGGCGAAGGGTGTTAAAATTGAAAAGGATGAAAGATTTCCTTATAAGGAGTACAAGGAGTTTCAGCAAAGCTGGGGATATCGCAATGCTCCCATTGGCGGGGTAAATCCCATCTTCGGAAGTACGGTCGATAACGACCTCAGTGCAAGCCGCGAGGGTTATATACCGGTGTTTAAAAAAGAGGCTTGCATCAATTGCGGGCTGTGTGACACAACCTGTCCCGATATGGTGTTTCAATTCAGTGAAGGTGAATATAAAGGGAAGCAAGCGATGGTAAACAACGGTCCGGACTATCATCATTGCAAGGGCTGTCTGCGCTGCGTGGAGGTCTGCCCGACAGATGCTCTTACCGAAGGGCTTGAAAGGGAGCATGATGTATCAAAAACCCATGTACGCAATAAGGATTTGATCGTAGCGAAAATGGGCTTTGAGTATGTTGGTTCAAATTCGTGGATGGAATCCGAATCGGCGGCGGTTAACGACTTGAGATGATGATGATATGTGCAGAATCCCGACGAAGAACGGGTTTGCTGAATATTATCACCGCAAAAACGATTCTACATTTCGAATCCCGGTGAAAAACGAGTTTGTTGAATAATATCACCGCAAAAACGATTCTACATGGAGGCGAGAGCGTGAATAATCAAAAAATAATGTTTGAAAGCGGAAACGAACTGGCCGCGTATGCGGCAAAACAGATAAATTATCATGTGATGGGCTATTTCCCGATAACGCCATCAACCCAGATTGCAGAGCATTTGGACTTTCTCAAGGCTGAGGGTGAGCATGACGTGATGCTGATACCCGCAGACGGTGAACACGGAGCAGCGGGCATCTGCTACGGAGCAAGCGCGGGAGGAGGGCGGGTGTTCAACGCAACCAGTGCGAACGGTCTGCTTTACGCGCTCGAACAGCTTCCGGTGCAGTCGGGGACGAGGTTTCCGATGGTTCTGAATGTGGCATGCCGTACGGTATCAGGCCCATTGTCAATAAAGGGCGACCACAGCGACATCATGTATACACTCAACACGGGTTGGATTATTCTATTTGCTAAAGACCCCCAAGCTGTGTATGACATGAATATTTGCGCGTTAAAAATTGCAGAGGAAGTAAAACTGCCGGTTATTGTGGCGTTTGACGGATTCTTCACAAGCCATCAGAAACGAAGGACTTACGTGTTTGAATCCGATTCGGACGTTCGCACTTTTTTGGGAGAATATAAACCTGAATACTCCGCTTTGGATTTTGAAAATCCGGTTACAATTGGTTCGTATATGAATGAGCCGGATTTACTGAACAACAAATATCAATTGCATTTGGCGATGGAAAGCGCAAAGAATGTTATTCCGGAGGTATTCGGAAAATATGCCGAGGCATCCGGGCGAAGCTACAACGTGACTGACGGTTATAAAACCGAGGACGCCGATGCCATTTTATTTATCATGGGCTCAGCTTACGACACGGCGAAATCCGCTGTAGATAAGCTTCGTTCATCGGGTCGGAAGGTCGGGGTTATGACGACAAATGTTCTGCGTCCGTGGTATGGCTGTAATCTGACCGAATCTGTAAGAATGCCAAGGCTGTCATTGTTGCGGACAGGCAGGACAGCTACGGAGCGGGCGGCGGAAATCTTTCAATTGAATTGAAAGCCGCGATGCAGGAAAAAGGTTATGCGACAAAGGTTTTAAGCAGGGTTTACGGATTGAGCGGGCGTGACTTTTATGTTGAGGAAGCCGAGAAAATGCTTGAGGATGCCCTTAAAGCCTGTGCCGGAGAAGATGTGATGAAATTTGACTATTTCGGGCATTATCCCGGAGAGGGCACAGATTTTACACAGTTTTTTAAGCCGATAAGCGAATCGGAGGCTACTCCGCAAATTACTCAGACGGAATTTGCCGATGGACGCGTTTCGGTTAAAGGCGGAGCGGTCAAGGATATTACAAAAATGCCAAACCGAATCGCACCCGGCCACGGGGCGTGTCCCGGCTGCGGCATACCGGTCAATATTAAACTGCTTCTAAAGGGTATCGAAGGCAATGTTGTGTTACTGTTTCACACGGGTTGTGCTATGGTCGTTACAACCGCTTACCCGAAAACATCCTTCCGCGTTCCGTACATTCATAATCTGTTTCAAAACGGAGCGGCGACGCTCTCGGGGCTTGTTGAGGTGTTTCACCAAAAGCAAAAGCGCGGAGAAATTCCGCCGGGTGAGATTACCTTCATCATGGTTTCGGGTGACGGAGGGCTTGATATCGGCATGGGGCCTGCAATAGGAACGGCATTGCGGAACCATAACATGATAATATTTGAATACGATAACGGCGGGTACATGAACACGGGTTATCAGTTGTCATATTCCACGCCCATGGGTGCGAAAAGCTCGACATCACATGTGGGGGTAAATCAGAAGGGTAAAATTAATTTCCATAAGGACAACCCACAAATCATGGCGGGAACCAATATTCCTTATATTGCGACCGTGTCGGAATCCAACCCATCGGATTTTATAAAGAAGGCGGCAAAGGCTGCGTGTTACGCGAAAGAAAGCGGAATGGTATATTTGAAGGCGCTCTCGGCGTGTCCGCTCAATTGGGGCGACAACCCGCGTTATGAACGCAGTGTCATTGATGCCGGCGTAAACTCCTGTTATCATCCGCTTTATGAAATTGAAAATGGGATAACAACACTAAACTACAATCCGGAGGAAAAGAATAAAAAAATCCCCATGATAGACTGGTTTAAGCTCATGGGGCGTACAAAACACCTGACAAAACCGGATTATGCGGATGTACTGGGAGCTATACAGGCAGAAGTGGACAGGCGTTGGGAAAGATTAAAAGCAAGGAACGAATGTGATAAACTGTAAAAATGCAAGTAAGCCGATAATCGTGGTTTTTTAATGGGTTATCGGCTCTTGATTTTTGTGTCTTTATTAGGCGAGCCAAGTGAATACATCGCGGTTTGCTGCGCGGAGGCTATATTTTTGTAATCAGTATCAGTAAATCAATGCAAATGAAAATTTAAAACTTAAAAATGTCCTATTGACTTTAGCATAATGTCAAGGTTTATCATAATATTGCAAACCGGATTGCAACGCCAAATAACAATAAATGAGGTGGCTTGATTGTTTAAAATCGGAGAATTTTCAAAGCTTGTGCGGGTATCCGCAAGGATGCTGCGTTACTATGAAAAATGCGGGCTTCTTGTTCCTGCCGAAACAGACCGTTTTACCGGGTACAGATTATACAGTGCCGCACAAATACCCATTCTTTCCCGTATTGTGCAACTGCGCGATATGGGCTTTGGAGTGGAGGAAATAAGCAGGCTTCTTCCGAGCTTTAACGATGCCGCTGTAATGAGCGTGGCACTGAAAAAGAAAAGCGAGGAAATTCACGCCACTATCTCCGATGAACAAATCAAGCTTGAAAAGATTGCCGCAATGAGCGGCGTACTTAAAAAGGAGTGGGTCAATATGGTATATGAGGTTGAATTAAAAGAATTGAAAGCGCAGAAGGTTGTGTCGTTGCGTGATAAAATTTCCGCTTATGACAAGGAAGGCGAGCTTTGGGGAAAACTCGGCAAATTCATGACAGAAAACAACATTGCCTGTTTATCGGGCGGCTATTCCATATACCATGACGAGGATTACAAAGAAGCCGATGTGGATGTGGAAGTTGCAGTGCCTGTGGAAAGCTTTGGTGAAAGTAAAGGCAATGTTATATTCAAAGAGCTTGAATCGATTCCCACAACCGCCACTGTCCGCTTTTCCGGCCCGTATGAGGGATATAATGATGCAATCGAAAAACTGGCTAATTGGATAGAGAAAAACGGCTATGAGATGGACGGCTTGATACGCGGGCTTGCAATTGCGTCACCAGGCGATGTCAGTTCTCCGGCAGATTATATGACTGAGCTGCAGGTTGCTGTCAAAAAAGTTTCTTAAACATACGAAAACTGATTATCACAAAAACCAAAGGCGTGTACCCGAAAAGGTCACGCCTTTGCAATTTATATGGTTGTATCCGGTAACAGTAACCCATGCATAGCTACTGTTTGTGACGTTGCTGCATTTCTGCCAATGCTTCATTAAATGCTTTCGCCGTTTTTCTGTCGCTTACCCAAAGAACAAGATTTACAGTCATATAAATCAAAAACACAGACAGTATGATGGATATTGCCAATGAAATGCCGGTCAGCGAACCGCCCGAATAGATTATAAGTAAAACAATAAGCTCAATCAACACCAACTCCAACAGTTTCCGCGCCAATGCTTCGCGTACAGAAAGCTCTCGTTTGGAATATGTGACCAATGACGGAATCATTGTCGCGGCACCAAAAATAAGCGGTGAAAGCAATCCCCCGTAACCAAAGCGCGTATCCGGCTCAAACAATAGGCCGAGGATCGCCATAGCCGCGCAAATACATGTTGTCGCAACAAAGAACCCCACCAATATTTTTTTAAAAAAGAAAGTTTTAAAGTCCATTCCGGTTCCCTCCCATTACAGCCAGCTTCAATGACGGAACATATTGTCGCGAAATTATTATGTTTTCGCCGCTTTTCATGTGAGCCATGAAGCGACCGTTCAAAGCGGGGCTGATGCTATCAAGTTTCATGAGATTGATGAGAAACGCTTTTGAACACCGTATAAAGTGTCTATCCGAATAAGCGGCTTCCAGTTCATAAAGGCGTATTTTTAATTCATAAACCATTCCTTTTGTATAGGCAAAAACGCGCTCATCCACGGCTTCGAAGTAAAATACTTCATCCAGATTAAACCGGTAGACGCGTTCATTGCAGACACCGGTCAGTGTTGTGCCCTTGGTGAGAACATAACCCTGTATGTCATCGATATCCTTTGTGACCTCAACACATTCGATAATGACTTGTTCATCGTCGCGGTTGGGTATCTGTCTGATACTTACTCTCATAATCAATATTCCTTTTCAAATTTGGGAGTTTCTCCACCTTTTAAGTAGCAGTTAAAAAATTCGAGTACGATGCTGTTGGTTTTCTCAATGCAATAATGCTCATCAATCGTACCGACGCCAAGCATTTTTGCAAGTGTGGGTGAAAACAACGGCAAATCGGTGAAATTTAAATGTCCGGCATCTTTGAGTACAACTTCATATGCACAGACAGCGTTTCGGCTTGTGCGGAAGTTGCTGTATTCGTCACCGACAAGCTCTACAGCCATTTGATAATGATCCTCTGCGTATATGTTTAACAGTGGAATGGGGTAAGGTGTGTCGTTTAAAATTGTTTTGCCGTTTTCGAATCCAATTTCCTCGCCAAGCATACTGCCATCAAGGTTAATAACCGCGTCGATATCATTTCGTTCACGGCCCAACTGCGCAAATGATGCACCGCCCAGAGAATGCCCCATCACGCCGATATGTTCAGGGTCTATTATCGAAAACAGCTTGTCACTGTCATCTGACGCGTTTACGGTCGCGGTGATTGTGTCCAAAATGAAATGTTCATCCGCCACGCGCAATTCCATCCATTCTTTGGGAGCATAATACTCCTGCTCGGGGTCGTCCGAGGCATTGACGGCATTGACGCTGTTGAGGAAATCAATATTTACAGTGGTCAGCTTGCCGCTTGTATCAGTCGTGTAAAAAGCGTGGTAGGTGTGTCCAATGCTTGCGACCACATAACCGTTGGACGCAAGCTCGGCAAAGGTGGAATAGTTGCTGCCGCTAAACCCAAATGCTCCGTGTGAGAATACAACCAGAGGAGCTTTACCGTCAAAATTCTTGGGATACCAAAACTCTACTGTCAAGGCTCGGTTTTCACCGGTATTTGAAAATGTTTCGATTCTGTTCTCATCCACCCATGTGTATTTCGCGGTTTCGATCTCGTAGCTGCCTGTTATGGCCGGTTGGGTATACTGCGGAAAAATTATGGCCGGAATCAGTGCAAAGGTATAGAGGAGTCCTGTTCCAAACAAACCAAATATGTTTTTGCCAAATCTGTAAGGCTTTTCGGCTTTCTTAGCCAACGCATACACACTGATGATTGCTTGAACTGTGAGAACGGCCAAAATCATAAAATAGCGAAAACTCCATTCAAAAACTCCTGCAAGCAAAAGAATGCCGAGAAGCGCAAACTCCGAAATACGGACAATACTTTTTTCCTGCATGTGACCGGTTTTGGATTTAAGCGTCCAAGCCAAGAAAAAAACTTCAATTGCGATTAAAACTGTAAGTGTTATTGTTCCCATGATTATTACCTCCAAATTTGTTTGATAGTCTCAGTATAGCGAGGTTTTAAGCCGCATCAAGCGAATTTGGATGAGTTGCGTTTTGGGAAGATGAGTTGCATAAGTTTGCGTAATATATCCCGGTTATTTTACATATTTTAGTAATCAAATTCAATTGAAAATAAATATCTGCTCATTATCAATCGTTTCTGAATACTTAAAATTCAACTTTTTCAATAACGCAAGTGAAGCAGTATTTCCGAATTCCACACCTGCTTTTATGCAAACCGCTCCATTTTTCCTCAACATATCAATAACTGCGGAAACTGATTCATAAGCATAACCTTTCCGGGCGTTTGGACGGCTTATTGTATAACCAATCCAAAAAGAAGAAGCGTCTTCTTTGATATATATATCACCAATTAAGGCCTTTGTTTTATTGCATATTATTGCAAGCTGTATGCCGTCCTTTAAAGAGAAATTGTCAACGAGTGCGTTTATATACTCTTGCTTTTCCAAGCCTTTAAACCCTTGATACTGCATCCAATCCATATCGTTTATGTATGTTATGAATTCGTCTATATCCGATTCCTTAAAAGGACGGATAAAACAACGCTCTGTTTGTATTGTCATACGTTTTCACCTTCCGATCATCTTTTACAAATTATCCGTAAAACTATTTTCGGGCATAAACAGTTACTATTTTTTCCAAACATTGAAAGCACCCATAATGCATCAAATCATGACACAAAGTTGACTGCTTACTTAGGAATAATAATCCAATTAGCGTATTATAAGAAACTTTGTATGCTACTGATTATATCGGCATATAAGAAAAAAAGGAAAGATAATCGTAAAATAGCTTCGGAAGCATTTTATTTTTGTTAGTGTTCTTTCTGTTGCATTGAGCGTAAATAATCTGTTCGGCATATTGTTTGAAACATGTCAAAATGCTATAATGAACGCTGAATGAGCCTCCTGCGGAAAGCCGCAGAGTATTTGACAGGCTCATATAATAAAAAACAGGGAGAGAAAAAAATGAAGGAACATGAAATTGCCAATCCGGGGCCGTTGGGGTTACTTGGGTTCGGTATGACAACCGTATTATTAAACTTACACAACTCCGGTATCATACCGCTTTCGGTTGTGATTGTGGCTATGGGGTTTGCCATGGGCGGGGCTGCGCAGATTGTGGCAGGTATTATGGAGTTTAAGAAAAACAATCTTTTTGGTGCGACAGCATTCACAGCTTACGGATTTTTTTGGTGGTCGTTGATTTTTATTTGGTGCAATCCGCTTGGCAACACAGCCGCCGATTCCGTTTCGATGGGATATTACTTATTGCTTTGGGGTGTGTTTACCGGCTTTATGTCTTTTGGAACGCTTAAGCACAATCGCGCAACAAAAGTGGTGTTTTTTTCGCTTACCGCTTTGTTTTTGCTGTTGGCTGTGAGTGATTTCACCGGATCATCCGCAATACATACTTTTGCTGGCATTGTGGGTATTTTTTGTGGCTTATCCGCTATTTACACAAGTGTTGCACAGGTTGTAAACAACGAACACGGCAAAACTATAATGCCGCTTGGCAATAAAAAGTAATAAACTTAAATATGGAAACGAAAAGAGCGTGACAGCTTTTACGACTGTCACGCTCTTTTTGATTATAGATATTTAGTTATCATCATTGAGTTATTTCAATATTATCGGCATTAAATATAACGGATAAACTCTGCTTGCAATATGGCGAGTGAGTGTGATTGTACCGGAGCACAAAGTATCACCAAAAATAGAAAAAGCGCTGTGATCAGAATTGACAACAGGGAGCACAAGTTATATCATTATCTTGTGCTCCCTGTTAGGCGGTGATGATATAGCAGTACGAAAAAAGCCGGGTCCTCATCCTGAAAAGCCACTGGATACCTCAATGAAAGTCAGAGCTGATAAAGAAACGATGGAGAAAATTGAGTATTGTATGAAATGTCTCAATGTTAACCGCTCTGAGGTTCTTAGGCGGGGTGTTCACCGTTTGTATGAGGAACTCAAAAACAAATAAAAGGAAGCGGCGGTTTCGGCAAAAAACACACGCCACTTCCCAAAACACAGCTACCAAAAGGTAGACCATATAAAATCCTATCATATATGGCTTCAGCTTTCAAGGTAACTGTGAAAATCACAGAAAGGCTGTGAATACATGACGGACGAAGCATACATACAGGGGTTACGGGACAGCTTCAAAATTTACACATTGCTTGGCGTTTTCGGAAATGGTGACAGTTTAAAAAGCGTTTAAGCTTGAGTGTTATTCTTAGTTGATATCTGCAATCCAAAGACAGAAGGACGGTTCGGCGTCTTTTTTTAAATGCTGTGGTGTGACATAGGACGAAGAAGCGCCCTTGTATTCATGAAAATTGATAATGTCAAACGAACTACAGAACTTACAGGATTCTCTTGCTATTTATCAAGTCACTGTTGTATATTTATTTCAAATAAAGAATCTTGAGAACGAACTGAGGTGAAAGTATGGAGCTGGCCAAGATAACATCGAAAGGTCAAATTACACTGCCTATAAATATTAGGCGTGTTTTAAAGTTGAATGATGGTGATAAAGTAGCGTTTATTGAAAAAGATGGTCAATATATGCTTGTTAATCCTACTGTATTTGCATTTGAAAATGCACAAAGAGCTTTTGAAGGTGAAGCCGAAAGACTTGGTTTATATGACATCGATGATGTTGTTGCGTTGGTAAAAGAGGTTCGTGCTGAGCGGAGGACAAAAAAATAATGAGGGTAATGCTTAATACTAATATACTTATATCCACCATTGTTTTTAACAGTAAGCAAATGAACACTATTATCAGACTTCTGGCTGATAAATATTCCTTGGTCATATGTTCGTATGTAATTGATGAATTGCATGAAGTTGTGAACAATAAATTTAGTAATAAGGTAAGAGAACTGGAATCTTTTCTTTTGGAAGTTCCTTTTGAATTTGTTTATACTCCTGCAATATTACCGCCTCACAATTTATTTAGTATTCGTGATAAAGATGATGAAAAAGTATTATACTCTGCAATCATTTCCGATGTCGACATTCTTATAACAGGAGACAAGGATTTTGAAGATATTGAAATTGAACGCCCGGAAATACTGACTCCAAAAGAAATTATAAACCGTTATTAATACTCATAAAAGTTACAAAGACAGAGGGACGGCTCTCTGTCTTTATTTGAATACTGCGATACGACGCAAGACAAAGAACCGTCTGTCTTTAATGCGAGTATAAAGTTGATTAATAGTTGAATAAACCCTTGAGAGGATGGGAGATAATGAAGCTTTCTTTAAGTGATACAAACGGTGATCCTGATGGCTTTGTTGAAGGCACCGAGGAAAACAAGGAATACCCGATAAATGCATGGATTCCGGCGGGAGACGGTAAGCAGGTATATATGCTGTCGGCATATGTGTATGATAAATTCATTATGTTTTTATACATGTATGATTTAAGCTACCATCCCGAGCATAAAGAAAGGTATGTTTTTAAAGTGCCGGAGACCTTCAGAGAGTCTTTGGAACAATCAAAAAAATTTAAACGGCAATTCAGGTTCAGTGTTCAATACAAAATGAATGATTTGAATACCGGCTTTTCAAGCAGGATTTGTATGCCGCGCCGTGCCGGTGAAAATGTACCGGCAGAGCAACAGGAGTTTGATAAGTATATTGAAATGTGTCATGAAGAATATACTTACCTTTGCAATTTGATGAAGGAAGCCGGCCGGGTACCGGAGGCTTTGAAAGATAAAGAACCGGTGTTCGGAAAAGATATTTTATCTTTTGACGGACGTACCGATGAAATAAATTCCCTTGCAATTTGCCCGCACGAATATGAAAGTATTGAACATGACGCGGAAACAACCTTTACGGTTCCATATGGGGAGGTTGATGTTTGTGTTCCCTATATATTATCGGATACAGGTGAGGAAAGCTATTTTATTGTTAAAGAATTAAAACTTATTAATATGGCGGATATTTTTGAAAAAAGGTATGAGGAGATGAGAAAAATCCAAGAAACGGCATTGGAGAACACTGAAATAAATAATAATCCCGTTGATTTGGATGAAATAAGAAGAATGCATAATGTGACGATACTGACAATGTCCATACAACAGCCGGTTAAAGACAGATCGTTTCAATTCTATACCAATGAATATTTGGATTCCAAAATCAAGATGTACACCACCGGTTCATCTATGGCACTATATTACTTTTTCCAAGAGGAAAAAGGTGATTCTGCCGACACAACACTTTACAATAAAACATACAGCCTCGGCGAGGCTGACGGAGAACCGAAGAATGAATACGAAATAACATTGGTTTCGATAACGGATTCAATGAAAAACGAGAATAAAGCTCTGATTGAATTACGCTTTAACGAACATGAGGAGGAGTAAAATGAGAAGAAAAGACAGAGAAGTTACGGATATTTTTCAAATTGAGGAAATAATTAGCAAATGCAGGGTTTGCAGGATAGGGATGCTTGATGGGGAAGAAGTCTACATAGTGCCGATGAATTTTGGTTATTCACTGATTGAAGGCAAACTCAGTCTGTTTTTTCATTGCGCGGACGAAGGGCGAAAAATTGATATTATGAAGATAAACAACCATGTCGGGTTTGAGATGGATTGCGATCATAATCTTGCAGAAGCAGAAAAGGCTTGTGAACACAGCTTTAAATACGCAAGCATTATTGGCAGCGGAAGGGTTCGCTTCGCAGATTCTCCTGAAGAAAAGATAAAAGCTCTTGAGTTGTTGATGGACAGGCAGACGGGAAAAAGCTTTGAAATTGATGAAAAAGCGGCAAGCACAGTGACGGTGTTTGTAATCGAGGCTGAAAAATATACCTGTAAAAAGAATGTTTGATATTTGCAAAAACGGCTCCGGAATTTAACCGGAGTATTTTTTTTGCAAAAAAGTATTGACAACTGTATGCATGTGATTATACTGTATATATAGAGTATGCTCAGATATCGAGGTGCGTTTATGAATATAATAATCTCCAACACATCCGGTACACCAATTTATGAACAGATTAAGGAACAAATAAAAACCGCCATTTTCAGCGGAGAGCTTTCGGACGGTGATTTGCTGCCATCCATCCGCGGATTGGCAAAGGATTTAAAGATCAGTGTAATAACAACAATGAGGGCTTACAGCGATATGGAGCAGGAAGGCTTTGTTGTAAATGTACAGGGAAAGGGATGCTATGTGAAGCCGCAAAACCCGGATTTGCTGCGCGAGCAAAAGCTGCGGGAGGTTGAGGAGAATCTTCAAAGAGCCATAGAAGCAGCAAGGATGTGCAGGCTTTCCGATGCCGAGCTTATGGAAACATTGAATATGTTATTGAAAATCACGCAAGGGGAGAATGAAAATGGATAATATTTTGGAGCTTAAAAATGTAACAAAAAGCTTTGAACAATTTAACCTCAAAAATGTTGGGTTTGCCTTGCCAAAAGGTTTTATCATGGGTTTTATCGGCCCAAACGGAGCCGGAAAAACAACCACGATCAAGCTGATTCTTAATATGCTGTCACCGGATGGCGGAACGATAAAAGTGTTTGGGAAAGACCATTTGCTTTGCGAACAGGAGATAAAGGAAAAAATAGGTGTGGTTATGGATCAGCCGTTTTATGTTGATCAATGGTCACTGTATGATATTGAAAAAGCATTGTCGCCATTTTACCGAAAATGGGATTCGAATAAGTATCGCAAATTATTGAAGGATTTCAATGTAGAGCCGAAAAAAAAGGTCAAGGAGCTTTCTCGGGGAATGAAAATGAAGCTGATGATTGCCGCCGCTCTTTCGCATGATGCCGACCTGCTTATCCTTGACGAACCGACGAGCGGCTTGGATGCCGTTGCGAGAGATGAGCTGATGGATATCCTTGGAGGATTTATAAGTGATGAGAATAAAGGCGTTTTGTTTTCAACGCATATCACTTCGGATCTTGAAAGGATTGCCGATTACATAACCTTTATCAATAAAGGTGAAATAATGTTTTCGGGGACAAAGGACGATTTGCGGGAGCATTATTGCGTTGTCAAGGGTGGAGTCGGATCTTTGAATGTGGAGCAAAAAAAGCATGTGTTCGGATACAGAGAGCATTCGGTTGGGTTCGATGGCCTTATAGAAACATCAAGGCTCGGCGCCATGCCAAGTTCCGTAATTACCGAACCGGCAGGGTTTGATGAAATAATAGTAAAATTTAATTCGGAGGGGAACAGCCATGAATAAGACTGCGTCATTTATACGCTTGGATTATTTAACACTTAAGCCATATTACAAAACATATTTGATTTTCGTTGCGATTGTGTTCGGGATGACCTATTTTACCAAATCTGTGTCATTGTTATGCATTTATGTTATGGTAACTGCAAGCATGACTATTTCGTATCCCTTTTCTATAGGGGAAAAGAGTGGATTGGATACGCTGTATGCGACATTGTCACTCCGTAAAAGGGCAATTGTTATTGGGAGATATGCTTTTGCGGTAAGTATGGAGTTGGCATGTGTTGCTTTATCGTTTATTCTGGTGGCATTTTTTTCGGTTTTTTTGAAAATGGATTTTACGTTGGATGAGTTATTGATTTATTTAAGTATTGCTTCACTGTTTTTCTCATTTATGGCTGCGGTTCAGTACCCGGTTTATTTCAGGGTTGGTTATGATAAGGCCAAATATGTTGCATATTTGCCTTTGGCGATAATTTTCATGCTCAGTGTTTCCGCATCTAAAATAATTGACAGATTCGTACCGGAGGGTGGCTTAGAGTATCTTACACGGCTGATTGACAACTACCTGGCTTTATTATGCATACTGCCGCTGTTGGCGGGAATTATGCTGTTATTAATTTCCTGCGCGATATCGATCAAAGTGTATGCGAAAAGAGATATATAAAAATGAAAAGAAAGAGGCTATGCATCCATATTGCGAAAATATGGATGCAAAGCCTTTTTTGACCGGTGATTACATATATTTTTTTAGCAAATCAATGGTTTTTCTGACACCTTCAACCTGATCTCCGGGGCCTTCAAACTCGACCGAATAGTATCCGTTATAATTATGCTTTTTGGCTATGTCCATGCATTTTTTGAAATCAAAAACCGTATGCTCGCCGGCTTCGTCAAATTCGTATGTCTTTGCGTGTACCAACACGGGGTTGTTCCATATCATATCAAGAGCTTCGAAACGGATTGAGTCTTCAAAATTTCCGAAGTCCGGGCAGATTCTGAAATTGGGGTGATTGACAAGCCCGAACAGTTTTATAATGTTGTTCGGGTCTGCCGACATGCCGCCGTGGTTTTCGAGTACTAGGAACAAGCCCTTGCTTTGCGCATAATCGGCAAGCTCTTTATATGATTCGGCCGAAATTGAAAGATCGAACATTCCCTCGGGCTGATATCCCGTGTTGACTCTTGCAGCCTCACATCCCAAATAAGCTGCGACATCAATCCAGTTTTTAATGATTTTTAAATCGTTTTTCCTTGCTTCTTCATCCGGCTGTGAAATATTGCCGTAGTCGATTGGCATGTTGCAAATCTTTACGCCATATTTTTCCAATGCAGCTTTGATGTCGTCCAGCCCTTCAGGCCGTTTTTGGCTAAGTTCATGCATTGCGCTGCCAAACGCCATCCCCGCCTCTTGCTTCTGTTCGGGAGTTGAATCCGGGTTGCCCCATGCCGAGAACGCACCGGCGAATGCCGCCTGTTGTGCGGATGTTAAGGGACAAACCATCCAATTGACTGCCTCGATGGCATCAACCCCGTACTCCTCTTTTACAAAACCGATAAACTGCGGCATTGTCATGCCTTCCGCGACGAATTTTTTGTTAAGACTCCAACTTGAAACAGCAATTCTCATAATACACCCTCCGGTCATACCGCGAAATTAACGACCGTCCGCGGTTGATATTTTATGACTATTTTATCATATACCCGAAGGAAAATAAACCGCGTTAACTAAAACAGTGTATAGATAAAAAATGTTGGTATAAACAATTGCAAAAAGAATAAACCTTGATTTAAAGGATTGGCGTTACTGTCCAGCAGAGAAGAAAAAACTACAGAAACTTCCAATAACAATCGATAAATAAAATATGAGAGATTACAGAAGAGATTTATTCAACCATAATCAAGAGCTGACACTTGAAACAGAACGGCTGAAGGGTGAAATAAAATCGCTGAAAGAATACAAGGCGTTATCAATCGAACTGCAAAACAAGCTGGATAAGCTGGAAAATTCGATTGAAGAGCGCATTGCAAAAGCGACAGAAGAGGCTGTCGCAAAAGCGATAAAACCATTGATGGCAGAGAACGCCGAGCTTCGGGCAAAAGTTGCAAGTCAGCAAAATGAGATTTTACGGTTGAAAACACAGATTGATAAAAATTCATCCAACTCGTCGAAACCACCAAGTTCGAACGGGTTTGTCAGAGTGCCCAACAACCGGGAGGCAAGCGACAAACGGCAGGGAGGACAGAAAGGGCACAGGGGCAGCCGGCTGAATATACCCGAAAATTTGGATGAATTGGTGTCGGACGGCAGAGCCGAACACATTGTTGTCAGCGAAGTCGCGGAAGGAGAACCGTATACCTCCGATTGGGAAGTTGATATAAAGATAATACCTGTTTATACCGAACGCCGCAGAGCCGTCGGTGCACCGAAGAATATCAGTTACGGCAACGGGATTGCCGTTATTTGCGTGTACCTGTCGGTGATCGGGCTTATCGCATATAAACGGTTGTCCGAATTTTTGGGCGAAGTGACATACGGGATGGCACAGGTATCAAAAGCGACAATAGCAAAATTCAATCATATGGCAGCCGAAATGACGGATACAGCGCCAATCGTCCGGGATCTGCTTAACGGCAAAGTTATCAACACGGATGAAACGCCAATAAAAACCACGGAACGTCCGTGTGCCGATGGGTGCGGGTTGGAAACATCCGATAAAACGACATTTAACGCTTATATTAGGACATACTCCAACAAAACGGCAACACTTCTGACCTCCAATCCCCGAAAGACAGCGGAAAGTGTTGTCTCGGACAACATACTGACAGTGTTTCACGGAATCGTCGCACAGGACCATGAAGCCAAGTTTTACAACTTCGGCGTTAAACATGCCACCTGCGGAGCGCACTTAACCCGTGAATTAAAGGGATTGGAAGACCTGTGGCTGCTTACTTGGGCGGGTGAGGTCAGACTCTTTTTCCTCGAAATGAATAATCGGAAGAACGACGATGTTCGCAAAGGAGAAAACGCTTGCGAGCCTATTTTGTTGCGCCAATTTGAACAACGGTACGATATACTCATTGACCGGGCAAAAATTTGCTTGACTCTGCCGCCGAAAACACATTTGGGTACAATGAACTCCGCAGAATGGTTAATCGGTTGGTTTCATATAAAGACAGCTATTTGCTTTTCATCCGCGATTATGATGCGCCTTTCACAAACAATCAGGCGGAAAGAGACTTAAGGCATTGTAAAACGAAGCAAAAAGTTTCGGGCTGTTATCGCAGTTGGCAGGGAGTTCAGGATTATTGCAAAATCCGCTCATTACTTGGTACTGCTAAAAAGCGTGGCGGAAATCTTTTGGATACTCTGTTCTTTACATTTAAACGTCTTTATCCCGCTGGACAGTAACGGATTGGCATGATTAAAGAAAATAAAATCAGGGTAATCATTTTAATCCTGCAAATCAAGGTTTATACTTATAATTTCTATCTGCACTCACTAAAACAGATGGACAGTTTATATCACGCATTTTCTGTGATCTTAAACTGTCCATCTATTTACCGGTTTATCCGTGGTTCATGACATTTCCATGACAACTTTATCGTTTGATTGGGTTATAATACATTCAAATTTTGATAGCGTATAAATTTGAACAAACGGGAGATGGATTGATTATGACTTATAAAATATTAATTGCGGAAGATGATGAATCGATAGCCAAGATTGTTAAAATGACACTCGAAATAGAGAAGTACGAGGTTTTTCATGCAATCGACGGAATGCGGGCAATGGAATTGGTCATCTCAAATCAATTTGACCTTGCCGTGTTGGATATAATGCTTCCGTATTACGATGGGTATGAGCTGCTAGAAAAGCTGAAAAAGAGGGATGTTCCGGTGATTTTTTTAAGCGCGAAAACGGAGGTTCCGGACAGGGTGAAGGGCTTGCGTCTTGGGGCGGAGGATTATATAACGAAACCGTTTGAAACAATAGAGCTTCTCGCGAGGGTTGATACTGCCATCAGGCGGATAAAAAAGCATTCAAGCACATTAACTTCCAAGGATGTCATTTTAGATATGGAAAAACACACAGTGACAAAGAATAATGTGACTGTTGAACTAACCCCGCTGGAATATGAGCTTTTGGAAAAACTTATGAAGAACCCCGGGTTGTTGTTTTCAAGAAATCAGCTTTTGGATATTGTATGGGGCTACGATTATGCGGGAAGTACGCGGACTGTTGACACACATATACAAAAATTGAGATCGAAATTGGATTTTGGGGATGTAATCAAAACGGTACATAAAATAGGTTATAAATTCGAGGATGACAAAAATGAATGAACATATTACCCAAAAAAGGTTTTTTTCGCTTCGCAACAGATTAATCCTGATTGTGTTTGCTCCGGCCTTTATTGCGAGCTGGTTTTGCGCATGGCAATCCATAAAAACCACACAAAACCGGGTTGTCGAAAATGTATACGAAACGGCATTAAACGAGCAATTCAGGATTGGATACGCCATTAAGAAAATGGCGGAAAATCAAAATTTTTCAAAAGAGGATGAAAGGTATTACCTGCTTGGGGCAATCCGCAATTCTGCCATTTCCTATGCCGAATACTATGGCGCGGATGCTTCTTACAGAATCCTAAATGATGACAGCGGAACGGTTTATTCCAACATCCCGGATGAATATATCCTGCTGTTGAGCCTATCTCCAAAAAACGACGGAACCGTAAGCTATGTAACTAAGAGATCCGGTGACAAAAATCTTATTTTTGTTTCATCATATATAAAAATATATCAAAGCCTTTTCCGCCTTGACTATATACAGGATATCACAAGCCTTGAAATGCTGGTTGTAAGCCTTGCCACCGAATAGCGTGTACACTTTTTTTGGTGGAATTGCTTCTGCTTTTTGCTCTTTATATCATAATAAAAAGAACATTTCTTCCTTTAAATAATCTAAAAGAGCAGGCAATGGCAATTACGGACGGCAATTATGGGTTGCGTGCAAAAATTATCCATAATGACGAGGTAGGACAATTGGCCGCAAATTTTAACGACATGGCGGATGCTGTTCAGGAACATGTTCATATACTTTCCGAGGCAGCCCGGCTGAAAGAACTCTTTGCTTCCGATTTGGCACATGAAATAAAAACACCGATTACATCTATTGTCGCTTATTCAGATTATGCGGCAAAGGCAGATATAAAAGGCAAGGAACTGCATGACATATTGGAATATATTAAAAGAGAAGGGCAGAGGATGGGAGAACTTTCCGATAAAATATTAAAATGGAGCAGTATAAACCGGCATGATGAAACAGACATCAAGCCCTGCCGGCCTCAGAGGATTTTGGATCAGGTTTTGTATACCTTGCGCCCGACAGCGGAAAAAAGAAAGCAAAAAATAAAAGTGGAAAACCAAACAGACATTATTTTTGCCGATGAGACATTGTTGGTTTCTCTGCTTATCAATCTATGTAAGAATGCTTTAAACGCTTCTGATGACGGTGGCAGTATTGATTTAATAATAAAGCATGATTTAACGGGGAATTTAAATATAAAGGTGAGGGATGAAGGAATAGGCATTAAAAAAGATGAGATTAAAAGAATAACGGAGCCTTTCTATATGGTTGATAAAGCAAGAGACAGAAGCAAGGGAGGCGCGGGACTGGGGCTTTCTCTTTGCAGCGCAATCACTGCTGCGCATAAAGGAAAAATGGAAATTGAAAGTGTATACGGCGAAGGAACCTGTGTATCAATTGTTATTCCGCAAAAATTTCATAATTGACAATTCGGTGACATTTCACGGACAACACGGACACATCTGTTGTTTATAGTAGTGACTGTAAACAATAAACAGCTACGGGCTGAAAAAAAGGAGAGTTTTATTATGAAAAAATCAAAAATGGCAGTTTTAACGGCTTCTGTATGTGTTGCACTAAGTGTTTCGGCATTTTCACTGCCGTGCTTTGCCAAGGCCGGCTTGGACAACGGGCAAGGCAAGGTCATGGAAAAGGAAGCACCCAAGGAGTATATGGAGGATTTTTACGCATCCGGTCAAGGAACTGACAAAAGCCTAATCTTTTTGACAGAAAACCAAACGCAACAGTTGATAACAACGGCAGAGCAAGCTTTTAAAGAGGAACTGGGTATTGGTATACCGGAAGGTTTGGATTTTAGCTACATCGTCAACAGGTACAATCCCGAAGAAAATGCTGTTATTATACAATTGATTTGGTCGAGTAGCACAGAGGACCGGCCACAGATAAGGTATTGGGCAAATTTTCAAAATGCAGATTTCCCCGACGGTTATTCTGATTTGGAAGTAATAAATGCATATAACGGGTTTGACATCGACCGGTTTGAAGCTTTTAAAAAAGAAGGCTTGGAGATTCTAAAAAGCGAGCTTGATCTTGACGTACCGGATGATTATGTTGTCGGTGCAAATCTTTCCGCTTCATATGCAAATGGACAATGTGATAAAAAATTAAGGTTTTCATGGGGTGCAGCGGAGCTTGACGAAAAACGTTCGGATGGTACTCCCATATCAACAAAACCGTTTTATGCTGTGAACTATGATAAAATTGATTTATCACAAAATACAGGGAGAATCACCGAGGTACAGAAATTCTACGAATTTACCCAGCAGTCAATCATGCAGGAAAGAACTGCACCCGGATATAAGGAGCTTTCCGAAGCTCAACAAAACGACATGCTCGATGCGGCAAAACAATTCTTGGCCGGTAAAGGGATAGAAATCGGTAATCTGAGGCGTTCTTTGCAAATCACTATGGAGGAAAAGCCTGTTATGTGGTTTACATTTGAAGCACTGGGACTCAATGATTCAGTAACGGGATCTGTTTCTGTAACAGTCACTCCGGAATTAAAGATTTTGGGATATACATTTTAGGACATATGAGTAACAGATATAAAACAACACGGACACCCAATGAGGTATCCGTGTTGTTTATATTGAGGCTGAACCATTTGTCGTGGAGTTTTTCAAGTCACAAATTAAATAGTGCCGGGTAGTTTACGGAAGCAGGCGTTATGTGGTACACAAATACAGTATCACCCAACAGCTTGTAGAAACAAGCGTATTTTTCACAAGACATCATACGATAACCCTGTTCGGCAAGCTCATTGTGGGGTACTAATGGGCATGATAGCGGAAAGGATTTAAGGCGTTCAAGAGAGTTTAAAATTTTACTTGTAATTTTTTGGGCTGAAATCACACCGACTTCGTTCATATGGTAATCCGCTATTTTATCAAGATCAATCCATGCTGGAGCAAGAAGCTCAACATTATACTTTTTCATTATATTTTGCCTCTAACCGCGTTTTCGCTTCGGATAATGATATTGTCGGCTCACCATTCAACAGTGATTGCTCTGCCTGCATTAGTTTTGATTTTAGCATTATCAATTGTTCGCGTGTTTCAAAAGCCTCTATACTCATCACAACTATATCGCCTTCACCATTTTTGGTGATGTAAATTGGTTCTTTCATTTCATGTGCAAGCATTGATATAGCTCCGTAATCGTTTCTTAGTGATGTAGACGATTTGATAATCATGTTATCACCTCTTTAGAATAATTCTACAATTATTATACAATAATTATACATTGATATCAATTTGAACTACGAATTATAATTTCACGTGTGACAGACAGGGAGTATAACGAAGCAGGAAGAAATCCACAATTCCCGAAATGAAAGAAAATTCATACTCTCATTATTTTCGCCTCTATCATAAAAAATGCTATCCACAACACCGCCAACGGCGGTAGGTGGTTTGGCTTTAGCCCGCAGCAGCGCCCAAGGCGACTTTACGCGTAGCGAGAGTAGCAGAGTGGGTCGTATATCTTGAAAAAGTATATGTAAACGCCACACTGCTGCCAAAAGGCAGATATAGTATACAACAACGTAGGCGCTATTGACTATCAAACATTCAAGATATGCGGGCTTAACCGCCCGCTTGACTTCTCGCACATCTCTGTGCAAAAAACTACTTCCCTATGAAACCTGAGTTAATGGGCGGGTGGGATAACGAAGCAGAATAAAATTATGGTTGATAGTCAAACGTGGTTTGCATAAAAAAAGATACCAAGCATGGGATATGCGAGGTATCTTTTTTATGCTGTAGAAAATCACAATACCCAATGCTTATTTGTGAATATTGTAATGGATTTCCTACACATTGCCGATGTAACTTCTCGTCACCTGCGGTAAACTCATCACATCGTTTTCGCTGTATTTCTTAAAAATCTTCCGTAATTCCAGCACAAAAGCCTGGTAATTAGCCGAACCCTCTTTGGGAGCATCCGATGCGGACAGACATCCACCAATTAATTCATCTTCGCTCTGTTTCCGGTCATTTCTAAAAACCTTGTACTCACAATATCCATCTCGAAAAAATCTGCGTAAGCGTCAGATCCGATTCCTCGTCCACCCGAAAAGCCTTCAAAATTTTCGCGGTACTTCACGTTGACTTCAGCTATTTCATTCATTAACGGGCTATCGGTATCCTTGTCATTCCATACCAAGATGACCTTGCCTTTTTTGGTAGAGTCTCCTACTAAAGATTTAAAATCTCCAATCGCAGGAATGGACAGTATCCTTTGGCACTCTGTTTTGAACAACTCGCGATCAAACCAGTGAAAAGCTTGTGCAACGGTAATAAAGTCCACACAATGGTCTTCCAATCCCGTGTTTTCGGCGGATGCCTGAACAAATTGCACTTTATCAAAATCAACAAGCTCTTTCTTAGATATGCCAAGCATATCATCGTTTGGTTCCACGCAGATAACTTTACTGCTTCGCTGTAAAAGCTGCTTGCTGAGAATCCCTGTTCCCGCACCGATATCTGCGATAATAGATTGAGTACTGAAACCAACGTCCGTATAAAGGTAATCCAAAAACGCAGTTGGATAATTTGAACGGTATTTTGCGTAAATGCTCGCTTTCCCTGTAAATTTATCTTCATTCATCTTTTCCTGCTCATTTCATTATTACTATTACATAAATTTAGTGTTATATAAATTCGCTACTATTCTTTCAAAAACTAATTTCCCTCAGCCAACAAATATTAACCGCTATGCGGTAAGGTTTTTGTCTTTTAGCCCGCGGTTCTTTTATTAATTTTTACATGCCCATATTGTCGCTCGATAAGTGGATTCATCAATTGGTTCCGGTAATGGTTCGGCAGAGAAATTTTTATATGTTTTTTCGATTGTCAATCCGGCATCGGTAAGCCACTTATATACCTGTTCTTGCTTTGGTATGTGTTTATACCAAGTTTCCGAAACGGTAAAGTTCTCTCCGCCATTGGTAGTCAGTTCCCAATGACTTACACCGCCGCACTGATTGTGTTACGGGATCATAAACGCTTCCATAACTCACAGTGCGTCCATGCGTTCCCATATCATCGATTCCTTGAAAATAACTGCTTTCTTTCATGCTGTTAAAGAATTTAGCGTCATCAAAGAGCAATTGAAAATCGAGATAAAGATGTCCACCTGGGCGAAGCGCTGCCGCTGCTTTTTGGATGAAAGTTATCTGAGCTTGTTTATAATCCATGTCGCATTCAATGTTAATCAGGACATTTCCGGCAAGTACAACAACATCATATCCTGTTCCCCAATCGGCAGTTAAAGCGTCGGCTGAAAAACAACGAATATTACTCAGACCTTTCATACGGCGGTAACAACGAAGCAGCATATGTTCATTGGCATCAATACCCGTCAGCGTATGCCCTGCTTGTGCGAGTGGAACGCAAATTCTCCCACCGCCGCAAGCAACCTCTAAAATATTCTGCGGAGTGACTGTGTTCTCGCTTAACACCTTGAGAAGAAATACGACATCATTGGTTTGGTTCTCGAACTGCTCATACACAGCGGCATACCAATGTTTTGCAATAAAGTTTCTATCCATCTGAAGTCCTCCGGTTTTAATACGAAAAAAGTATGTTTTTTTCGTTGATCAGTGTACGATAATTCATGAAACATTATGAATTTAATATATCGCAAGCTTCCTCGCGGCAGTTAATCATTAAAATCTTTAGACAAAAGCATAGCTTCAAGTACCGGATATGTATTTATCTCTGTATTTCCCAAAGCAGATACCACGACCTTTCGTTTTGGAAAATATGCTGTCAAAAAGTCAACACCAAAATCTCCGCCCACAGCATAATAAAATGAATTACCGTTGTTGTTGCAGCAATAAACACCAAGTCCGTAACTGTTGGCTTCATTTATTGATACCTGTGTTTTGAGAAAAGATTGTGTCATTTCCCCGGAAAGAAGTTCGTTTGAAAATATTGCACGCCAAAGCCTGTCCAAATCTCCCGCGCATGTGTATAATCCGCCATCAGAGCCGCCCAAAATCGGAAGGTTAAAGATATTTGTATGCCATTCGCCTGTTTCGGCGTCTTGCATGTAGCCATGCGCCGTGTTTGCAGGCAGGGAATCCATGCGGTAATAGCCTGTATGTGAAAGCTTGCAAGGAGATATTATTGTATTCTTTACAAATTGTTGATATGGAATCCCGCTGACTGCCTCGACCACTAAGCCCAACAAAACAAAACCCGCATTTGAATAACCGAAGCGTGCACCGGGTTCAAATTTTGCCGGTAACGGTGTAATCATTTGTAAATAATATTCAAGCCGTTCCCATAAATAAACAGGGTACCGATTATACAGAGATTGCAATTGCTCCATACTGTTTTCGGCTTCTTCATCAATATAATCGCCAATGCCGGAGGTGTGGGTCAGCAAATGAAAAATCGTTACTCGTTTATCTATTTGACCCAAATCGTAGGAAAGAACATTCCACAGTTTATCATCAAGTGATAGCTTTTTATCATCTATAAGTTTGCACACGGCTAACGCGGTAAACATTTTTGTGCCGGATGCAATGCCAAATGCGGTATTGCGATTATTTAAAAGTTCTTCGTTTCTGTTTCGGAAGCCGCAGCATTTTTCATATATTATGCCATGCCCGTCACTGACCGAAAACACACCGGAGAATTTTTCGGCGTCTTGCCAATTTTCCCAAATTCTTTCAATATTCATAAGTTAACACTCCAATCAAGGATATAATTGGATAATCATAGCAGAGAACATTGTTGAATAGCAAGAAAAAACAGTTACGGTCAAAATGCAGTAATTATCTGCTCAACAAATTTACCATTAGTGCCGGGACAGATACCATTCGTGCCCGATTTTATTTTTTTAGGTTGTCATGAAGTAAAATGGAGGGTGGGGAGGGATGAAAGTGGAGACAGATAAAAAACTTAATGATTTGGGTGTTAAGGAATACCCTGTTATTGAAAACATGCTGTATTGCTTAAGGTGTACGGTTGAGCATTATCCCAGGCTTTTGCTGTGGTGTCTTTTTGCGGTTTTGCTCAATGTGATTTTGCCAATTCTTACAATGTATCTGCCGAAGGTTGTTATTGATGCAATAACCTTTGGTAAGAGCTTAAAAGAATTAATTATTGTGGTCTTGGCGTTTACCGTAAGCATAGCTGTTCTTTTGGGATTTAAGAAATTTGCCGAGAGATTTATTTATCAGCATAAATTTAAGATGGCTTCGTTTTATTTGCGGAAAATTTCAAACAAGGGCATGACTACTGACTATTACAATCAGGAAAAGGAACATTTCAGAAAATTGCAATCGGAAAGTTTTAGCTCATGCAATGGACATTATTCAAAATTAACGCAGATATATGATAAAAGTGTGGCACTGTTTTCAAATATGTTGGGGTTTGTGGTGTATTTTGGAATACTTGCCAAGCTGAACATATTTATCGTTACATTTTTGATTATCACCGTACTCATAAGTTATTTGTTAAATAAACGAATAATAAAATGGACGGCAGACAATAACAAAGAAAAAATCGGCTATCAACAAAAAGCCAATTATATAAACAATGTTTCGGGTGATATTAAATCAGCTAAGGATATTCGTCTTTACAATATGGCGGTATGGTTTGAAAATGTTTATATCGACAACATCAAAGCACTTTCCGGTTGGTATAAACGATATACCGCTTTAATATTAAAGACGGCTATTATTGATGGTGGTCTGTCCTTGCTTCGCGAAGGCATGGCTTATGCATATTTACTCTATCTTGTGTTAACCGGGCAAATAAGTGTCGCTGATTTTGTGCTGTATTTCAGTGCAATCGCAGGGTTTTCACTTTGGCTTGGAGGAATTTTGGAGCAAATAAATTCCTTAAACCGAATTAGCCTTGCAGTAGATTATTTACGGGCTTATCTTGAACATCCCGAAAGTTATAAAAAGCAAGGCGGTAAAGAAACAACGGAAATGATGGATTTGCCAAAACTGATAGAGCTAAAAAATATCAGTTATCGTTACGAAGGCGCAAATGAGGATACGTTAAAAAACATCAATATGTTAATAAATCCCAAAGAGCACTTGGCGGTTGTGGGATTAAACGGCGCGGGCAAAACAACATTGGTAAAACTGATATGTGGGCTGTGTGACCCTACCGACGGCGTTGTTTTGTATGACGGTGTTGATGTAAAAGAATATAACCGAATAAGCTACTACAAGCTGTTTTCGGCAGTATTTCAACAGTTTAGCATTTTGCCTGTGTCTGTAGAGGAAATCGTTTCCGAAAATACCGCAGAAAATATTGATTCAAAGAGAGTTGAAAACTGTTTAAAGCAGGCAGGTATATGGGATAAGATATTGGCTTTGCCAAAAGGAGTAAAAAGTAATTACAGTAAAGTGATATATGATGACGGTGTGGAATTTTCGGGCGGTGAAATTCAAAAGCTTGTTCTGGCACGTGCTTTATATAAAAATACGCCAATTATGATACTCGACGAACCGACCGCTGCACTCGACCCTATATCCGAAAGCAAATTATATGAAACTTATAATTCCATGATGAAAGAAAAATCCACTGTGTTTATTTCGCACAGACTTGCAAGCACGCGATTTTGTCACCGCATTTTATTGATTGAAAATGGCTCGATATGTGAAGAGGGCACGCATGATAGCCTGATTGAACGGAAAGGTAAATATTACAACTTGTTTGAAACGCAAGCGAAATATTACAGAGAAAATCCTTTTGGTGAGGAGGGGCAGTATGAGTGAAAAGCTTTCAATGAAGCAAAGAATAGCCATAACCTCACGCGGGTTTGGAATACTTGAAAAATATTGCCCCGGATTGGTAAAAGGGAAAGCATTGTACGCACTTGTTTCTTCACTTCAACCGTTTGTCGGAATATGGTTTTCGGCTCAAATTATAAACGAGATATCTTCAACCCTTAATATTCAAAAGATTGTTTTTTATGCTGTGCGGTAGTGCTTGTTAATTTTATCGCTGCTATTTTAAAAAGTGTAATTGACAAAGTATGCAGTGAAAAAGAATCACAAATGTGGAGCTTTTTTGGAAAAGTGTTTTCGGATAAGCAAATGTCCATGGATTATGTTGACTTGGAAAATGCGAAGATTCAACATCAAAAAAATCAAGCGGAAGAAAACCTGTTTATGTTTGGAAATGGATTGGGTCAGCTTGTTTGGGGCACAAGCGGGCTTGTGGAAGCGGCTGTAAATATTTCGGTTTCCGTCGCTATGATTGTCACCTTGTTTACATTAGAGTCAAATGAAAGCATAATTAATAACCCAATTTGGATAGTTGTTTTACTGTTTTCAATAATGCTTGGCGGTATTTGCAATTCAAAGGCGTTTGTGAAAGAGAATGAGATTTTTGAGGAATGGTGCAAAGGAACTGTATGGTTTAATCGTGTGTTTATGTTTTATGGTTGGAATCTTTATTCCACATTGGAACGCGCGAAAGATTTACGCATATATGAGCAAAATTTTATTGCCGACAGGGTTTTGTGCAAGCTGATTCAAAAGGATAAGAAGGCGATAAATACATCTTTCGGATGTCGTTATATCAGGCTGTTGCGTGTACTGTTATTGGTATTAATCATGCTGTAAGTTATTTATTTGTTACCCTCAAAGCTTTTTGGGGAGCGTTTGGAGTTGGCAGCATTGTTCGGTATGTTGGCGCACTTAACAGATTGGGCGAGGGTGTGCAGGGACTTATGTTTGTTTTGTCTGACAATGCGGTGTATTGTACGCATTTGCAAAGCCTCTTTGCTTTTCTTGATATTCCGAACAAAAAATATCAAGGAACGCTCCCGGTTGAAAAGCGCCGTGACAACGAGTATGAAATTAAATTTTGCAACGTATCGTTCAAATATCCCGACACGGATGTGTATGTGCTTAAAAATCTCAATCTTAAGCTTAATATCGGCCAACGTATGGCCGTTGTCGGAATGAACGGCAGCGGCAAAACCACAATGATTAAACTGCTTTGCCGTTTGTACGACCCAACCGAGGGTGAGATTACCTTAAATGGAATTGACATTAAAAAGTATGTCTATACCGAATATATGAACATATTCTCCGTTGTTTTTCAGGATTTCAAGTTGTTTTCGTTTTCACTCGGGCAAAATGTGGCAGCGGATATTGAGGTTGATGAGGACAGAGCAATACTATGTTTACAAAAAGCCGGGTTTTCGGAACGCCTTTCATTTTTTTATAAAGGGATGGATACAACGCTTTACAAGGATTTTGACGAGAGCGGCGTGGAAATATCCGGCGGCGAGGCGCAAAAATTGCACTTGCCAGAGCTTTGTATAAAAATGCACCGTTTATCGTGTTGGATGAACCAACCGCTGCGCTGGACCCAATTGCCGAGTTTGAGATTTACACAAAGTTCAACGAAATTGTGAGCAACAAGACGGCGATTTATATCTCGCACCGCCTATCATCCTGTTGCTTCTGTGATGATATAGCCGTGTTCCATGAAGGCGAGTTGATCCAACGGGGCAGTCACAATACACTCGTAACCGATGAAAGAGGAATGTATTATAAATTATGGAATGCGCAGGCGCAGTATTATGCGGAAGACTTAATTTAAGGATAAATTTCGATATACATTTAATGTAAAATAGGAAGCCCGGTTGTTTTTGGCTTCCTATTTTTTCGTATTATTATCATCAGGGATTTTTATCAATTACTTTAATTGTGCTGATTATTGCATATTAAATAGACGGACAGTATTATATGCAATGATGGGGAAGGTGAGATAGTCGAAATGAATGTAAACATAGCAATCTGCGACGATGAACGCATCGAGATAACATATCTGTCTGCGCTTGTCCGCAAATGGGCAGCGACTCGGAGCATTGATGTGCGCCTTGTGGATTACGAAAATGCCGAAAGCTTTTTATTTGCCTATGAGGATAACAAGACAGTCGATATTCTGCTTTTGGATATTCAATTGAACCTTCCCGCAGCAAGTTGTGATGAGGCTAACCAAATGAAAAATATGGACGGTGTGGAGCTTGCGCGGCGAATACGCAAGGACAATGAGGCTGTTCAAATAATTTTCATCACGGGCTACCCGGATTATATCGCAGAGGGATACGATGTATCGGCATTGCATTATCTGATGAAACCGGTTAAAGAAGATAAACTGCTTGAAGTGCTGGACAAAGCGGTGGGGCGGTTGAAGAAAGCCGGACAGACCTTGCTTGTCCAAACATCCGGCGCAACGGTTAAAGTGCCGGTTGATGATATTATCTATATTGAAGCATTCGCACATTATATTGAAATTCAAACCAAAACAACCGTCATAGAAACCAGAGCCAATATAGGCGAGATGGAAAAATCTGTAGGGAATGCTTTTTTCCGCTGCCATCGCTCGTATATCGTCGGTTTGAAACATATCAGCGGCATAACAAAAACCGATGTTACCCTTGACAACGGCAAAATTATACCGCTGTCGCGCAGAATGTATACTGAAATTAACCTTGCTTTTATTAAGTACCACAGAAGGGGGTAATTATTGTATGGGTTTTATTTCGTGGCTGCTGTCACCTGTCATAGATAAACGTATAGCGGCTTTTCAGAGTGACCTGATGGGTAAGCATGTTACAGAGGTTGAGAACATCTACCGGCAAATGCGCGGATGGCGGCATGATTATCATAATCATATTCAAACGGTAAAAGCGCATTTGAAGTTTGAACAATATGCCGAGATTGGTACTTATCTTGATAAGCTCGATGCAGATTTGTCAAGTGTTGACACTGTCATTAAAACAGGCAATGTGATGGTGGACGCAATCCTGAACAGTAAAATATCCCTTGCAGCTTCCAAGAAGATAAATGCAAACGCAAAGGCAGTTGTGCCGAAAGATTTGTCGGTATCGGAAATTGATTTATGTATCATCATAGGAAATTTACTGGACAATGCTACAGAAGCGTGTATGAAGCTGCCAAATGAGACGGACCGCTTTATTCGTGTTTACATTGATATTCTTAAAGACCAGCTGTATATCTCCGTTTCCAATTCAGTCGGCGGTTCTGTTAAAAAAAGCGGAAGCACGTATTTGTCCACTAAAGAAAAAGAAGGGCATGGCTTCGGACTTTTGCGGGTTGACAAAATTACTGAGAAATACGGAGGCTTCATCAATCGTCAAAATGAGGAAGGCGTTTTTGCCTCAGAAATCATGCTAACAATATAATAATTACAATTCGTGCCTGCATAGACACCGTTCGTGCCCTAAATTACTTTTTTATGCTTTAATTCTCTATGCTTTTTAAAGGAGGCGATGTGACTTGAAGGAAAAAGAACAGGGACATGGCATTTTTCAAAACATACTACACCTGCTTGGTATGGCGTATAAGCATTACAGGATCGTCTTTTTATTTATTTTGCTTGAAATGGTCTGCAACGGCCTGCTGCCGCTGTTTGGTCTTTATTTGCCGAAGATAGCGGTTGAATTGGTTTTGGATAACAGAGGCCTTAATCATGCTCTGTTAAGTCTGGGAGGTTTTGCTGCAGCATATGTGTTGCTGCAATGCTTAAACAGCGTGGCTTCACAAGGGAAATACCCATTTCAAAATAATATTAGATTTATATATACAAGAGCGATTTTTGAAAAAGCTCTTGATTGCGACTATGCCATCATGGAAACAAGCGAAGGACAAACATGGTATGAAAAAGCCCGGTCTGCTGTCAATAACGGGGACAACTCTGCGACTTCACAGATGTTTAATTCCATAACCGGCTTGGTATCGGGTTTAATTTCTTTTACATTTATCTTTGGCATAATATCGAGCCTAAGCCTGTATATCCTTGCGTTACTCACAGTGATATCCTCAGTGTTTTATTTTCTTAAGGATTTTGCTTTACGATATGAAACAAAGCAGCGTGACATAACTGTTAATCTGCGAAAAAAAACACGGTATATGGAAAGAACGATGGCAGACATCGGCGCGGCAAAAGATATTCGCATTTACAATCTTATCATTTTTGCTTATGGATATAAAAGAAAATATTTTGCATCAAATGTTTATTGTTTATTCAAAAATACAGAACCGCAACTTTTTTTCACAAAGTATGCGATTGCTATTGACGATAATCAGGGATGGTATTGCGTACGCATATTGCATCAGACAAGTGATAAACGGAAGCATTGCCGTACCGGATTTTATCTTGTACATGAGTGCAATCGCAAGCTTTTCCGTGTGGCTGAATGATATTATAAACAATATCATAACACTTAAACGCGAAAACATACGGATCAATGATTTACGCGCTTTTTTGATTACACCAATAAACTTGACCCTGAAAATCCGCTGCCCATCGGAGTGATAACACGTCCGACAGAAGTAGAGTTCAAAAATGTCAGTTTTCGTTATACCGATGATACCCCGAAAATCCTTGACGGATTATCATTTCATATCCGTGCCAATGAAAAAGTAGCGCTTGTCGGTGTAAATGGTGCAGGGAAGACGACAGTTGTCAAGCTTTTGTGCGGTTTTTACAAAGTGAGCGAAGGCGAGATTTTGATAAACGGGTACAACATTGACTTGTTTAAGCGTGCCGACCTATATACTTTATTTTCGGCGGTGTTTCAAGATATTTGTATTTTGCCCGTCACGGTAGGTGAAAATATTTCATTTGCAAAAACAGTCGTGAGTGACGAAGAAAGGTTGTTGCATTGCCTTGAATTAGCCGGAATAAGAGATGAAATAATGAAGCATGAAAAAAAATTGGACACACCCATGCTAAAGGTGATAGATGAGAACGGTATACTGTTATCGGGCGGTCAGCAGCAAAAATTATTGTTGGCCCGTGCACTTTACAAGGATGCACCTATATTGATTTTGGACGAGCCGACCGCCGCGCTTGACCCCATAGCGGAATCGGAGGTTTATGAAAAATTTCATGAAGTTACGGAAAACAAAACAGCTATATATATTTCGCACAGACTGGCAAGCACCCGTTTCTGCGATAAAATACTGCTGTTAAAAGGCGGTAGGATTGCAGAAAACGGCAGCCATGACGAATTGATTGCTCAAAACGGTGAGTATGCATATATGTTTGACATCCAGAGCCATTATTATAAGAAGGGGAGTGAGGCCGTGTGAAAAAAGATTTAAAAAACGGCGGCTTAAAAGGCGCGCTGAAGGTTTATAAATTTCTGTATGATACTGATAAACTCGTTAGTTATATTGCAATTCCCCGCAGCCGTTTTAAGAGCTGTAAAACCTTATATATCATTGCTTGCCACTGCTTATATTTTGGATGGGTTTACGGTGGGACAAACGTATGAAAATCTTCTTTATATAGCGTTCGGGGCTGTATTGCTCAGTTTTGCGGTTGACTTTATTGAAGGGTATATCACAAAAATTCAACAGGTACGCAATGATGTATGCGTATCAAAGATTTATATGACAAAAGAGGAGAAAAACTTATCACTTGATTATCAATTATTGGAAAGCCCCGCGGTAAATGATATAAGAGCGCGTATAGAGAGAGACAACAGATGGGGCTCCGGGTTTTGGAATGCGTCATGGTATCTTAGAGCTTTGCTCGATAATTTCTTTGGCTTTGTTATCGGTGCTTTCATGATTGTTCCGTTTTTTATAAACAACAATATAAGCGGCGGATTTGTATTTTTGGTGGTGTTATTGGCTTTTGCAACGGCAGCTTCATTGGTTAATTCAAAAGTAATCCAATCAAAAATGACCAAACATCTCAATTCCGGCGATCCAAAATACGATACGAAATATCAATTCTATTTTATATATGGCAGTCCGATCAGCAACATACTTAAAACAGCGCGCATTTATAATATAAAGAAACTGTTGGCAGGTTATCTGGATGATGACGAACGCCGACAGAATGATTTTGCAAAGTGTTTACACAGTATTCAAGTGCTTCCGGGCTTGTCGGTGCTATAACAAGCGGCGTTTTAACGGTAAGCGCATATCTGTTTATTGTGGCGAGAGCGGTAACAGGTGCAATTTCCGTAAGCAATGTCGTGCGGTATGCCGGAACAATTTACAATATGGCAAACAGCTTTTTTGGATTATCGTCAGCAATATCAGACTTAATTAGCCAAACAGACAGAATTCAAGGCATGTTGGAATTTATGGAAATACAAAATGTATTGTACAAGGGAACCCTGCCCGTCGAAAAACGCAGAGATAATGAGTATGAGGTCGAATTTAAAAATGTTTCCTTCAAATATCCGGGCAGCAGTGATTATTCTCTCCGCAATTTTTCAATCAGGCTCAACATTGGGCAAAAACTTGCGATAGTTGGCATGAACGGAAGCGGAAAGACCACGATGATAAAGCTTTTATGCCGGTTATATGATCCAAGCGAAGGCGTGATTACCTTAAACGGCATAGACATAAAGAAATACGATTATACTGAATATATGAAAATATTTTCCGTTGTTTTTCAGGATTTTAAAATATTCTCGTTCAAATTGTCCGAAAACATAGCTTGCTCCACTGCTGTTGACAACGAACAGGCTGCAAAAGTTATAAACATGGTTGGATTATCCGAAAGAACGGAAAAAATGCAGGAAGGCATCGAAACTTACTTATATAATGATTTTGATAAAGGTGTGGAAATATCCGGCGGTGAAGCGCAAAAAATAGCGCTGGCCAGAGCATTATATAAAAACGCTCCGTTTATCATCCTGGATGAGCCAACCGCCGCGCTTGACCCGATTGCGGAGTTTGAGATTTACTCAAAATTCAACGAGATTGCCGGTGACAAGACAACGATTTATATTTCGCACCGCTTATCCTCCTGTCGCTTCTGTGATGACATTGCCGTGTTTCATGAAGGCGGATTGGTTCAACGAGGCAGCCATGATACGCTTGTTGCCGACAGAACCGGCAAATATTACGAACTGTGGAATGCACAGGCTCAGTATTATGCTGAAAATACAATATAATTCGCAGCATGAGCTTTAGTAAATAAATGCTTTATTTATCAATAAAACATATTAGAACATATACTCGTAACCGGTACATTTATTCTCTCCTTTGAAAATTATATTACCTCCGTAATCAAGCACAAATTTTGCCGGACAGGACGCGCTTTCTCTTATTGTTCGGCTCATTGAGCCATATTTGGGAGCCGCAAGACGTCGGGCATTACGTTGGCTTACTCTCATGCAAAAATGATAATTCCCCTGTTTCAACTCAATTACACCCTGTTCGCAACGCAGTATCTTTGCGCCTTTATAAGTAGCAAGCCTGTACTCTGTTCCGGCAAGCCACACAACGCAAATGCATCCCCAAAAATACTGCCCGGCAAAAGGTATTTTGGCGACAGAAGCCATAATTGAGCAATTTTCTTTAAAATCATTACTTTGAACCCATGAATAGCTTTCGGGGAACGAACAGCCTTTATCGGTCTCAATATAGCCGGTTCCTTTTTCAAAACTCAGTTTTTTCCCGTTCAATGAGATTTCACCGCTGACCTCATGTTTCATACTAATTATTCCATGCAGGCATTCCATTGCGAGAAACCGGAACGGCCCCATAATATCTCCTTTAATCGGAGTTAAATTGCTGTATTGCAACTCGCCAAAAATCGAAATATTTTTACGTTTAATATTTAAACTTATTCGGTTGTTTGAAAACTTGTTGCTCCCAACCATTAAAACATTACTTTTTTTATATTCAGATAGTTTGAAAGGGATATAAAAAGATTCTGTATCCGTTATAACCTGAATAAACGCGCCGGTGCTTGATCTTCCGGGGATTATCGCCAATGTATGATTATTGGCCTGTTGTTTGTAATACCAACCTTCAAAATATGGCTTCATGATTTAAGTTCCTTTTTGTTTAGGCATTCTGTGCTTAAAGACAATACAGAGTCCATAGCTTTTCCTCCGCATTATTGCAGTTAATGGGTGTAGATATATAAACCCTGATTTATAAGATTTGAAGGATTGCCATGATTAAAGAGAATTAAATCAAGGTAATCCTTTAAATCCTATTAATCAAGGTAAATACTTATAATTTTTATCTATATAGACGGTGAAAATAATATTAAACTACCATCAGTCAAAGCGCCGTCTCCGGTTCTTTAATTTATTTTCTGCCGTCCATATACACCCGTAATTAATATATTATTTCCGTTACCGGTAAAAATATAATACTGATATTTTTATAAATATATTGACATTGACGTTACGTCAATTTGTATAATGTACATATGGGGTGATATGTTGGAATTGGTCAGAATAAACGATGTTGTTGACATCTACGGAATATCAAGCAGAACGCTGAGATACTATGAGGAAATAGGATTACTGTGGAGCAGTCATCCCGATAATAAAACTCAAAGATATTATGATGCCGTTGCGCTTGAACGCTTAAAACAAATTATTATTTTGCGTAAGTTACAAATACCCGTAAAGGACATAGCCGAAATATTTAAAAGCGAAAGAACATCTGTGTTGATCAAAGCATTTGTGGACAAGCTCGAATCACTTGATACGGAAATCACAGCTTTATCCGAATTAAGACGGCTTGTTGATGACTTTCTTAATAAAATGATGATGAGTGGTATAACGAAAATATCGGCTATAACCCTGCTCTACGAAGAAACCGAAAAAAGGCTTTCGGCAGCAGAAAAAAGTGAGCCGGTTACATTTGAAAAGTTATCGGAAATCAGCCGTGAAGCGCTTAGGTTGCACGATGTTCGGATTATCCGCTTACCACCCATGCGTTTTTTAACTTCCCGATTAAAAACCGGTCAGGCGGAAAGCCTTGATGGAGGCAGAATGCAAAACTTATTTGCGGAATATGGATTCATGCCCGATCCCGGATTGCGAAATTGCTTTTACCGAAAAGAACCGAACAATGAATGGATTATGCTGATGAAAATTCCAAATGATTATGAAAATACAACGATATATGCGGATGAAAATTTTAACGGTGGTCTGTTTGCCATTGCAGCTTCTTTCATGGAGAATCTGGACGACACTTTTATTCTTTTGAAGGATTGGATAACCGGAAGCGATATTTATAAACTTGACACAGGTGAGGAAGGGAAAATACAAAGGAATGAAATGATAGAGGAAATAATGCCTTGGGATATTGCCAACATGTTGGGCAGGTACCAACAGGATGTGTTTATCCCGATACAAATAAAAACTGAATCGGAGGAAGAAAATAATGGCTGAATTACCTGAAATCGTAAAACTTGCGGGACAAATGAAGGACACACTGCGGGGTAAGACCGTTAAAGCGGTCATTTTGCTACAAGAAAAATGTGCCAACATCCCGCTTGATGAGTTTCAAAAACGGGTTGTGGGCGCAAAGATTGCCGATACCAAAAACAAAGGGAAATGGATTATCACTTCGCTTGATAACGGAGAAAACATCCTTTTATCACTTGGCATGGGTGCGGATATTCTGTTCTTTGAAAACGAAAAAAATGAGCCTGAGAAGTATCAGATAAAGGTTGTTTTTACCGATGGCAGCGGATATACTGCCCGTTTTTGGTGGTTCGGCAAGTTTTTACTTGCTTCGGATATAGAGCTGGCATTAGAATCAAACACAAAAGATATAGCGATTGACCCATTTGACGAAAAATTTACTTTTGAGTATTTTAAAACACTTTTAAAGGGTAAAAAAACACAGATCAAGGCTTTTTTAATGAATCAAAGGAACATAGGCGGCATTGGCAATATGTATATGCACGATGTTTTGTTTAAGGCAGGTTTGCATCCACAAAAGAAAATATCCGATATGAGCGAAGCAGAAATAAAACTCCTATATGATAGCATAATTGAGCTTATGAATCTTTCAAGGGAGAAAGGTGCGTTTGCCTACGAAGGTGATTTCTTCGGACAAAAAGGCGGGTTCACCATGGATTATTTTCTTGTGGGTTATAAAGAAAACCAGCCCTGTCCGGTTTGCGGGGATACGATAGTTTCTGTAAAAACGGGCAGTACATCCACGTTTATATGCCCCGGTTGCCAAAAATTATAAGGGTGGTGCAATATTAAATAGGAAAAGGCATATTTGTTCCTCCCGGAATTGCTATTTTGCGCAACTGTTATTCTCAATTTTAGGCTTAAATATAAATAATATCCTCAGCAAGTGCCATTGTGGTTGGTCTGTGCGAAATCAGTACAACTGTTTGTTCCTTTGAGAAATTTTGAATTGCGTCATGTACTGCCTTTTCCGACTCATGATCGAGAGCGGAGGTTGCTTCGTCAAAAATGAAGACATCAGGCTTTTTTAGAAGCGCACGCGCAATCGCAAGCCGTTGACGCTGTCCGCCCGAAAGCTTTATGCCTTTTTCGCCAATTACCGAGTCAAGCCCATCGGGCAGTGATGCGACAAAATCGTGAATTGCCGCAAGACGAAGGCTTTCCCAAAGCTCGTCTTCCGAGAGTTCATCCAAGTGCTTATCGAACCCCGATGAGGAAGGTGTATGCAGAACATCATCACTGAAATAACGGTTCGGCGATAACAATAACAAATTTTCGCGGATGCTTAAATTGAACAAATAAGGTTCTTGCATGACAACCCCAAACAGATTTCGCAAGTCAGTCTTTTTGATTTCTTTTATATTTATACCGTTAAGCAGGATTTCACCCGAATAGTTTTCATACGAACCCAGCATCAGCTTGATAATTGTACTTTTCCCGCAGCCGCTTTTCCCGGAAAGAGCCATTCTGCCACCGCGTTTAAGCTCGAAGCTTATGTTTTGTATGGCATCGGGAAGCCCATCGCCATACGAAAAGCTGACATTGCGGAAACTCAGACTCTGAAATTCAGACACCGTTCGTGTGCCGGTACGAACTGCCGCGCTCATGGCGAGGGTTTCGCTTATTCTGTCAATGGCGGGTTTATCGTTGATAAAGCGCATGTCCAAATCGTTGATTGTCTCAAGGGATTGAAACATTTTATCGAAGTAAACCATAAAAACCAATAAGCTTCCGACACTGAACCCGCCTGAAAAAATTAACAAGCCGCCGATGAAATACAAATTCATTTTTGTGACAAAAAAATCCTTGATGCTGATAAACGTACGGTTTAAATACCAATAAACTTGGTTTTTCATAAACAGGCTGCTGATATTTTTGCGATATCCCGTAAAAAGCTCATCCTGTTCGTTCTCCAAGCTGAGAATTTTAACCTGTTTCCAATTCTGAATCGTTGAATGAATGTACCCGTCGAATTTAACCCGTTCGGTGCGAAGGCTTTGAGCTGAGGCGAGTTTTTTCTTTCCCAAAAATTTTGTCATGGCGAATGAAATGGGTACACTTAAAAAGCTTATAAACGCAAGTCGGTAATCAATAAAAAGGAGAATAACTGACGTAACGATGGCGGTTACGGCTGCCTGACAATATTCCAGTATGTTGTGATCTATAAAACCGACAAGCATATCGCCGTCCAAAATGCGGGTTTTTAAATCTCCCGCATCGAATTTCGATAAGTTTTGAACGGGAATATCCATAATTATTTTTAACAGCTTTTCTTCCAAACGCAGTATCAACGGATAACATGCTTTATTTTGAAAAATTGTTGCGACAGCGGTAAAAAGTGTTTCGACCAAAAACACACCTGCGTATCCCGCAATGACAATCCATAAAAGGTTCAGTTTACGGTCGATTAAGACATCATCAACCATTATTTTATAGAAAACCGGCGCGATCAATCCGCTGAGAAGCGTTAAAAAGCGCAGAGCGAACAAACCCACAAAAAACCTTGGGTTTGTCATGTAGGGTTTTATCAGCTTCATGAATTCAAGCTTGGATTTTATATTTTCTCCAAATGGGATTTTCAATCAGTCAGCCCCTTCCGCTGTGCTCTGCTCTTTAAACAATAGGTCAAAGACTTCGTTCGTTCCGAATAAAACACTCGGTTTGTCGTATCCGTGAAGCCGGCCGTCCGCTATCACCAAAACCCTATCGGAATCGCGTATTGTCGAATAACGATGTGCGATTACAATAGTTGTTCTGCCGATACGCAGCTTACCCCATGCTTCCCGTACCGCTTTTTCCGACTCGGCATCGAGCGAGGATGTGGCTTCATCGAGAATAATTACTTTTGGATTCTTTAGAAAAATTCGCGCAATCGAAAGCCGTTGCCGTTGCCCGCCCGAAAAAGCTCATGCCGCCCGTACCGATAACAGTGTCAAGCCCGGCCGGCAAGCCTGTGATAAATTCCCAAAGATTGGCATTTTGTAACGCTTCCGTGATTTCCTCATCAGTGGCATCCTTTTTCGCCATGAGCATGTTATCCCTTACGCTGCCGTCAAAGAGTAAAACCTCCTGCAACACAATGCTGATGTTTGCCCGCAGAAAACGCAGTGAAAGCTCCAATATGTCATTTCCGAAAGCATAGATCGTTCCCTGTGTCGGTTCGTACAGACGAAGAACCAATTGGGCAACCGTGCTTTTTCCCGCGCCGCTTTTTCCGACTAGCGAAACTGTTTCGCCTTCGTTGACTGTAAAGCTAATATTATGTAAAACTTCGTTTCCGCTTTCGTAAGCGAAGCACACGTTGCAAAATTCTATTCCGCCCGAAACCCGTGCCGGATCGGTGCCTTTATAGTTTTCTTCGCGGTACTCAAGCAGTTCTGTGACACGTTTGATTTTTGCAGTGTTTTTTTGAATTTCGATTCCCTTGCCGTTAAGGCTTTGAAAGGTACGCACTCCGCTGTTGAAATAATCGAGCGCCGCTATAAAAGCACCCATTGTTATCTCGCCGTTATAAACAAAATACGCCGCCATTATAAACAGTATTATCCGTGACAGAGACGAGAATCCGTTTGTTGCAATGCTTGATTTTATGTATTGTATACTTGCCGTGGCATAGAGCTTTAAAACAGAAACATTTTGGGCGTTAAACCTGTTTTTGACTTTGCGTTGAGCACCGAGCAACTGGATTTCGGTCACACCCTTTACAATTTCATAAACCCAACCCGCGATTAAACCGTTCTTTTTTCCGGCATCGCGATACAGGTTGTTGGTTTTTTCGCGGTAACGACGGGTAAATATTGCGGTTACGGGAACAAGGATAAGCATAACGAGGAAGAACCAAATATTAATGGTAAAAACGATTGCCATACCGACAATCAGGCTGATTACACCGGCTATTGTGTAGAAAACATTCCAATGAATCAAGTTCATAAAATCCTCAACATCGGAGTTGATGCGCTGTGTAAGGTCGCCGGCACTTGCGTTTGAAAGAAAGCCCGGCTCTAACTTTAGGGCTTTATTGAAGCATTCCTCCCGGATATCAAACAGGAAATCTGTCATCAGCTTTGCCCAAGACATGTTTAGTATAAAATGTAGGAATGCGTTTGCGAAGTAGACAATACCATATATGATAACGATTTTTAAAAACATATCCATGTTCTGCCCGTAAAAGACCTCATCGACCAACATACCGAATATGTAGGGATAAAATGCGCCTGAAAAACTCGTTATCAATATGCAGCCGAAAAGAATCGCAAACAGCATTTTATAGGGTTTGGCGAATCGGAAAACCGTTTTGGAGATTAAACGCATGGGGCACCTCCGATAATGGGCAAAGATAGGGGATTATTTTGGGGTGATGGATATAAAATGCGGTATTATGAAAGCGTCACAAAGAATGAACCCTGATTAAAGGATTTTAAGGATGACCATGATTATGGATTAAAAATCAAGGTAATCCTTAAAATCCTTCTAATCAAGGTAAATATTTTTATATATTTATACTGTATGGACGGTGAAAATAATATAAAGTTAATCATTCAAAACCATTTCAAGAAATTCAACGCAAAGCCCAACCCATTTCGCATTATGCCGAAAAGCTGCCGTGTCGGTATTGCATGGCGGCCTTTGTTCGCACAGCCTTGCGCAATATTCATCCACAGTATTAATGTTGGATAAATCCTCAAAATCCACGAGCTTACCGGCTCGTGTTTTTATTTCTTTTTCCGCAAGCTTTCGGTTAAGCTCAAAGACAGGTGAACGGTATATGTCGAAGCCTTGCTCTGCCCACTGTCTGTCACTCGTTGAGGTTCCGTGCGAACCGAAAGGAAATATATGAAGCTCAAAAACAATATTATTTTTTTGGAGCGCATCCGCAAACATCATTGAATTTTCAGGCGGAACAGAGGTATCCTCGCGTGTGTGCCAGATAAATGTCGGAGGAGTGCTTCCCGTTACTTGGGTTTCAAGGGACATGAACTGGATTTCATCGTCGTTTGCCATGTCTCCGAGCAATGACCGAAATGATACATCATGACGGAAAACGCCCATTGAAATGACAGGATAACACAAAACCGCAGCATTGGGCTTGTTGCCTGCCGAACCGACACCGCGGATATCACGAAGGAATTCCTTATCCCAATGCACTGCCAAGCTTGCTGCCAAATGTCCGCCTGCCGAAAACCCGCAAATGGCGATTTGATTTGGGTTTATACGCCATTCATCTGCGTTTTCGCGAATCATGGCCATTGCACGTGAGGCATCTTTAAGAGCCTGTGTTGAAACAGGCTCCATGTCGTCGTCGTGCCTGACAGTATATGCCAAAATGAACGCGCAATATCCCTCCTGCATGAATTTTAGTGCGACTACATCCGCTTCGGTCGGAACGGTGCGCCTGTACGCACCGCCGGACAAATCAAAATGGTGCGCTTGGGGCGGACTCCGTCCAAAATGTGGCATGTCAGTGTCGGTATGAAATCCGTTCGGGTTTTATAGCTATATTCTTCGGGTTCCCATATGGGCACAGTAAAAACCTGCATCTGTATTCTCCTTTATGCAATTTGAATATATTGAAATTACCAATCCATTTTATTGCCGAACAGGTCTATAAATACAGCTTTTTCGGAGTTGTGATGCTCCGGGTTTTGGATTTGTTTAAAAATATTCTCAGCGGAAAAGTCAGCGGAATAAGTGGCTTTTTCGTTCTTTTCGCCATGCATGTATGTTTGTATGTAACCAGGGTGGATTTGTAAAACCCGGCCGCCATGCTTCTTAAGTTCGTTATGCATAATGGCTCCTGCCATGTTAAGCGCTGCTTTTGACATACAATACCCAAACCATTTGTCTCTTTCGCAATCGGTTATGCTGCCTGCTTCAGAGGATATATTAACTAAAAGCTTGTCGCTGCCGTTCTTTAACAACTGTGAAAAAACATTCGATACCCGCAACGAGCCTATTGCATTAATATTGATTACATCTTTAATCGAATCGAAATCCAATTCATCAAAAATTGTTTTTTGGGCATCAACCGCCTCATCATGAGATATAACCCCGGCGTTGTTGATTAAAATATCTATAGACTGCGTATGGCTTCGGACAAAGCGCTCTGCTTCTTTTATTGATTCCATGTCAGCTATATCTATGCTTGTAAGGTATAAACCGGTATGGCTCTTTAAACAATTAATCCGGGTGTCGTCGTTTAATTTGTAAACTCCTGCAAATACTATAAATCCGGTATCCAAAAAAACCTTAACCAAAGATAGGCCAAGACCATGATCGGCTCCTGTAATTAAGACGGTTTTGTTCATTGAGGCGTTCATTCCTTTCGACTGTTCAATTCATCATACGGTTTAAAAGAAATCACGGATTAAGATGTTTTTCTTTGGAAATAATTCGCACAGCTTTATAATATCGCAATTAACAGATACTTCTTTTCCGTGCAGAGCGGCGGTGGGTTCATAAACCCCCAGTATCAACTGCGTCAACGCCCTTTGTGAAAGCTCGATATCGGGTTCTTTGCCGGCAGAGGCTACGGAGCAGCTTTCGTTATCATATTCAACTATGTATGTATCGTTATTCCATGATGCAAAATCATCACTGACTTTGATAATAAAGTTACCGCACCCGGTAGGCTTCTTCATCAATTCAAGCGCGCGCCGAACATTTATTATTCGGTTCATGCCGATCCATTGCGTTCTTTCGGCGCTTATTTTATACAGATTCGGCCAGTAAAGCTCCGGGACGAATTCGGGGCTTGTTGTCAGTATCATTTCCTTCACGGCGCCTTCATACATCCCGAAGAATTGCAACATTCCGAGCATTGCGTCCGTGTCTGCCCAAACAAAATCCTTGATTGTCAGTGCATCGTTGGATTTTTCAAATCTTGCCCATGCTTTAAGCTCCGCTGCATCGTCTGTCCAATAGTAGAGTCTGTCTCCGCCAAAGAGGGTGATTTTTAAGGCATCGTTCCAAGCCTCTTGAGAACGGGAAACCATGACATTATGTCTTGATGCAAATGCTTCATATACATCTTTAATTTTTTGCACAATCTCGGGTGAAGCCTTATCTGCGATGAATTCATGAGCTTTACCGGTTTGCTTTAACATTCTGGCAGGTTCGATGGGAAGTTTGTATTTAACGGCCGCCCCAACATGCTCGTAACCATATTTTCTGTAATATTCATGCGAAAACGGAAACAAATGAGAAAACACACTTCCGTTTTCATATGCATCATCAAAGAGCTTGCAAAATAGTTTTCTTATATTGCCGCCCCTTCGCACTTCGGGCGCGGACACTACGCCTCCTATACCCGTCATTGGGACTTTGTTGCCATCGAACCACATTGTGTACGGTATAGCTTCCAAACCGGCGACGGCTTGACCGTTATCATCTATTGCTCCGTACGTGGTATCGATTGAATATTCGCCTTTCTCAATTTGCTCACGTATCTCGCTTTCGTTTAGGCTAAAATTAAATGCCAATGATTGCATCCGATGTATGTACAGTCGTTCCTCGGGTGTTACTTTTCTGTATTCCATGTTTATTACGCCCCTTTATAAAGTTATTTGGATTAATATGTATATTTTATATTCTACAGATAAGAAATGCATAAAACAATAACTATATTTTGACAAAGATAATCCGGCTTGAATCTTTCGGCTGTTTCCGCTATGATTATTATACACTTAACATACACATAATGCAGGGAGCGATGGACATGAAGCATATTTCGCCCACGAACGATTTGGCTTTTAAAAAAGTATTGGCAAGTGAGGAAAACAAGGATATTCTTCGGGGATTTATTTTTGATTTTTTTGGATTGGTTCCGGAGGAGATAATCATTGAAAACCCGTACAGCATAAAAGAGTATAAAGAAATAATTGAAGGCAATGACGTAAATACACTGCGATACACATCCCGGGATATAACAGCATCTATCGTAACTGCGGACTTTGTATCCGAATTACAAATCAGAAAATCAAGCTTTTTTGATGAACGCTCGTTGTATTATCCGTTTGAGCGTTATTGTCAAAATTATAACAGACCCGGAAAAATGGAACTCAATCCGGATGGAAGGCCGAACAGGTATTCAAGCCTAAAGCCCGTATATGCGCTGAATATTCTTGGCTACACGCATTTTCGCGACAGTGATGCTTTAAGAATATTTGAACTGTATGACCCGATAAGGCAAAAGAGCATGAACAAGGAATTGATAAAAATTGGTTTTTTCGAACTGACGAAGGATGTTATCGAGACGCCGAATCAGGTACATTGGAGAAATTATTTTACACGAGGCGAGGTTTCAAGCAATGCACCCGAATATTTGAAGAAGGCGACTGATGTTATTAAGTACGTGAATCTCGGAAAGGAGGAACAGGATGTGGCCAAAGTATTGGAAAAAGCGATAGCCTTGTACGATGAAGGTCTGGTTGACTCCTTCCATGAAGGTAAAGCCGAGGGAAAAGTTGAGGGCATAGCCGAAGGTAAAACCGAGGGTATAACTATAGGTAAAACCGAGGTTGCGATAAAACTTCTCAGGAAAGGTTTACCGATTGAGTTGATTGCGGAGTATACAGATCTGTCACCTGATGAGATTGAAAGCTTGAAATTGAAATAAAACGGACATAAGCCGAGCTTGAGATTACACACAAAATGCAGGGAGCGATGGACATGAAGCATATTTCGCCCACGAACGATTTGGCTTTTAAAAAGGTATTGGCAATTGGAGAAATTACCTTACGAGAGGCGAGGTTTCAAACAATGCACCCGAATATTTGAAGAAAGCGACTGATGTTATTAAGTACGTGAATCTCGGAAAGGAGGAACAGGATGTGGCCAAAGTATTGGAGAAAGCAATAGCCTTGTACGATGAAGGTTTGGTTGACTCCTTCCATGAAGGTAAAGCCGAGGGTATAACTATAGGTAAAACCGAGGTTGCGATAAAACTTCTCAGGAAAGGTTTACCGATTGAATTGATTACGGAGTATACAGACTTATCACCGGATGAGGTTACGGGTTTAAAATTGAAATGTGATATATAAACAATAAAAGCAGCTTAGAGATGTGAACTCAGAGCTGCTTTTTTTGTTCAAAGAAACGGCTGACATGTAGACAGAGGGGATACCGGCTGTGAAAATTAAGATTTGCTTTTCTTTTTGATTTTCAGACAATCGTTTAAGTGCAAAACTTGATGCCGGGTCAAAGGCATTTGTATTAAGCCGGCAACATTTTTTTTGCCCCAAAAATCAATAAGCCATATTGCTTGCGGGTTGGTTGAAACTGATTTTTCATCAACAATCCGCTTCAGCCTTGCCGGCTGCATCTTTTTTTTCATATCCTCGGGTTTCAATCGGTTGAGGATTTCCTGCGTTTTTTTGCCGACAGCGCTTCTGTATTCAAACAGCATTTCTCTGTCAAGTTTTAAGCTGAAATCAACAATTTCGGCGGCAGTAAGAGCGTTACCTGTATCAGTCACGGTACATTTGAGCCTGTTCACCCAATCACCGGTGTTAATAACCTGTGTATCATCGGCAATCAAGATATTGGCACATATGTCCTCAATACGTGTTATGTGCCATACATTGTATGCGAATGTCCTGTCTTTATCATATGTTATTTCGTTAAAGCATTTGTCGCTAACATTATTAAAAACCTCGTCAGCAAATGTATCTGTTTTTGCCGATGAAACCCCTTTTACATGAACAAGCGAATGAAGCTCGGAGCAAAGCCGGATTGCTTCGTCAAAAAAATCCTGTTTTAATATTATGCTTTTTAATCTTGCCTGTTTCGGATTCCAGTCATTGGAAACACTGAACATATAGTTGATCTCCTATCCGTAGGGCATAGAAATAATATACTTGCAGAGCACAAAAACATATCGCTCCGGTTAATTTCCAAAGCTACGACTCGAAATCTTCAACTGCTGACCAATTCATCCGCAACCCGCCTTTGACATTATCCGCTACGCCAACGACAACACGTTTTTTTTCATCCGGTGTATTTAAATAATGTTTCATCATCGCAGCAAATGTTTTGCTAAATTCTCTGTCAAGAAGCTCCGATTCCGGAATCCAATGAAGTGTTCCTTCATCGTTGCAGGTTAAATCGGAAACACCGGTTGCACCAAAGTAAATAAAGCTTTGTCGGATTGTATCTTTTGTCCTGCGAATAATTATATACCGCAATTTTAGATCGAATATGTGATTGGAAGGTATACCTGTTTCTTCATATATCTCGCGCAGACAAGCCGACATTGGGTTGTTTTGCTCATGCGGCTCAATGTGTCCGCCAACGCAGCTCCATACTCCTGGAGCAATTTTCCGCTCGGACGAGCGTTTCATTAAAAGATATCGGTCATCATGTTTTAGAAATACTCCTGCGATACTTTGAAGAATAATATTTTCATTCATGTTTGTTTATCCTCATATTTTCAATGGCTTTACTTTCAGAAGCTTGTCACAAATAATATACCGCGAAAAACCGGGTTTTGCAAAATAATTTCATACAGAACGGCGTATCCGTTTTGGGGGACATGAAAGATTTTTGGCTTCGTTAATGCAAGTATAACGGCCGGTGTGTAAAGCATCACATCACAAAAGCCAACAACCGGGCAATCTTAGCTTGCCCGGTTGTTGATGTCAGCCTATGTGCTTATATCATTCAATGTCAATTTTTTTGGTGTTGTTTGGCCTTGCTTTCTTGGGAACCTTAACGGTTAACACACCGTTGTCAAGCTTTGCTTTTATGTCATCCGCTGTGCTGTCGGCCAAATAGACGCTTCTGCTCATTGAAGAAAAACGCCTCTCTCTGTGGATGTAGTTCTTTTTTTCGTTATTAACATTTTCTTCTTTATTGACCGAAATCGTCAGTCTGCCATCGTTGATGTCGAGATTCAATTCTTCCTTGGTGATGCCCGGAAGCTCTGCATGAATTAAATATTCATTATCTGCTTCCTCAACGTCAATTTTGAAGGTGTCCTGCATTAAACTTCTTACCGGCACCAAGCTGTCGGAAAAAAAGTCATCAAGCATGTTTTGAAAAGCACTGATGCTTGAACTTGGAAAGTTTTGGCTTCTCCTGTTAAATGGTATAAGTCCTGACATGATCAACAACTCCTTTTAGTTTTTTATTAGCACTCGCGTTGAGTGAGTGCTAATAATTATTTTACACATATATATAGTAAAGTCAATAGGTTTCAAAGATTTTATTTGTAAACATTTTTTGAATTTTATGTATTATATTCAGTCATTTATACTGCCGATGAACGACTTTTTATCGAGAAGATTCATATTAATTTTGAATTTATCAACGTTTATCTTGAAATCGTCCGGCAAAGAATATATAATCCCGTTTATAATTATAAATAAAAACTAATAATTATAAGAGAGGAGATGACCATGGGAGAGTTTGCGGAATATAATGCTATAAACGAAGAAGTTAAATCTCTCGCAGAAAAATGTGTTTCAAACGTCATACCGGCGGAGCTCTATTCCGATTATAAGGTAAATCGCGGGTTACGTGATATTCACGGCAATGGTGTTCTGACAGGGCTTACAAACATTTCAAACGTAACTGCGAAAAAAATTGTTGATGGCGTTGAAATGCCAATGGACGGAAAACTATATTACCAAGGAATAGATGTCGAGGATATTGTTGCGGGTTTTCTGAAAGAAAACCGTTTCGGATTCGAGGAAACAATTTACCTTCTTCTTTTTGGGAAGCTTCCGAATGTGAATGAGCTTAAGGACTTTAAGGCTCTGCTAATGAAATGCTGTTCACTGCCGCCAAAATTCACGCGGGATATAATTATGAAGGCTCCGAGCAATGACATGATGAACACGCTGGCCCGCAGCGTTCTTATGCTTTATTATTACGATGAAAATTCTGACGACACTTCAATTCCAAACGTATTGCGCCAGTGCATACAGCTTATTGCGCAATTCCCGCTTTTGGCTATTTACGGTTACCATACGTTCAACCATTATGAAAAAGATAAAAGTCTGATAATTCATAATCCGGATACCAATCTGTCAATGGCGGAGAACATACTTCATATTTTGCGACCCGATCATAAATATACGGATTTGGAAGCGCATATACTTGACCTTGCGTTGGTACTGCACGCAGAGCATGGCGGCGGCAATAATTCCACCTTCGCGGTACGGGTGGTTTCCTCCTCCGGAACAGACACATACAGTGCAATGGCGGCTGCACTTGGCAGCTTGAAGGGGCCGAAGCACGGAGGGGCAAACATACAGGTTTCAAAAATGATAAACGACATAAAGGAAAATGTGAGCAATTGGCGGGATGAAGGGCAGCTTGCGGATTATATCAAGAAAATCCTGCATAAAGAAGCGTTTGACCGCAGCGGTTTGGTCTACGGAATAGGACATGCCATTTATTCGCTGTCAGATCCCCGTGCGAGGGTTTTTGAATCCTTTGTTAAGCAGTTGAGCATCGAGACGGGACGCGAAGACGAATACAAGCTTTATTCACGGATTGCAAAGATAGCCCCGGAGCTTATTGCAAACGAGCGGAAAATGTACAAGGGCGTTTCGGCGAATATAGACTTTTACAGCGGTTTTGTTTATGAAATGCTCAATCTTCCCATGGAGCTGTATACTCCCATTTTTGCAATTTCAAGAATTGCCGGATGGAGCGCCCACAGGATTGAGGAGCTTGTCAATTCCAGTAAGATAATACGCCCTGCCTATAAAGGCGTATCGGAATTGCAGGAATATACGCCGCTTGATATGAGATAAATAACAATCAATCGAAAGAAGGTACGTTATGGGTTTGACATTGACAGAAAAAATCATAAGAAGTCATTTGGTTGACGGAGAACCGGTAAAGGGTACGGAAATAGGAATAAGAATAGATCAAACGCTTACACAGGATTCAACGGGTACAATGGCTTATCTCCAATTTGAAGCTATGGGGATAGAAACTGTGAAGACGAAGCGTTCCGTGGCATATATCGACCACAACATGCTTCAGGAAGGCTTTGAAAACGCTGACGATCATAAATACATACAAACAGTCGCCGAAAAGCACGGTATATATTTCTCCAAACCGGAAACGGTATATGCCACCAGGTGCATTTGGAACGCTTTGCCGAGCCGGGCGGAACTCTTTTGGGTTCCGACAGCCATACGCCAACCGGCGGCGGCATGGGGATGCTTGCCATCGGAGCGGGCGGCTTGGATGTGGCAGTCGCCATGGGCGGGGGCGCGTATTACATAACAATGCCCGAAATTGTGAACATTAGGCTTAGCGGAAAGCTTAAGCCATTTGTTTCAGCCAAGGATATCATTCTTGAGGTTTTGAGACTCTTAAGCGTAAAAGGCGGCGTGGGAAAGGTGATGGAGTATACAGGCGAAGGTGTCAAAGCCCTTACCGTGCCGGACAGAGCCACCATTACGAATATGGGAGCGGAGCTTGGCGCTACAGCATCAATTTTTCCGAGTGATGAAAATACAAAAGCTTTTCTTGAAGCGCAGGGCAGGGGAGCGGTTTATGCGGAAATGAGCGCCGATCCCGATTGTATATACGACAAAACGATTGAAATAAATCTTGACACATTGGAACCATTATGTGCCGCTCCGCACAGCCCGGACAACGTGATGAAAATTTCGGATGCGGGAGATATCAAGGTTGATCAAGTGGCTATCGGAAGCTGTACAAACAGCTCTTTCATGGATATGATGAAGGTTGCGAAAATTTTAAAAGGAAAAACAATCGCACCGGGAGTCAGTCTTGTTATATCGCCCGGTTCCAAGCAGGTTCTCACAATGCTTGCACAAAACGGAGCGCTTGCCGATCTCATTTCGGCAGGAGCGAGGATTCTTGAATGCGGCTGCGGCCCGTGTATTGGTATGGGGCAGGCACCGGCTACAAACGCCGTAAGCTTACGCACATTCAACAGAAATTTTAAAGGACGTTGCGGTACGGACAGTGCGGGGGTATATCTTGTCAGCCCGGAGACGGCGGCTGTGAGTGCACTGATGGGACGTATTACAGATCCAAGAACAATTTCCGACGTTATTTCCGTGAATATACCTTTGCGGTTTGAGGTATCGGATAACATGATTATACTTCCTTCCGAAACACCGGAGCATGTGAAAATCGTCAGAGGCCCCAACATCAAGCCTTTCCCCGTGGGAAAGCCGCTTGGGGATGAAGTTGTGGGAAAGGTACTCATAAAGGTTGGGGACAACATAACAACGGATCACATCATGCCGTCGAATGCCAAGCTTCTTCCGTACCGTTCCAATATACCCCATTTGGCGGAATACTGCCTGACACCCTGCGATGAGGGTTTTCCTGCACGTGCTAAGGAACATAAAGGCGGCATTATCATCGCCGGAGAAAATTACGGTCAGGGCTCCAGCCGTGAACATGCGGCTCTTGTACCGCTTTATCTCGGTATAAAGGCTGTTATCGCCAAAAGCTTCGCAAGGATACATAAAGCAAATTTAATAAATTCCGGAATCCTCCCACTGACCTTTAAGAATCCCGCCGATTATGAAAAAATAAATGAACTTGACGGGCTTATTATAGAAGATGTTATCGGGCAGCTTAAAAATATGGGTGATGTAACGGTGAAATGTAACGGAATTAGTTTTGTTACCACTGTTGACATTAGTGATAAAGAATTGCAAATGCTGCTTTGCGGCGGAAAGATAAACCTTGTGAAGGGAGACGCCATATGAACGATGCAATAGGCGATGCCGGACAAAAATTCGCACTGTTGGTAAAGGAACAGCTTGAACGCGTTCAAAGGATAAATGCGGAAAAAGAGTTTATGGACTTTGAAAAATTGCCGCAAATAATAATCGGAACAGCGGGAGGGGACGGAATAGGCCCTGCAATAACCGCGCAAGCCCGCAGAGTGTTGGAATTTTTATTTGAACAGGAAATCGCTTCGGGCAAGGTGGTTTTCAAAACAATCGAAGGGCTTACTATTGAAAACAGAGTCAGGGTCAACAAACCCATTCCCGATGATGTTCTGGAGGAATTGAAAAAGTGCCATGTTATCTTAAAGGGTCCGACAACAACCCCAAGAAAAGGAGACCCTTGGCCGAACATAGAAAGCGCGAATGTGGCAATGCGCAAGGAGCTTGACCTTTTTGCAAACGTCAGGCCCTCCGGATACCGGAGCAGGGGATAGATTGGACGTTTTTCAGGGAAAACACAGAAGGGGCTTATGCGGTTGGAAGCAAAGGTTTTTCCATAAATGAAGACCTTGCGGTGGATTTTACCTTCACCACAACCGGAGGAACTGAAAGGATAGCCCGAGCGGCTTTCGATTACGCGAAGAAGAACGGTAAAACAAAGGTTACTGCTGTGACAAAGGCAAATGTAATTAAAACGACCGATGGGAAATTTCTTGATATATGTAAGGAGATTGCAAAAGAATATGCTGGGATAGCGCTTGATGATTGGTATATTGACATCATGACAGCTAAGCTCATTGACGAGAAAAGACGCAGGGATTTTCAGGTAATGGTGCTGCCAAACCTTTACGGGGATATTTTGACGGACGAAGCCGCAGAGTTTCAGGGAGGCGTAGGAACGGCGGGAAGTGCAAATATAGGCAAGAGATATGCCATGTTTGAGGCAATACACGGCTCCGCACCGAGAATGGTGGAGGAAGGCAGAGAAATCTATGCCGATCCATGCAGTATGATGCGTGCCGCTTCAATGCTTTTGTCACATATCGGCTTCACAGCACAAGCGGAAAAGTTGGATAAAGCTCTTGACATATGTACGATAAAAGAAAAGAAACTCACAATCACCGGACGCGCCAATGGCGCGACGAATGAGGAGTTTGCGGGTTATGTCATGGAAACGATAAAAAATATATAACCCATATCGGGCAGCCTGACGAGCAAGGTGTTATTTGGAAACGAACAAGAATCGCCGTAGGGGCAGTCCTTTGTCTGATCTGATTTGAGTAGGGGCGAATATAAGATCCGCCCCTATGGATTTGTAATTCATGGGTATTTTTCATGACTGCCGGATGTGAGATTTAAGTTTAATCATAAATTCAAAACTTCTCTGATGGAGCTAAGCGTCTCAAGAGCCTGTTCATATTCATAATCTTCAATTCTTTTTATCAAATCATCTGTTTTGGGAATTTCTTTCAATTCATCTATTAATTCCAAGCATTCAATACTGTCCGATTCAAGCAGCGGCTCCAACTTACCAAACAGTTGGGCTGCTTTTGTTTTATCCAAATGGATTTCACCGGTTGGTTGTGTTTTAAGCTCGTCAAGCAGTGGCGCAAGCTCATTGAGCACAATGTTTAACTCGTGCTCAAGTATATCCATTTGCACTGTTGTAAATTCAGCTTTTCCGTTCTTTAATGAATTCTCCACAGCAGCGGCTGCTGATTGCAAAGACGCTTTACCCATCAGCCCGGCCAAACCTTTTAATATATGCGCAAGTCTGTGAGCCAGTTTTATGTCACCCGCATTTACAGCGGCATTAATATCTTTGTATGCAGACTGGTTATCTCTTACAAAAGACGTAAGCAATCGTTTTACTCTTTTGGCTTCTGCTTCATCCTGCTCATCTTTACGAATCATTTCCATACTCATAGGTGTGAGATATTTCAAAAGGCAAATCCATAATGTCTGTGTAGTGAAAGGTTTTGCCAGATAATCCCACATTCCGTGTAGCTTGTATTTTTCTTTTTCGTTCGCCATGACATTTGCTGTCAAAGCGACGACCGGTGCTTCGTTTCCAAGCTTTAAAAGCTCGTCGGCAGCCTCAAGCCCATCCATAACGGGCATATGTATATCCATAAAAATCAAATCAAATGGCTTTTCTCCGCTCTCCTTACGCCCCTTTACACAATCAACGGCTTTTTGGCCGTTTTCTGCGATAACGGAACTGATTCCCACTATTGCCAAATGGTCACGCAATACCTGTTGGTTTATCTCATTATCTTCGCAGATCAAAATTTCGGCTTTAAAAACAGGCTTTTCAAGAATCAAAGCCGAAGCTTTGGTATCAGGAACATCAGCCGGAGAATCAATTGTTTTAAATGTCAGCTCAAAACTGAATTTGCTGCCTACGCCTACCGTACTTTCAACAGCAAGTTCTCCGCCCATAAGCTCTGTGAGACGCTTTGTGATTGGCAAACCCAACCCTGTTCCGCCGTACCGGCGCGTTGTGCTTACATCGGCTTGCATAAACGGTTCGAATATTTTTTCAATATGTTCCGGTGACATTCCGATACCGCTGTCCTTAACCTCAAATTGCATCGTTACGCTGTTGTCGGTAGTTTCCCCAATTGCCGCAAGGAGCTTGACTATACCGGTGTTAGTGAATTTTACGGCATTTGACAGAAGGTTGAGCAATATCTGACGCAGTCTTACCGGATCGCCAAGTAATTTCTTGCCGATAGACGGCTCTGCATAGCAATAAAGATTAACTCCTTTTTCCAAAGCCCTTGGCTCAATAATCGTTCGGCACACGGCAAATACATCATGCATATCGAAGGGAATAATTTCAATTTGCATTTTATCCGCCTCTATTTTTGAAATATCAAGGATATCATTGATGATATTTAACAGCACATCGGAACTGTCTTTTATTTTTTTGAGATAGTCATTCTTAACCTCAATTGTGGTCATTTCATTCAAAGCAAGCTCGGTGAAGCCTATGATGCCGTTCATGGGTGTCCTTATCTCATGGCTCATGTTGGCAAGAAAATCAGACTTCGCACGTGATGCTTCCTCTGCCGCAAGCGTAGTGGCACGAAGCTCCGTTTCACGGCGTTCCTGTGATAAATCCCTTATTATGCCGATAGACGATTCCCGTCCGTTAAAATCAATTATGCAGGCAACAAGCAAAGAATCAAATACCTTGCCGGCTGAGGTGGTGAATTTTATTTCTGTCGCAACGGGTTCTTTCGAACGGGCATCTTTCTCCAATTCATTTATTGATTCTGTGCCGTAAATTTGAAAATCCGGTAATATATCGGTCGCTTTTCGGGCGTACACGTCTTCAAGTGTTTTATACTCAAATAATTCCAAAAAGCTGTTGTTGACATAAACTATCGCGGAGGTTTCAATATCCACAATCCTTATTGGTATTGGCAACGCATCCAAAACACTTTGCAGGCTTTGCTGTGCTGTTTGGAGACGATCTTTTTGTTTCTCGGTTTCTTCTGTGTCGATTATCCATGCGACTGTAGCTTCCTGTTGGTTATATTCCACAGGGGAAAGACTCAGAAGGCAGCGATGGCTTTCACCGTTTTTTAATTTGAACATAACCGTTTCGTTTAAAACCAATTTTTCATTTTTTAAACGTTTGACAATATCTACATATTGTTCATGGTTTGTATAAGCAGAGCTTGATTCGTCTCCTACACGCAACCCGGATATTCTTGACAGCGTTTCGTTGATTTCAACTACCTTGGAACCGACAAGCAACACATATGAAACAGGTGAGGTGTTGATGGTACGTTCCAATCTTTCCTTCATTTCTTTGATTTTATTGTCTTTATCCAATAATTCTTCAGCAGTGTGGAGATGCTTTTTCGTTTCAAGCAGATCAATGTTTTTCCTGCGGAGCTTTCTTGAAAATACAATTAAAGATGTAATTGCGACGATGCTCACTGCGATAAAGGACAACAAACCAAAAGCCAACACGGGATTTGCTTCCCAAATAGTGGGAGGGACATTGACAATCAGCGAACCTGCCGGCAAGACGTGTCTTCCGATACCCCAACTGTCCATCACCGCTTTATCGAAAACCCATTTATTAAACACTTCCGAATCGGTTACGATCGGCATATCAAAAACGCTTTCGCCTGCCAACAGACGCTCCAGCATACGGGAAATCTCAGTGCCGTATTTTTCATAATCCAGGCATTTTCCTCCGATGGCGCCGTAAGTTAGGTCGGTGGAATACAGGGAGAAGACCGGAACAAGGCTGCCGTACTCCATTATTCTTTTCATTTCGTTAAGGGGATAATACTGTCCGTTCGCATCACAAAAATAAGAGCCGGCAAGTACAATACTGTTCCATGGCAGATCTCTTATCTGCGCAAGCATCTCATCACGGCTTATATTATCGTTGTATTCGATATGCAGGGTGTTTGCGTAAGGTTCAAGTTGTTTTTCTATGGACGCTCTGTAATTCATACCCTTCGTTGTATAGTCGTTCATTACATATACAGTCTGTGTTTTTGGAAATATTTCCAGTGCAGCCGAAACCGTTTCGTAAGCTGATAATTTTTCCGCGATACCGGTAAAATATTGTTCATAGCCTTGAACCGACGCTTCATATTCATCGTTCAACCCGTAAAACAGCACAGGAATGTTCTTAAAGAAAAGGCCGTAGTAATCATTTAAAAAATCAAAAGCTTCTTCGCCGGAAACAATAATAGCCGCAACGTTTTTTGAAACAAAGTCACGTCTGAGAAGATTGGCAAAATAACTCAGCCGTTGAGGATCTCCCGAGTAGCGGCCTGAATTGAGGGAGATGGAATACCACTCGACAGACGGATTGTCTTTAAAATATTCTCGGATGGTTTTACTGAATTCTTCTTCCCTTGTTATTTCCGCATTGGTTGAAATAAGGTGTAAAACTGTTTTTTGGGAAGATATCTCGGAAATTGATGTGTTATCCAATATTTTTTCACCGCGGCCATCTTCAAATATTTTTTCAAGAGCCTCTGCAACCGCGGGGATTAAATATTCATTGCTTTCGTGCAGGTATAAGGTGTCGGTCAACAGTTCAATCAGCCCGACATTCTCTGCGCCTTTCGGTACTGTGAGCGGTTCGTGGGAGCGTTGGGAAATAACTGCGATGTCGTACTCATTCCGTATAAGCCCTTCCATCAATTGTTTTGCGGTTTCTTTTTTTGTAACCGACAAAGCATCCTTGGGGACTCTGCTGAGAGGGTAGAACCCCACCGACAGAAGACCGACCCTTACTCCGGCGAGGTCATTCCAATCTTTTATTTCGATATCGCTTCCGGTGCGGGCAAACGCAAATATATTAGTATAATCAAGTGTTACGGGAACTTCTTTTAAATGCGGATACAGTTGCTCAACACCGGGAACAGATGAAATTACACCGTCTCTTTCGCCGCTATTGGCAAGCTCATGGGCTGTTTGCGACGAAGGGGCAGCTATGTTTGACATACTGTACCCAATATCCAAAAACGCCATGTACACAAGGCGGTCAATGGGAAGAGGCCGGTTATCCATTGTTGCGATATTCAAGCTTTTTGGCTGCAGCGGTACAGCGTCTGCCGCGAAGACAGCACCGGGAAATATGGATATGCATAAATATATGCATGCTGCAATAAAGATTTTTATTTTGCATTGCATCCATAACACCCCTTTCCTCGGTTACTGTTTTGGTTAAATATATACAACTTTATTTCTTCCTGCGTCTTTTGCGGCATAAAGGGCTTTATCGGCTTTATCAATAAAATCGTCATACGGGCAGTTTGTATCAAGGATTTCCGAATGTACGCCAATGCTGACTGTGATTTTTGTTTCTGATTCGTTAATATATGGAATAATACTGTCTTCGATGTTAACCCGGATTTGCTCGGCTACCTCCAAAGCCCTGGTTAAATCCGTGTTTGAAAGCAGAACCGTAAATTCCTCACCGCCCCATCTTGCCGCAATATCAGATGATCGTTTTAAAGAATGCGAAATAACATTTGCAACGGTTTTCAGCCCCAAATCACCGTGAGCATGGCCGTAACTGTCATTAAACTTTTTAAAATTGTCAATATCTATCATTAATATGCTGATAGGTGTTTTATCCCGGACAGCCCTGCCCCATTCCACCTTCATGTGATTGTCAAAACCGCGCCTGTTCGGTATGGTTGTCAAAGCATCGATCATACACAGCTGCTCGATCGTGCGCATTTGCTCAATAATTTTTAGATGCGTACTGACACGCAATTTAACAATGGCATTATGAAACGGTTTGGTTATGTAATCCACAGCACCGAGAAGCAGCCCTTTTTCCTCATCTTGGCTGCTGTCCAGTCCGGTAATATAAATTACAGGTATATTTCTTGTAAGATCGGATTTTTTAAGCTCGGTAAGTACCTCGAACCCGGACATATCCGGCATGACGACATCAAGCAGAATAAGGTCCGGGTTATGTTTTTCTGCCATTCTGATGGCCATGTTTCCGTTTTTGGCTGTTTTTACTGTATATAACGGACTCAATATCTGACATAATACATCAATATTATGTACCTCGTCATCGACGATCAGAATGCAGTAAATCTTGTTGCCATTCATTATCGCACCTCCACATTATGCCGGAGATTGGGACAGATCAAATACAGGTTCTTAATTTTCATATTTCTGTAATTAAGGGCTTGTAAATCATTTTAGGTCCGGCTGATTTGCAATTTATAACAAAATACCAAGGTTTAACAATATTATATCACTGAACTGTATAATAACAAGAAATATGAATTTATAATCTTTGTAACACAGTAATTAAGCGCGTCCGATTTTATCGGGCGCGCTCGATTTCGTGCAAAATTCTTTATCTTTTGGTTTCAAAATTCTGCGACAGAAAGCAAAAACGGGTATCCGAACTGATCAATTACATAGAGTGATTTGGGTTACAGATGCATTCTGCGTTTTAGTTCTTCAATCATGTTTCTGCCCTCGAAGATGAGCAGTGAAGCAAATGAAAAAAGACTGCCCGCAACGCAGACCATGGACGGATATATGATTTGGCTGAAACCGCTGAATACAAAAACTGCCAGGATGATACCGTACAAAATCAATAAGACCAGATAAATCATATAGGTTTCTGTCTGCAATTTCAAAATGCGTGCAAGAATTGCCGTAACGGACATTGCGGCGGCAAAGGTTATCGGAATTACAAAGTCAATTGACCAACCGCGCCAACCTGTGAAGATATCCCAAAACACAGATAGGATGCTGACAATTGTTACCTGATATGATAAGTTTTTTAATACATTGTTTCGCTTTCGGATTGCGATTGTAAGACTGAGCCATAAACATGCTACGCCTGCAATTACAAACAATGACCAAAAACCGCTTCGGGAATCATCCAATTGACAGTTAAAGCCACTATTACTACAGCCGCCGAGCACAACTGGAGTAAGCGGAACAGAAAACTGTGTTCATATCTCACAATCGGTACAAATGGAAAGACCTCATTATCGATCTGTCCTTCGCCTGAAAGCATATTTTGGCACAAAGGGCATTTTTCATAATTGCTGATACCGTAACCGTGCATTTTTCACAGATTTTCAATAGACTCTTCCTCTCTGTCGGACTGTTTGTACAGTGAATCATGTATTGGCGGGAAGCTGCCTTTTTCTCAAATTATTTGCGGTTATCTCCACAGCAATTCCCATTTGGGTCAGCTGTCTAAAAAAGGCACATTGAATGTCCGTACTGACAAACGGAGATGTAAAACTGATATTCATATTGTCTTCATATGAGCACATGCAAATTTGAAGCTTATTGGTACCCGAAAAAACATCAATCAAACGAATATAAGGAATTACTTCCTCTGGCATGCAAACCCTGCCCAAATTGGAAAGAGATGCGGTGGATTCGCGTACCGAAACTGAGTAAGCAATGTTCATAATTATATCTTTAAGCACTAAAGGGACTAATCTTGCCAATAAATTATGCTCAAGACGAAGCAATTGATTAAGGCGGTTTTGCAGGTTTTCTTCGTTAAGTTGTTTGCCAAAGCTTTCTTTCACGCTGCTTATAATATCTTCCAATGTGTCCTGGCCGTCTGTATAATTATATTTTATATCAATAATTCCAAAAAAATTGCGGGATGATTTGGAATCGAAATATTTTCGTAAATTTACGGGAACGGATATGATTACGGGTTTTCTCCGTTCCCTTACGCTCATTTCACCGATGATTGCATGTATAAGCACCGCAGTTACCAGAATAGTTGCAGTTGTGCCCGATTCATGAGCTTTTTTCAAAAGTGCGCCGGTAGAGACAGTACCTTCAATAATCTTTAAGCGCCATTCCGTTTCCCTTGCGCCTCTCAATTGAAAAGCAGCGGATTTTTTTATTTTTTGGGCAGTTTTGCTTCGATCGTAATATTTATTGTAACTGTCTGACATTTTTTGCGCTTCGGATGCGTCGTAATCAATCCCGGTCACATTACTGAAAGAATCGGGGTGTGCAAGCTTTAGATAATATAAAGCCAATGTTTTTAAAAATTGCAATGCGCCCGTTCCATCAGTTAGGGCATGATAGACTTCTAAGTTAATGCGCTTTCCGTGCCATGTCACTTCAAAAAGTAGTTTCTTTCCGTTTTTGTATACTGTGCTGCACGGAGGAGCATTTTCTTCATGAACAAGCGGGCGAATAGTGCTTTGTTCCAAATAATACCAGAACATGCCACGCTTCAATACATATTGAAAGCTTGGAAAATCATCCAACGTGCGGTCCAATGCGTTTTGCAGTAAATTGCAATCTACGGCTTCAAACAACTCGCAGCTAAAACGAAAGACTTTTGTATCGGACTTTCCGCTGGTGGGAGGAAAAATTTTGGCTGCGTTGTCAAGCTTTTGCCAAGCCTTTTCAGTTGATTCGCTCATTTAACTTGCCCTCGTCTTTCTCGTCCGATCGGTTTTGCGGCGATGAAGTACTGCGATTATTATCTTCGTCGGGGTTGGTATTGTCCTGCAAGAATTGATTTATTAATCTGTATGTATCCTTAACCGCGGAAAACCGTATGGGTAATGAAAAATAGCCGTGAAGAACATCCTTCGTTCTAAAGGTTAAAACATGATTGCCCGCTTCTTTAAGCCTGTGTCCGTATTCTTCCCCTTCGTCACGCAGAGGGTCATACTCGGCTGTAATAATCAGCGTATCGGGTTGATTCGAAAAATCCTTTGCCAACAGCGGAGCTAAATAAGGACTGTTGCGATCCGCTTCGTTGCTGCAATATAAATCCATATAATCACATATACGTTTTGATGTAAGAAGGTAGTCTGTTCCGTTTTCCATGACTGACGGAAAAGGTGACGCATCGGTATGGTTGTTATATGTTACGGGATAAATTAAAATTTGTTTATTAACCATTTCTTCACTCTTGTCACGCATATAAAGTGAAACAGCCGCAGCAAGATTGCCGCCGGCGCTGTCACCCATCAGAGTTATGCCCTGCGGGACACCTGTTTCATGATGCCATTGCATGATTGCTTTTACGGCGAGGTAACAATCCTCAAATGCAGCAGGAAAAGGATTTTCGGGTGCAAGGCGATAATCTACCGCTATTACCATGTGTTCGGTTTGGTTCGCAATTGTACGGCAAACCTTGTCATAAACATCCAATTCTCCGGTGACCCAACCGCCGCCATGCAAAAAAATAATTACGGGGTATTTGGGGTCGGTAATAATATTTGGCTTTTCTTTATGTAAACCGGGTATTGCATCTTTGAGAGGAGAAAAAACTTTTTGGGGAGCAAATATCCTTACTAAAATATTATTGTTGTCATTATTAATATAACGCTCTAATTCCTGATGCGTGAATTTAATATGAGGCTTTTTTGCAACACGCTCCATCTGACGTATCAGTTTATAATTGGATTTTATATCAATCTCTACATTTGAAAATGCTTTTAATGCCGCACGCATATATTTATTGACAGCCATTGCTTTTGCTCCTTTTGACATAAATCTCCTTTTGACATAAATCGGTTTACCGGGAAAACCTTTTTTTGTAAGATGGTGTTATTATACGCGACAGTTGGGTCAAGTTCAAGTCAACCGACCGACGCGAGCCTGTATTTACAAATTCGGGAAGTGTAAATTTGTATATAATAAATGGTAAATTAAGCATGAACAGGAAAATATATCTTGACATTTTTACCCGGCAGTCTATACTAAAACGAGACATAAAATGCGAGATTTATGTGACCGGATGATACATACGCTTTTTTTAATATCTATCATGTAAATTAATGTTTTGCGAATAAAGTCAACGCTATAATCGGGTTTTTTTAACCACTTAAATTGCAGCAACACAAAATCAAAAAAAATGAATTTTTATCAAGACGGCAAATATTGCTTAAAAATCAATATTTGCCGTCTTTTTTTTGTGTTTGTGCAGTATTCGCAAAACATTAACTTTACGAAAATACCTCAGAACCTACATGACTATGCATAATAAACAAACAAAAACAAAAGGGGGCACCAAATGAAAGGATTCACAAGTTTTACATGCAACAAGAGTATTTATCAAAATTTATTAGGAGGTTGGTTATGAAAAGAAAATCTTTAAAACAGTTTGTCGCGTTCGCTTTGGCGTTATGCATGACATTCGGCTTAATGCCGACAAGTGCATTTGCAGCAACCGACACAGCCGGTCATTGGGCTAAAAGCTATCTTGAAAAATTAGTGGCTCAAGGTGTTATGTCCGGTTATTCAGACGGCACAATTAAACCGGATGCCGTTATCACAAACGCGGAACTTATCACAATGATCAACAAAGTCTTTGGCTTCGTTGACAAGGCTGACGCCAAGTTCAGTGACATAGGACCAAGCGATTGGTATACGGCCGAATATCAAAAAGCAATACAGGCAGGGTACATAACGATTTACGACGGATACGCATGGCCGAACAAAGCCGTAACAAGAGAAGACGCGGCGCTTGCCATGTACAAAGCTTTCGGGCTTCCGGCAGGACAGGCAAGACTGTTAAATTTCAGAGACAACGACCAAATCAGAGATGGTTACAAAGTAGCAGTGGCATCCATGGTTGAGAACGGTTTTATCAGCGGATACGATGACGGAACTTTCAAACCAAGGGAAAACTTCACCCGTGCCCAAGCTGCGGCAGTTATTTCAAAATTCGCAGGCGATATCTACTCCAAAGCGGGAGCATACAACAAAACCGGCAGCGTACAGACAATCGGCGGCAATGTGGTTATTAACACAGCCGATGTCGAGCTTGCCAACATGAGAATCAGAGGCAATCTGTACATCGCGCAAGGCGTGGGTGAAGGCGATGTAACGCTCAGCAATGTTTCCGTAACGGGCAACACATATGTGTTGGGCGGCGGAGAGAACAGTATTAAAATTAAGGATTGCACACTGGGTAATGTAATTGTAGATAAGAAGAACAACAAACCCGTACGCCTTGAGTTATCGGGCAAGAGTGAAATAAAAGAAGCGGGAATAAAATCTTTTGCGGTTCTTAACACAGATAATTTGAATAAAGACGCAGCGGGCTTTAAGAACATTTATGTTCCCAAAGACGCGAACAAGAAGACCGAGCTTAAATTAAGCGGAAACTTTAAACAGATCGAAATCATTGGCGATGCGATTGTTAATCTGCTTAAGGGCAAGGTTGAAGACTTAAATGTACGTAATAATATAGTAGTTGTAGTCAAAACAACAACCGGAGCGGTTATTGTCAAGATGCGTACCGAATCCGCTATCGAGGTTAACGGCAAGAAGTTGGCATCGGGCGGCGAAGTTGGAGTAACAGCGAATGGTGCTGTAAGTTCAACAACTGTAGCGGCGGCTGCGCCAACGGCTGTGCCTACAGCAGCGCCTACGCCTTATTATCCTCCGAGTAGCGGGTCTACAGACAGCGGCAGTACAGCAGTACCGTTTGTTGCTGTTACGGGTATCTATTTGGATCCATATACCTATACATCTGATGCGGCTGTAGTTGCCATAACAGGGAAAGAAATAATTGAGCCGGCTAACGCAACTTACGGTAATACAAATTATATTGAATGGAGTTATGCTGCCCATGATTCTGTTCAATTGACAGGCGTTACATTAAATGGCAAAACGGTACCGGAAGCGAAAAACCAGGATAAGACGGCTTCAGAACCCAATGAGCTTATATTGATTGCAACAATTGCAAACGGTAAGGCTGCTGGGATACCATATACAGATTATATCAAAATTTCAATTGACAAAACCCCGGTTACTCCGGATCCTGTGAAGGTAGAAGGGGTATCCCTTGATCAAACAGCCATTTCACTCACACTAAACGAAACCAAGAAACTGACTGCTAAGGTTGCACCTGAAAATGCAGCAGATAAAGAAGTCGCATGGTCAACGTCAAATGACGCGGTAGCGACAGTGAGTAAAGATGGTCAGGTTACAGCTGTAGCTGTAGGAAGTGCTACTATTACAGCAACTACAAAAGATGGCGGAAAAACTGCTACTTGTACGGTAACGGTAAGCTTAGCACCTGTGACTGTCACTATTAAAAGTGTGGCTGTAAAAGATGCAAAAACAGTGATAGTAACATTATCAACTGCAAAGACAGGGTTATCAGAAGCTGATTTTACTGCAGCGACAGGTACATCAGCAACAGGCACATTTGATGGAACCAATACGGTAACAGATGCTGTAACGAATGATAATGGTGCGACTTATGCACTGACACTTGGAACAGCTATAACTGATAAACATTATGTCAAAATATCTGCAACCGGCAGCAACCTTGGAGCAAGTGATGAAGTTGGTCAGTATAATGCGCCAAGTATCTCGGACATAACAGGTTTTACATTTACGCAAACAAACGGATTACAAGAAGGAAATGCAAATGTGGGAGTTGGTAATGTTGCAGGAACATTCAGCAACCCAATAGGTGGCACTGCTCCATTCACATACTCGTTGATTTCAGGTGTAGGTGCTGATAACAATGCTAACTTTGAAGTTATCGATACAGATTTGAAGATTAAGACAAGTGCCTTAACCGAGAAGACTTATAAAGTTCTTGTACGGATTACGGACTCCAAAGGTAAAATATTTGAAAAAGCATTAGCAATTACTGTGGCGGCAGCGACTGTGATACCTGTTACTGTTGATGGAGTAAATGTAAGTAACGCAACCACAGTAAATGTGACATTATCGGCAAGTGCTACAGTAACAGATTTCACTGTTTTGGTAAACGGCTCTGCAAAGACTTTGACTACGGATTACACAGTTACGGGTACAGGCACAGTATGGATAATCAAATTTGCAGCTCCACTATCGGTTGGCGATGTTGTGTCTGTTGCGGGAAAGTCACCGCTTAGCACAGTAGTAAAAACAGGAACATGGTCAGGGTTAACAGTTGAGGGATATTATTCCGACAACAATGGTGATGACACAGCGTTGGTGTTTGACAAAAACGTTGAAACCGGCACAACAGCAGCGGCAGCATTAGCGTCTCTTACAGCCGGCGGCTATGCGAAGATGAGTGATGACACTTATAAGACGGTCACAATCGCATGGACATGGAAAGACAATGTAGACGATTTTGAAGCAACACAGGGAGAATATGAAGCAACTGGTACTGTGACTGGCTTACGGCATACATCACAGGAACAGCCAAAGAAGTGTCCGCTACAGTTACGGTAGCGAATCTGACAGTTGAGGATATTATTCCGACAACAATGGTGATGACACAGCGTTGGTGTTTGACAAAAACGTTGAAACCGGCACAACAGCAGCGGCAGCATTAGCGTCTCTTACAGCCGGCGGCTATGCGAAGATGAGTGATGACACTTATAAGACGGTCACAATCGCATGGACATGGAAAGACAATGTAGACGATTTTGAAGCAACGCAGGGAGAATATGAAGCAACTGGTACTGTGACTGGCCTACCGGCATACATCACAGGAACAGCCAAAGAAGTGTCCGCTACAGTTACGGTAGCGAATCTGACAGTTGAGGGATATTATTCCGACAACAATGGTGATGACACAGCGTTGGTGTTTGACAAAAACGTTGAAACCGGCACAACAGCAGCGGCAGCATTAGCGTCTCTTACAGCCGGCGGCTATGCGAAGATGAGTGATGACACTTATAAGACGGTCACAATCGCATGGACATGGAAAGACAATGTAGAACGATTTTGAAGCAACACAGGGAGAATATGAAGCAACTGGTACTGTGACTGGCTTACCGGCATACATCACAGGAACAGCCAAAGAAGTGTCCGCTACAGTTACGGTAGCGAATCTGACAGTTGAGGGATATTATTCCGACAACAATGGTGATGACACAGCGTTGGTGTTTGACAAAAACGTTGAAACCGGCACAACAGCAGCGGCAGCATTAGCGTCTCTTACAGCCGGCGGCTATGCGAAGATGAGTGATGACACTTATAAGACGGTCACAATCGCATGGACATGGAAAGACAATGTAGACGATTTTGAAGCAACGCAGGGAGAATATGAAGCAACTGGTACTGTGACTGGCCTACCGGCATACATCACAGGAACAGCCAAAGAAGTGTCCGCTACAGTTACGGTAGCGAATCTGACAGTTGAGGGATATTATTCCGACAACAATGGTGATGACACAGCGTTGGTGTTTGACAAAAACGTTGAAACCGGCACAACAGCAGCGGCAGCATTAGCGTCTCTTACAGCCGGCGGCTATGCGAAGATGAGTGATGACACTTATAAGACGGTCACAATCGCATGGACATGGAAAGACAATGTAGACGATTTTGAAGCAACACAGGAGAATATGAAGCAACTGGTACTGTGACTGGCTTACCGGCATACATCACAGGAACAGCCAAAGAAGTGTCCGCTACAGTTACGGTAGCGAATCTGACAGTTGAGGGATATTATTCCGACAACAATGGTGATGACACAGCGTTGGTGTTTGACAAAAACGTTGAAACGGCACAACAGCAGCGGCAGCATTAGCGTCTCTTACAGCCGGCGGCTATGCGAAGATGAGTGATGACACTTATAAGACGGTCACAATCGCATGGACATGGAAAGACAATGTAGACGATTTTGAAGCAACGCAGGGAGAATATGAAGCAACTGGTACTGTGACTGGCCTACCGGCATACATCACAGGAACAGCCAAAGAAGTGTCCGCTACAGTTACGGTAGCGAATCTGACAGTTGAGGGATATTATTCCGACAACAATGGTGATGACACAGCGTTGGTGTTTGACAAAAACGTTGAAACGGCACAACAGCAGCGGCAGCATTAGCGTCTCTTACAGCCGGCGGCTATGCGAAGATGAGTGATGACACTTATAAGACGGTCACAATCGCATGGACATGGAAAGACAATGTAGACGATTTTGAAGCAACACAGGGAGAATATGAAGCAACTGGTACTGTGACTGGCTTACCGCATACATCACAGGAACAGCCAAAGAAGTGTCCGCTACAGTTACGGTAGCGAATCTGACAGTTGAGGGATATTATTCCGACAACAATGGTGATGACACAGCGTTGGTGTTTGACAAAAACGTTGAAACCGCACAACAGCAGCGGCAGCATTAGCGTCTCTTACAGCCGGCGGCTATGCGAAGATGAGTGATGACACTTATAAGACGGTCACAATCGCATGGACATGGAAAGACAATGTAGACGATTTTGAAGCAACACAGGGAGAATATGAAGCAACTGGTACTGTGACTGGCCTACCGGCATACATCACAGGAACAGCCAAAAGAAGTGTCCGCTACAGTTACGGTAGCGAATCTGACAGTTGAGGGATATTATTCCGACAACAATGGTGATGACACAGCGTTGGTGTTTGACAAAAACGTTGAAACCGCACAACAGCAGCGGCAGCATTAGCGTCTCTTACAGCCGGCGGCTATGCGAAGATGAGTGATGACACTTATAAGACGGTCACAATCGCATGGACATGGAAAGACAATGTAGACGATTTTGAAGCAACGCAGGGAGAATATGAAGCAACTGGTACTGTGACTGGCCTACCGCATACATCACAGGAACAGCCAAAGAAGTGTCCGCTACAGTTACGGTAGCGAATCTGACAGTTGAGGGATATTATTCCGACAACAATGGTGATGACACAGCGTTGGTGTTTGACAAAAACGTTGAAACCGCACAACAGCAGCGGCAGCATTAGCGTCTCTTACAGCCGGCGGCTATGCGAAGATGAGTGATGACACTTATAAGACGGTCACAATCGCATGGACATGGAAAGACAATGTAGACGATTTTGAAGCAACACAGGGAGAATATGAAGCAACTGGTACTGTGACTGGCTTACCGGCATACATCACAGGAACAGCCAAAGAAGTGTCCGCTACAGTTACGGTAGCGAATCTGACAGTTGAGGGATATTATTCCGACAACAATGGTGATGACACAGCGTTGGTGTTTGACAAAAACGTTGAAACCGCACAACAGCAGCGGCAGCATTAGCGTCTCTTACAGCCGGCGGCTATGCGAAGATGAGTGATGACACTTATAAGACGGTCACAATCGCATGGACATGGAAAGACAATGTAGACGATTTTGAAGCAACGCAGGGAGAATATGAAGCAACTGGTACTGTGACTGGCCTACCGGCATACATCACAGGAACAGCCAAAGAAGTGTCCGCTACAGTTACGGTAGCGAATCTGACAGTTGAGGGATATTATTCCGACAACAATGGTGATGACACAGCGTTGGTGTTTGACAAAAACGTTGAAACCGGCACAACAGCAGCGGCAGCATTAGCGTCTCTTACAGCCGCGGCTATGCGAAGATGAGTGATGACACTTATAAGACGGTCACAATCGCATGGACATGGAAAGACAATGTAGACGATTTTGAAGCAACACAGGGAGAATATGAAGCAACTGGTACTGTGACTGGCTTACCGGCATACATCACAGGAACAGCCAAAGAATTGTCCGCTACAGTTACGGTAGCGAATCTGACAGTTGAGGGATATTATTCCGACAACAATGGTGATGACACAGCGTTGGTGTTTGACAAAAACGTCATAACCGGCACAACAGCAGCGACAGCATTAGCGTCTCTTACAGCCGGCGGCTATGCGAAGATGAGTGATGACACTTATAAGACGGTCACAATCGCATGGACATGGAAAGACAATGTAGACAATTTTGAAGCAACACCAGGAGAATATGAAGCAACTGGTACTGTGACTGGCCTACCGGCATACATCACAGGAACAGCCAAAGAAGTTTCCGCTGCAGTTACGGTAGCGAATTCCTAAAAAAGCAAAAGGGACAGTTCCGTCCCTAAGAACCCCAAGTGAAAATTCCTCGGTGTTCTTCGTGTCGAAACCGTCCCTTCACAGAGACGGTTCTCGTGCACGGGGAGCGTCCCTATGAAGACAACCCGGAACGGTCAGGTGACAGTTCCGGGCTACTGATCTAAAACCACCGAGAGAAAACAGTTCTTGGTGCTTTCTTAACGACAGCCTGAAATTGCTCCACAGTCTTAAACGGTTCTGACAGGAAGGGACAGACATAATCGGGAATAATTGGGATGTGTGTGAAATGGCACAGGGATAATCATCGTATGACATTCTCCCCCGATGAAGTCGGCTCCCATCTTTAAATCAACAACCTCCTAGGGCGAGGTTTGCCCCCCTGTAACCCTCGCCTGTTAAATATGTTGTAGCACGCAGCCTGCCTTGGAAACAAGGCGGCTGTTTGTTTTTGTTGAAATCACATTTGAACAGGACAATCGAACGGCTTGTATTGTTGGGACTGTGCCGGTTAGCATACCATTTACACTAATCAATGTTCAGAACCTATCACTCCAAGCTCCTGACAGAAAAAACGGCAACCGCCTTGTTAATCGGTTACCGTTTTTTTCAAATACAGATTGTTATTTTTATAGAATTTTGCTCAGTTCATTGACAAATGCAGGTTTACTTTTAAATTTTAATTTATATTCGTTTATCATTTCGATTGCCTCGGAATTATAACCCGCTTTCGCGAAACACGAGATATTTGAACAAACCTTGCTGTATGCGTCCCGACCATATGCACGTTCGGCTTCTTTGTTTAATTGCCCAATAAATACATCTCGCACGGGAGCCGGATATTTTTCTGCGAGCAGTTTTCCATAGTCATAAATCTGTTCAGTGTGAGTTTGAACCTCTTCCAATAACAGGGCATATTCGTTTTCTTTAGCCAAAATTCTCATGTATTGAGAGCTGTTCAATTTTAATTTGCATTGGCAAAGTAATTCTGAATATGTTTTTCCCAAGCGGACTGCTTAATAAGCAGATGTAACAAATTTAGCCGCTATACCCAACAACCTGTCTTCATAATCGGCGCCGTAATCCTTGCAGTCATTAAGCTCTGAGAGTTCGATACATTTTTTGAATATATATTCTTTATCCTCTTCGAGGATGGCCTTGCCGGCGATTTCAGACATGATCTCAAGACAGTATTCCGCTTCATCGCTTATTTCGCACTCGCCTTGATATTCAAAATTCTCAAGCATTCTACGATAGAGCAGTTCAATTTCCGCAAACGCAAGTCTAATATACCCCTGCTCCGCACGTTCTCTGATTTCTGCTTCAATATCGCTAACATCAAAGGATACATATCCCCAACTGTCGTGCGTACGATAATCAGAAACCCCTTCGAGCGCATGGTTAATTTTATTATCAATCTTATTAAGTTCTTCTTCAAACTCCGGCTTGCGGAAGCGTACAAGGACCGCATTAACGAATTTAGAGTCATGTTTGGCATATTCAACAATAAAATCAACGAGTACTTCCTTGCTCATTTTTCGAAGAGTATCCGCGATGTTATGTTCAGATTTTTTTGCACCGTTATAATTCATAATCTTGTCCACCTTTGCAGGATTCATATTCTCTGACATGGATCAATAGCTTCGCCTATCGGCAGTTAGCGAACCACGTTCTGTAATCATCCAATAGCCTATAAAATCTTTTATTACTTTCGTACATTATAGCATGTTACTATTCATTGCTTCAAACGAACGTGTAAAGAATACATGATGATCTTGGAACTGTTCGGGATAACATGTGCATAAATTCAGCGGTTGTGATCTTGGTTAAAATGTATTATCATAATGGAGACGGAATGGAGGCATATATGGAGTTTAAAGACGAATTGCAAGCAATTATATCGCAGGAACAGGCCGAAATGATCGGCGTTAATATAAACAGCAACCGACTTGACCCTAAACTTGATTTCGTGTTTAAGGCGATTTTCACATCCGATTCGGAGGAGTCACGAATAGCGAGGATTGATTTTTTATCGGCTATACTAAAACTTGACATCGAAAGTGCCGATGTTATTCAAAACGAACTGGCTGTTTTAAGTACAAATGAGAAAAATTCAACTTTTGACATACACATAAGACTTACAGACAAAACCGAAATAAATGTTGAAATACAGCTTAAAAACGACGCGGGTCTCATTAACCGCGCGGAATATTACACATGCAAAATGTACGGCTCCCAAGAAGCAAAGGGTAAGGCGTGGTCAGATTTACACAAAGTTATTGAGATTATGATAATGAATTTTACACTGTTTACGGAACGCACAGAGTTTTTGGACGAATACAGTTATCGCAACCAAGAAGGCAGAGAATTATCCGGCAATACTAAAATCTACTTTTTGGAATTGACCAAGCCCGCAGACTTACTAAAAAAACCTGTTGACAAAATGACAGCGGATGAAATGTGGGCGATATTTTTAAAGTTTGGAAACGACGAAAGGCATTACGGAATAATAGGTCAGATCAGTCAGAGAAGGAGGGCGATTGATATGGCAGGTCAAGTATTGGATACAATCAGTAAGGATAGGGCAACTCAGCTTGTGTATATGGATAGAATGAAATATGAAACTGATCAGGTTTCGCGGATGATTACAGCAGAACGCAAAGGCCGAGCTGAAGGTCGGGTTGAAGGTGAGCGGGATAAGGCAATATCGATTGCACGCACTTTCAAAGAAATGGGGATTTCCATTGATGATATTGCTAAAGGAACGGGACTTACAATCATAGAAATCGAACAATTATAGACTAATAGTATGGTTTCGGTTTATCACTCCGTACCCCTTGATAGAAAAACGGTACTTACTCAAGTTTGGGCGTATGTAAAAAATCAAGAAGGAGGCTGCTCAATTGCTGAGAGGTCTCCTTCTTTTTTTTGCAATATCGCAATTACCCCAATGAGTATTTTGATGCTTTTCTAAAACATTAACAAATTCGTTCGTTTATCCGGTATATCAAGATGGCTTATTTCGCAGATATTCCTGTTCTTCAAGAAACAATGAAAAAACATATAAAGCACTTTGTCCGTATAAACCCGTCAAATCATCATCATAATTCAAATATGTGGAGCTTGTAAAGAAACGGTCAAAAGCCTCGTCTTCAGAAATATTAAACTCTGCCCGGATCATTTCAATAATACCCGGAATTAATGTCGCTTTTACTAATTCGTGTCCCATTTACACCACCCTTGATTCTTTAAATACAATGAAATTTAGTGACAATGCTGTACAAAAACAGATTTGATTGTTAATTTTTTCAAACCTCAATCGTTCTGCGGCATCCTCTTTGCGCATAATATTCTCAAGAACAAACTGTATGGTTTCACCAACATTATCATTTGCAATTTTTCCTGTTACAATATCATATCCGTGTGAAAAATCTATATTACTGCGACAGGCAACTACCATATCAATCCATTCTACGGATGCATCAGGGAAACATAGTGTGTTTAATTTATCGTATGCTGTTTCGTCAAAATCATAGACATTAAGAACAGCTTGTGCCTTTGGGTTAGACCGCCGGGCAGTTAATGCTTTACGCTTTGCCCAGCGTATTGCTTGGCTTTCGATATCTGTAGTATAAAACCCGGTTCCGAAATCCCTTCCTATTTCTGATTTAATAATTCTTGGAATATCAATGGTATCCGTTCCGCCATGGTATATGATCATGTTTGGTCACCGCCGATAAATCTGTCTATGTCATATATAACATACTCAAACCCATGACCGTGAAGAACATCGTAATCACGATCAAGCATTTCAAGTACGCCCTCTTTTTTAAATAATTTATATACATCAGAGCCTAACATTGATTTATCTTTTGCATACATTTCTATGCAAAATACTTTGAAAGATAATTTGCTCATAAAGAATCACCGCCATAAATATTATGTTGAGATATCATCTTTTATTATTTACGTATATTATAACATGCTACTATTCATAAGTTCAAACGAACGCATAAGACATAAAAGATATTTTTATTTTGGAATAAAAGATGCTTTTTAATTGCTGTCATGTTAATTGCTGATAAATGCAATAAAAAAAGACAAAACCAACAACCCACAAGCGGAGCATATGTGCATACTCCGGCCTGTGAGGCATTGATTTTGTCTTTTTACTATGCTTTATGGGTCTTTTAAATTTGTTGCCGGGAGAACTCACCCCATAAACGCAGCCGCTGCACAGATTAAGAATCTCGGCTGTTAAAGTGTTAAAAATCGAGATATTAAAAATCAGGATTTTATTTTACTTTAATTAGTCTATGTGTGTTGGGTGAGGATTCCCCCGTTTGGTTCTCAGCCGGTGGGCTTTTGAAGTAGCATTATCCAAACCGCTCCTGCGCGCGTGTTTCTTCGGAGTGAGTTTTCATATTGGAAAAGCCTGCCACTTTAAACCGAGGGTTTGGATCAAGTAATCCAAAGAAGTTAAGCATATGAAAGCATAGACGGCGATCTTTTACCGAAGAGCCGGAATACAAAGCAGGGGCCGAGCTACGGTTTGTCGATGCAGAGCGCGGATTACAGAAAGAACGTCGAAGTTGCGATCGTTTGCTTGACCCGAGTATAAAGCAGCCGATTTGTAAAAACTATAGGAAGCTTTCAAGAAATATTTCACAGAGTTTTTGGGAACCAACGATAAACATGATAAAAAACCATTTCAACCCCATTGACAATAAACAGATAATATGTTTATATGTGTCAAATCAATAATGTCAAACAGACCTCTCCCTTTTGGAAAGCTTTACAGAGAAGCGGAATATTAGCTGAAATTTCCGCCAAAGCCGGTAGTGGGATGAGCAACACTGTTTGCAGTTTTCACATACCAATTGAATATTAAAGTGGGCGCTTTGCGCCAATGCGGGTGGCACCGCGGGATTGATCCCGCCCCTCAAAACTATGTTTTGAGGGGCTTTTTGACGTTTGGCGTAAATAAATAAAACTGTATAAACGGAGGATGGCAACTATGGATTGGATAGATAGTATTCAGCAATTAGCGGATTTATCAAAAATTTTGCTTGATAAAAATGAGGCAGAGGAAATCGCAAAGGATATGGCTTCGGTTATGGCATTGATGGATACATTGAAGAACGTCGAACTGCCGCAGGAGGACATATCGATTAAAAGCATCGGGTTAAACGATCTTCGTGAGGACAGGGTTTGCGAAAGTCTAGACCCCGCTGTGTTGATGTCTCAATGCAGTGGCAAGCATAGAAATTGCTTTGCAATACCCCGTATGTTGTAGAGGTGGGTTCAATGCCTGTTCGATGTTATTTCCGAATACGGGCGAATATGGAAGCCAACCCATACAGACATGAAGCAACCGGGTCTTAATTATAGCCCGATTTAATTTAAAGATTGTGGGAGAGATGCGTATGAATATTCAAAAACTAAGAAGCATGCTTGACAAACATGAAATTTCTGTCACGGAGCTTACAAAAGAATATTTGGATAAAATTTCAGTTGTTGATAAAAAAATAAATGCATTTTTACTTGTGAATTACGATAACGCAATGAAGGCAGCAGAGAACGCCCAAAAGAGAATTGATGAAGCCCGCGCAATGCCGCTTACGGGAATACCCATCGCGTTGAATGACAATTTATGCACATACGATATGCTGACAACCTGTGCATCGAAGATGCTTGACGGCTACATGCCGCCGTATGATGCAACAGCTGTTGAACGGCTGAGAGCTCAGGATGCGATATTTTTGGGAAAATTGAACATAGATGAATTTGGAATGGGTGCAACCACGGAAACATCGTATTACAATCAAACCCACAACCCTTATAATCTGCGTTGTACACCTGGTGGTGCCTCCGGGGGTAGTGCGGCGGCGATTTCGGCAGGATTGTGTGCAGCCGCATTGGCTACGGACACGGGAGGCTCAATACGTCAACCGGCAGCGTTTTGCGGTGTGACAGGATTCCGTCCGACATACGGCACAGTATCGCGTTATGGCTGTGTGGCATTTGCATCCTCGCTTGATCAGGTCGGCCCCATTGCCAAATCCGCTCGGGATTGCGGCCTTGTTCTTGAGGCGATTTCAGGCGCGGACAACCGTGATCAAACCTCGATATCGGGTAAAGCATTTATACCTTGCTTCGGTGAGAGCATCAAAGGAAAAAAACTTGGACTGATTACAGAGTTTCCGGGAGCCGCGATAGACGATGAAATTATTGCAAACATCGAAAAGGCTGCGGATTGGTACAGAGCCGCAGGCGCAATTGTCGAAAAAGTAAATTTACCGATGCTTGAATATGCTGTACCCGCTTTCCTGCTGATTTCTTCGGCAGAGGCTTCTGCCAATCTTTCGAAGTTTGACGGTGTTCGCTTCGGACTAAACACCGGTGGCGCCGCTGATTTTTACGGACTTATTTCGCGCAATCGCGCCGAAGGCTTCGGACGCGAAGTAAAGAGGCGAATACTTCTGGGAAGTTTCGCGTTATGCTCCGATAATTACGAAGCTTATTACAAAAAAGCTGTCCGCCTCTCAAACGCTATCCGCACACAATACAACGAGTTGTTTAACCCGTACGATGCATTGATTTCTCCCGTAAACCCGACGGTAGCCTATGAGTTTGACAAAACCCCGAAAAACCCCGTACAAATGTATTTGGGTGATATCTGCACAGCCGGTGTGTCATTGGCGGGCTTACCGTCGCTGTCAACCCCGTGCGGATACACAAAAACGGGCTTACCCATTGGTATGATGCTTACGGGTAAGAGCCGGGACGATGCCTTTATTCTGTCACTCGCCGATGCTTTTGAACGGGAATTTGAACGCCTTGAACCTGATACGGAGGGATCTGTATGAAATATGTTACGATCATTGGCTTGGAAATTCATGCTGAGCTTAAAACAAAAACAAAGATTTTTTGCGGATGTGCGAATGATTTTGGCAATAAAAAAAACAGCAATTGCTGCCCGGCTGCGCGGGGCTGCCGGGAACGCTTCCCGTGTTAAATCGTAAAGCAGTCGAACTTGCAATTGCCGCAGGGCTGACACTGGGTTGCGGGATATCAGGCTATACATTATGGGACAGAAAAAACTATTTCTATCCCGATTCTTCAAAAGCTTATCAAATATCGCAATTATACGCGCCGCTTTGCTTGGGTGGCGGCCTTGATATAAACGGGCGTTTCATCCGCCTCAACCGTATCCACTTGGAAGAAGATGCGGGAAAACTGATTCATGAGGGCAGTCATACCTATATAGATTACAACCGCGCGGGTGTTCCGCTTATAGAGATTGTCACCGAGCCGGACTTGCGTTCATCGGATGAGGCGGCAGAATTTGTGGAAAAAGTACGCCAAGCACTGGTATATGCCGGTGTCTGCGATGGAAAGATGGAGCAGGGCAGTTTGCGTGTTGACGCAAATATATCGATAATGCCCGAAGGTTCGGAAAAATTTGGCACTCGGGTTGAAGTCAAAAACTTAAACAGCTTTAAATTTATTAAAAGAGCCATCGATTTTGAAGCAGAGCGGCAGGAAGAAGTTATCAGATCGGGCGGAAGAATCATTCAGGAAACAAGAAGATACGATGAATATTCAGACGAGACATTTTCCATGCGAACGAAGGAAGATGCGAATGATTACAGATACTTTCCTGATCCGGATATCCTTCCGCTTACAATCACCCGTGAGGATATAGCCGGGATAAAAGCCGGGTTGACGGAACCACCGCATAATAGGTTTGCACGGTATACAAACGATTTTGGATTGAATGGTAAGGATGCCGAAACGATTCTTGCGCGTAAGTCGGTTGCGGATTTTTTCGATCGGGTCACGGTCTCGGTGCAGAGCCGAAAAATGCGGCAAATATCATTAAAGGTGATCTTCTGTATATTATAAACCGTGTGGATGACGAAACAGACACAATTCCAATAACACCGGAGGATTTTGTAAAAATACTAAGCCTTGCATCGGCGTCGAAAATAAATCGCGAGGGGTTAAAAACTGCGATTGAATATATGTATCGTAATAATAAAAGTGCGGATTGTGCGGTGAAAGAAAACAATCTTCTTGTGGAAGAAGATTTGGATTTGGTTGCCGGTGTTGTCAAACAAACGCTTTCGGATAATCAAACGGCTGTTTTGCAATACAAAAACGGCAACGAAAAAGTGCTGAGCTTTTTATTCGGACAATGCGCAAAGCAGTTGAAAGGCAAGGCACACCCACAGACAATAAACGCAGAACTGAAAAAAGCTTTGGAGTAATATAGATTTTTAAGGAATCGGAGGAGGGCATTTATGAGCATTTACAGAACACATAATTGCGGAGAATTGAGAAAAACTGATATAGGGCAAACAGTTATGCTTGCCGGATGGATAGATACAATTCGGGATCACGGCGGCGTTATCTTTGCGGATTTGAGAGATCATTACGGCGTTACACAGATTGTTTTTTATGATGAAGGTATGTTAAAGTCGTTGGGACGCGAAAGCGTTATCTCGGTCGGAGGTATCTTATGCGAAAGAGCGTCGGACACCGTAAACCCGAAGCTTGAAACAGGAGAGGTAGAGCTGAAGGTTGAGAGCATTGATGTGCTGAGCCGTTCTGTGAGTCAGATTCCGTTTGAAATTGAGGACTCGGTTAAGACACGTGAAGATATTCGTTTGAAGTACAGGTTTTTGGATTTGAGGAACCCGGTTGTACACAGGAATATCGTTATTCGTTCAAAAATTACAAGCTTTTTACGAAAAAAAATGGAGGAGCTTGGATTCTTGGAGATTCAGACTCCCATACTTACCTCGTCATCGCCCGAAGGTGCGCGGGATTATTTGGTGCCGAGCAGAAAACACAAAGGAAAATTTTACGCTCTGCCGCAGGCTCCGCAGCAATTTAAACAGCTTTTGATGGCATCCGGCTTTGACAAATACTTTCAAATTGCGCCGTGCTTCCGGGACGAGGATGCACGGGCGGATAGATCGCCCGGTGAATTCTATCAATTGGATTTTGAAATGGCCTTCGCAACACAGGAGGATGTGTTTGAGGTCGCGGAGAAGGTGCTTTACGATACGTTTACGGCTTTTTCGGATAAGAAGGTAAGCCCTGCGCCTTTTGCACGTATTCCGTACAATGAATGCATGTTGAAATACGGAACGGATAAGCCGGATTTGAGAAATCCGCTTATCATTGAAGATTTATCCAATTATTTTTCGGATGTTGATTTTGCACCATTTAAAAATATGCCGGTAAGAGGCATTGTCGCACATAAGTGTGTATCGATGCCGAAGTCATTTTATGAAAAAATGGGAACCTTTGCTACAGGAATCGGTATGAAAGGCCTTGGCTACATTTCCGTTCTTGAAGGCATGGAGCTTAAGGGTCCGATAGTCAAGTTTTTATCTGATGAGAAGCAGAAAACTATAATCGAAATGCTTTCGCTGAAGGAGAATGACACGCTTTTCTTTATATCCGACGATACCAAACTTGTTGACAGGCTTGCGGGTCAAATACGTTCAGAGCTTGGCTTGCGGTTGGGTATTATCGATGAATCGCGCTTTGAGATGTGCTTTGTCGTAGACTTTCCGATGTACGGTATTAATGAAGATACCGGAAAAATTGAATTTACCCACAATCCGTTTTCCATGCCGCAAGGAGAAGCAGAGGCATTGGAAAAGATGGATCCGCTTGATATCATGGCTTATCAATATGACATTGTCTGCAACGGAGTTGAGCTTTCATCCGTTGCGGTTCGCAACCATAAACCGGAGGTTATGGTCAAGGCCTTTGAGATTGCCGGTTATACAAAACAGGATGTTGAAGAAAAGTTTTCGGCTCTTTACAACGCTTTTCATTACGGTGTGCCTCCGCACGCGGGCATGGCTCCCGGCCTTGACAGAATAGTCATGCTGCTTACGGAAGCTGAAAGCATACGCGAGGTTGTGGCTTTCCCAATGAACGGCAATGCGCAGGACTTAATGCTGATGTCACCCGGAACGGTTTCCGAGCAGCAACTCAGAGAGGTTCATATTCGTGTCAGATAGAGGTTAATTTGCGGGGAATGCAGCCGGCTGATATAATTTACCTATCAAATTTATCAGCCGGCAATCATCATTATTTCTGCGTATAAACGGCTGTTAAAGTAAATCCAAGAGATCGGAATGATACAGATGAAAATAATCCATATTTTATCGGCATTATTATTGGTTGCCTCGGTTTTATTATTATCGTCGGGTGTAAATGCCGGTACTGCTTCAACCCTGTCACCGTTTGAACAATTTGAAGGTTGGAGCATTGATGAATCAGGTATGTACACAAACGGAAAAGATATTTCAGACACCTTGGAGCGGTATGAAATTTTGGATGACATATTAACCGGTATAAATGATGAAGAATTACCGGGTTTTTATCCTTGTATTACCGAAATAAATGGATACAGTGTGAAAGATAAAAAAGTTGCCGTGCTGTTGTTAAAACGGGGTCATCTGCATATTTATGTCTTGTTTTCAAATGATGGCAGCACATGGAAGGCTGACGGGTATACATATCAACATGAGCGTGACGAACCGGAATATCGGTTGGAAATATCCGCTGACAGCTCCGGTTATTGGCTGGTGTTAAAGCATGAAGCAAACCACGGTACAGGCGTAAGTATTTTTGACGAGGTATGGATAAACCCCGATGGTTCAATTGCCGCGCAATACCCTCTTTCCGGTTGGGTTTGGTTTCTTCCGGAAAACACAAACCGCACTTGGGCAGAATACGTCGCAAGGCCTTACTATAACGGAGACTCCGTAATATCATTGGATTATGAAATAAATTTTCACTTCGATTATAAAGATAGGTTTCAAAGTGTATATTCTCCGGTTATTAGGGAGTATTGGGCATATGACCTGCAAAAATCCGAACTTGAGTTTATAAATTCCGACCCTGAATTGCCGTCGGAACTTAATGCAATTTCCGATTATATATCGGGAGATTACAGCATAATCGAAAGGTATTACCGGTATTATGCAGCACGTTTGGATGGCGGGATAATTTCAACACTTGAAGACTGGGAAAACCTGATGGAGTGAATTTATATATTTTGGGCAACATTTGAAATGCGATTACGGTGCGGGTATTTCACCTTGGAACCGGCGAAACATTGGACAGAGAGAGCGTGAGCTAATAATGAAGACAGTAAATATTAAAAGTTTAATAGCGGGTATCTTGATAGGCTCCATCGGAATAACCGGTGTATATGCCGCAGGAGTTGTAAAATCCGCTGCCTTCACAGATTCAAAATTCTTTATGAAGGGTAGGGAGGTTACCTTAAACGATTCGTTGGCGGTTATCCAAAAAGATGGAAGCGACGATGTGAAGGTTTATGCGCCTGTCCGAGAGCTTTTTGAGGAATTGGGTTATGAGGTGTTCCGGAATGAAGATGACAGTTCCATACGCGTTTATCCCAAACCGGAATTTGGAGTCAGGGAATACCGGGAGGAATCGCTGGCACTTCTTGCCGCAGATTATGACGAGGATGTATATTTATACACATTAAGCCCCGACAGAAACGGAGCCGTTGTAACTTATAAAAATATATCCAAACATTTTGAATGGATTTGTTATTCCCCGAGACTGGTAATGCCTCAGATGAAAGTAATGGATTATGACGGCGACGGTCAAAAGGAGATTGCTGCTTCGTTAAGCAACGGTTCCGGCACATATGTCAACATTGATGAACTTCATGTTGTTAAAATGCTTGATGAAAATATGACAGATTATAAATACCATGGGGATGATGTCCGAAGGGATGTATCGAAAGAAATATTTTACAGTTTTAACGAAAAAGACGGAAAAATATATATTCATCTGCAATCGAAAAATAATGCCGTTGAAGTTGATTTAACAATGTTGTACCCTGACGAACGGGATATTGATGTTTTTGGTTTTCTCATATATACCGATTATCTGACGTTTTCGTTGGAGGATGACGGAAAGATAAAAATGAGTGTTCATCTGTGTGTGAATACAAAGACTTCGGTGTACCCGCAGCAGGTTGCTGCAGTGTTGGCGGATGTATCATTTTCAAACGGCAAATTTTCATTGTCAGATGTAAGGATAACAGGGTATGAACCGGATATGTCTGAAGAAGCGAATATATTGCCGACAGGCGGATTAAAATTCTTAAGCAACACGGAAATAGTGACGGATGATGAAAAGATTGCTGTGAGCAATATAAGTAAAAACAGTTGGCCTGATTATTGCCCTGTTGCATATACAAGTGTCTTGATTGCAGAGGATATATCTGGAGCAACCGGGTTGATAAACGCAAAGAAAGGCTATTTTCAAACTCCTGTCGGTGATGATTTATATGATTTCGGGTTTCAATTTCAACTGCTTGCGGTCGGTGACACACAAACCTATGCATTATCGGATGATGTAAAATTCTTTTTTACTGATGCGCATGGAGGAGCTGCGGTTGAATTAAAGGACAGAAATGAATTTTCTGAAAAGACGGCAGACGGATATACCGCATGGGAAGCTGAAATTAAAGATAATAAGATAATCTCCTTAAAAAACATACCGCTAAGACAAACGGTGGCATACAGAGTCATATCCGCTGTTACGAATTACGGTGTGCCTCAATTGACGGTTATTCCGGTGATAAGAAATGAACATCCGTCTCTGCTTAACAATTATCGTTTTGATGAGATGGGTTTTGCAACGGCTACTTTTAAGCTCGCGCCCGATGTGAAAATATTTTTTAACGATTTCAGCGGCTCGAACGTGATCAATGAAAAACCCGGAACGTTTACTGATTTTTCACAAGGGTTAATAAATGGCAGATATTGTTACTTAAGTATAAACGCCGGCTTGGTTACAGAGATTAATAGTATCTATATCCCATAGGTATAATAAGAACGGTTTATCTAATGCCTAATGTATATTAAGCGTGTATTTAAGCGGTTACCTTGATTAATAGGATTTTAAGGATTACCTTGATTTTTTATTCTTTAATCGTATTAATCCTTAAAATCCTTTTAATCAAGGTTTACTTATAGATTAAGATTACCTATATTTTGCAACTGCACCCGTAAGTCTGCATATTGTTGTAAAAAAACCCCGCCGATGATGCATCGGCGGGGATTTTTTAAGCCTCATTCAAAAAAGTATATTGGGCAGTATACAAATCGTAATACGCACCTTTTTTATTCATTAACACATCATGATTTCCGGCTTCGCATATCTTTCCGTGGTCTATGTACATGATCGTATCGGCGTTTTTTATAGTGGAAAGTCGGTGAGCAATGATAAACGACGTCCGGCCTTTCAAAAGCTGCTCCAAGCCTTGTTGTAACAACAACTCGGTTTTGGTGTCAATGCTTGATGTAGCTTCATCCAAGATCAGTATTTTGGGATTTGCCAATAAAGCTCTCGCAAAGGAGATCAGTTGCCGCTGACCTACGGACAGCCTGCTGCCGCGCTCGTTCACTTCGGTATTGTAACCATTTTCCATTTCCGTAATGAAATCGTGTGCTCTGACAGCCTTCGCTGCGCTAATGACCGCCGCGTCTGATGCATCAGGCTTTGAATAACGGATGTTGTCCATTATTGTTCCCGAAAAAATAAAGCTGTCCTGCATCATTATACCCATTTGGCTTCGCAGGGATTTTAGCGTTACCGTTTTTATATCGGTACCATCGAGGAGAATTTCTCCCGAATCCAAGTCGTAAAACCGGCTGAGTAAATTGACGACGGTTGTTTTACCCGCACCTGTGGGACCAACGAGCGCAATGGTGTCCCCCGGTTTGCATTTAAACGAAACATTGTTTAATACAGGCCGACCGGGGTCGTAGCTGAAGGTTACATTGCGAAAATCGACGGAGCCGTTTATATCCGGCAGAATTCCGGCTCCGGGTAAATCTTTGACAATGACAGGTTCGTCAATCGCTTCAAAGATTCTTTCCAAATAAGTCATATTGACAACAATACTGTTGTAGACATTGGCAATGTTATTGATAGGCCCCCAAAACCGTCCCACATATCCGACAAAAGCCACCAAAACCCCGACCGTTATGCTCGAATCGCCAATCATCCACGAGACTCCGCAAACATACAAAAAAGCTGTTGTCCATATAGAAATGTTTTCGGCAGCGGGGCCCAACAAAAACATAATTCGGCATGCATCAAGCCATGTCTTTTTCACACTTCCGGCAACATCTTCAAAAATACCGAGGTTTTCATCTTCTCTCACAAACCCCTGGGTTATTTTCATTCCGGCGATGCTTTCGTGTATGTAGGCGTTCATATTGGACTGCTTTGCGCTGTTGAGCCGCCAAGCCACCCTCTGTTTTGTTTTGACAAAGTAAGTCACCGCGAATAGCAGCGGAAGCCCCGCCATGGCAGCCAGTGTAAGCTTTGCATTCATAAAAAGCATTATGACGACTATAACAACAAGGCTGAATAAATCGGCAACAAGGTTTATAACGCCGTTTGTGAGAAGATCACTCAGTGAATTGATGTAGTTTACAACCCTGACCAATATCTTTCCGTGTGGTCTGGAATCATAATAACTGAATGGCAGTTCCTGCAAATGCCTGAACAAATCGTCTCTCAAATCTCTGATTATTCCCTGACCCACCTGTGACATTGTCAGCATTTTATATCGCAGCAGAAACACGTTTACAAGCAGGGTAGCAAGCATTATGCCCGAAAGAATTAAAATAAGCGAAATACTTTTGTCGGGTATGGCGGTATCTATGGCGACCTTCATCAAATAAGGCGAAACAAGCCCGAGCATACCGGATATAAGCATGACCGCCATTGATGAAAACAACATCCCGGAATACGGAGCGATATATTTTTTAAGCCTTGCCAAATGCGCAAAATTAAACTCGCTGTCCTTTTCCAAAGTCTCATCGATATCAAATTTATTTCTCGCCATTACTCTGCCTCCTTTTTATAATCCCCATATTGGTTCATAAAGAGGTTGTAATAATAACCCTCAAGCCCGACAAGCTCGTCGTGGGTGCCGCGTTCGATTATTTCGCCTTTATCCAATACCAAAATCAAATCCGCAGACTTCACCGAGGATATTCTGTGAGCGATAATGAATATGCTCATTCCCGGGTTGTTTTGCTTTGTTTCTTTTAACGCCGCTTGTATACTGTGCTCCGTTTCCATATCAACGGCGGATGTGGTGTCATCCAAAATCAATATCGATGGGTTGACGGCCACAGCCCGCGCAAGAGACAGTCTTTGCTTCTGCCCTCCGGAAAGCCCGACTCCGCGTTCACCGATTATGGTGTCATAGCCGTCTTCCATTTCCTTTATAAAGCCATCCGCATCGGCTATCGTCGCCACCCTGAATACTGTTTCCATGGGAGCGTCCGGAACGCCGTATACAATGTTGCCTTCCACAGTATCAGAAAACAAAAACACATCCTGCGAAGCAATGGCGACATTCCTTCGAAGCCCAAAAAGTTCGTATTTCTTAACGTTTATACCGTCAACCAAAATCTCGCCGGACGTAACATCGTAATACCTGCCAATTAAATTTATGAGGGTTGTTTTACCCGAGCCTGTTGCGCCGACTATTCCCAAGGTTTTCCCCGGTTCGATTTTGAAGCTGATATTTTTCAACGCCGGTTCTCCGAGGTTATTCCTGTCATAGTTGAACCAAACACTTTTAAATTCGACCCCGCCTTTAATTTTGCCGGGATTTACGGCATCCTCGGGATTTTTTATGTATATTTTCTGACGCATCAGGTCAAATACCTTTTCAAGCGATGCGACAAAACGCTGAGTATCATTCATAAGCCAGCCCAACATTCTCATCGGGTTATTAATAGCCCAAAGGTAACCGTTTATTGTGATCATCTGCCACAGTTCCATTTTACCCAAAATCACAAGAATACCGCCGGCAAGCAGCAGGATAAAGCCCAAAAGCCCGGCACAGATTTCAAGTATGGGTAAATATTTAGCCCACACATGGGAACTGTCCACATTTCTCTGCCAAAAGGCTTGGTTTTCGGTTGTAAATTTATTTATTTCAAAATCTTCCTGCGTAAAAGCTTTTACAACCCTGTTGCCGCTGATATTTTCCTGACAAACAGTGTTAAGCCGGGAAAATTGCTCTCTTATAAGCGAAAAACGGGGTTTTATTTCTTTTGACTGTAAGAACGCACACGCCCCAATAACGGGAGCGAAAGCCAGAAACAACACAGCCATCTGCCAACTGATAGAAAATATCAATACGATTGCCGTGAAAAAAATTAAAACATTTTCAAATATCGAATAAATAACTGCTGCGATAAAATGCCTTATCGCATCCAAATCCCCGTCATTCGCGACATAATATCGCCAACTCTGTTGCTGTCAAAGAATGAAAAGCTTTGAACCTGAATTCTCCTGTAAATATCACGGCGTATGTTGAATAAAACAGATTGTGAGGCGCGCTCAAACGTGAAAATAAAAATATAACGCAAAATCATCCTGACAAATGTAACCGCTACCATTATCATAAGTAAGTTTTTCAAAACATCGTGATTTCCCTGCTGAAAAACTTCATCCACTATGCGCCCTGTTATATACGGATTGACAAGGGAAAGCCCTGCCACAACGCCGCATGTCAAAAGCGCAATAATAAAGGTTGCGAGATACTTCCTGATATAGCCCCATATCCATCGATAAGGACTTGTAGCCATAAATGCTCATCTCCCATATGATGTTGAGTCTCCCCGCAGCAAACCACAAGGTATTTACCTGACTCGCTTAATAAATATTCGGCAACCTGTAATTATTAATCCTTTTTTTAGCATATGTCAATGACTCATTAAACTTTATTTAACAATACTTGAATTAATAAATTTTGTGGTATATTCTTTGAATAAAAGAGATATTGCAAACAGATTGTTGATCACAAGACCGGTCATGCATTATTAACTTATGGGAGAGATAAGGAAGTCGGAATGAACACTTGACTTGATAAATGTTATAAATTAAAATAAAAAAAACGATTTTTGGAGTAAACCATGCAGAAGCTTATTCATCAAAACAGAGACAATGATATATAGCGCTTGCTTCCCATAAGAATTACGGTTATGCCGTTTATGGATGCAAGCGCTTAAGATGTTGCGCCTGTATGATGAATGACATAACTCTTTATTTGGTTATTTTGTGTCACCATACCGGTTTTTTATCGGGTGGTGATTTTTATTTTGCGGAAAAGTTGAAAGGTTGTGATGAAATGCGGCGTACAGATTATGCCGGGCCGGATATGCCCTGTGATTTGGCTTGATTGCAAATTCAAATTATGGAGGTCATTATGAAGAGTATAAACGGTAGGATTTCATATTCGCATGTTGAGGTTGAGCAATTAAAATATCATATCGGAGAAACGGTCAAAACGCGGGGGATAGTCTATAAAATCCGCGAGATGTCAGGGTTTGCGTTTGTTATTTTAAGATCGGGGAGAGCTTTGCTGCAATGTGTTTACTCGGAGGATTATTCAAAATTTGCTTTGTCTGAGTTGTCGGACAACATGAGCGTTATTGTAACCGGAGAAGTAATCGGAGACGAACGCAGCCGGATGGGAATTGAAATGCGGCTGACAGGGTTTGAATGTTTATCGGCTCCCGTCGAAAATACCCCTGTTGTAATCAACAACAAGGAGGTTGCCGCATCGCTTGAAACGCTGCTTGATTATCGGCCCATCACGCTGCGTAATGCCAAGGAACGGGCGATATTTCAAGTTCAGGCGGGTATATGCCGTGGATTTCGTAAGTTTTTTGATGAAAACGGTTTTACGGAAATTCATTCACCGAAGCTTGTTTTCAGCGGAGCGGAGGGCGGCGCGAATATTTTTAAGCTTAACTATTTTGGGCGGGAGGCATATTTAACCCAAAGCCCACAGTTTTATAAGCAAATTATGGTAGGGGTCTTTGAACGGGTATATGAGATTGCTCCGGTTTTCCGTGCGGAGAAGCATGATACCTCAAGGCACATCAACGAATACACGAGCGTGGATTTTGAAATGGGGTTTATTGAAAGCTTTTATGATATCATGAAGTTTGAAACAAAAATGCTTATAGAAACACTCGATTTTTTGCGGGGAAATTACACCGAGGAGATCGCATTGTTAAAAGCCGATGTACCGGTGTTTTCAGAAATTCCGGTTATGACATTTGCCGAAGCCAAGGAAATGGTTGCTAAGGTTTACAATCGAAAAATAACCGATTTTGAGGACTTCGAGCCGGAGGAAGAAAAGCTGCTGTGCGATATAGTCAAGAAGCAAACCGGAAGTGAATTTGTGTTTGTTACGCATTACAAAGCATCCAAGCGCCCGTTTTATGCCATGGATTCAAAGGATAACCACGAAGTAACCGATAGCTTTGATTTATTGTTCCGTGGTATGGAAATAACAACGGGAGGACAACGCATTCATGATTACCGGGAGCAGATTGCCAAGATGCAAGCCCGGGGAATGAACGTTGATGCATTTTCTAGCTATCTGATGGCACATAAATACGGTTTACCGCCGCATGGAGGCTTAGGCCTCGGGTTGGAGCGTTTTACCGCTAATTTGTTAGGGTTTCGGAATGTTCGCTTCGCAACGGGTTTCCCGAGAGATATTAACAGGTTGGAACCATAAAATGTAAATAAAAAACGCCGTATTCAGATACACTCAATTAAGTGCGTCTGTATACGGCGTTTTATGTGTCAAAAGCAGCTATGTATTGAAGAGTAAATTATATAAACGTCCTCGCCAAATCAACCCTTGAGCAGATTTACAACATCATAAAATCTGGAATTTGCTTGGGCAAGCATTGACATTCCGGCTTGTGCTAAAACAGAGTATTTCATTTTATTCATAAGCTCCTTAGCCATATCGGCATCCTCTATTCTTGAATTGGCGTCAGATAAACCTACTGATGTAACGCCGAGGCTGATATTTATGGCTTCAAGCCTGTTTTGAATGCTTCCCAATGTACTCCGTTCAGTATTTAGAATATTTAAAGCATTATCAACAATACTGATGGCTTGTGCCGCGGTTTCGTGGCTGAGTGTCTTAAGTCCGTGTTCCAATGGCGAATTAACGGTACTGCCTTCAACATTCGCCACACTGTCATAATTTGCGATACCGGTTTGGCTTATTCCATTGTAAATAGATGCGCTTTGCATATCAGCGGTAAAAAGTGTTAACCCAAGATCATGGGCATTGAGGCTAGGGATGCTGATATATAAATAATTTCCGGCATTGGCGCCGTTTTGAATTAATAATCCTTTGTAAACATACTCCGGATCATCAGGTGTAAGTATCCGTGTCGTCCCATCGGTTAGTACTGCACCGACTAAACCAAGACCGGTTAATAATGATGCCGGATTGGAAGTTAAATTGCTAAGAGTGAACTGCTTGCCTTCCCCTATACTGGTTATAACAAGTTTACCGGAATCGTTTCTAATAGTATAGCCGGATCTGTTAAAGCTCGATTGATTATTAGCAATAAATTCATCTAAATCGGCATAAGACGGACTGGTTGGGTTTATTTTTATAGTATTTGTATTTCCGAAATCATCTGTTATTGAAAGTTGTGTGGTTGTGTCATACCCCCAAGTTGTGTTGCTTGTTGTGTACATAGGCTTGTCGGAATAGCTTTCGCTAACCGAAACATAGCCACCTCTTTCTTTGGCTTGGATTACCAAGCGCCCACTGCCGTCTATGAGCGCTGTTGCAACTTCGTAGCCCGCTGTTGCTACAGGATTGGTTGCAGGTGGATTTGGTGCATTTTTATTTAATTCATCATTTATATATTTAATCATTAAGTCTTTAGCCGCTTGAGAGTTTTTGTCAGTTACAGGGGGGACAGCATATGGAGGATTTAAAAAAATAAGAGATTGGCTGAAATCAATAGTGCATGAACCCGAAGCATTCGGCCCTCCGACATTAATCGTTAATATTCCGGCATACTCTGAAACATTGATAGCATAGTTGCTTGTTATGCTTGTTGGGGGAGACAAATTCATATTATTAGAGCCACTGGAATTATTACTGACGGAGGTTGCATTATTAAATAAATTGGTTAGGGCATTTGCTCCGTCTTCTATGGACACTTTTCGGTACTTAGTGGAATAACCGCCATTCGGATAGTATATATTATCGCTAGTTTGAGTCGGACTTATGCCGATATTTCCGTTACGATCCCTAAAAATCGTTAATCCAACGCTGTTTAAAGCGGATTGTAACTCTGAAAATGTATTATAATTAGAATAATTGATGGTAATTTGATTATAAACCACCGAATCAACTATACTGCCATTTTGATAAGCCCCACCCCACAATTTAAAGGTATTGGACTGCCCGGCAAGAGAGCCTTTTATGCTATCCCAGAATGTGTCCAAATCACTGTATTCTGTCGCACTCATTAATCCATAGTGAGCATATGAAGAAGAAGATCGTGATGATCCTATTATTGAGTCATATGCGGTACCGCTCATTGAAACCCTCGACCCACTGCCTCCTTTTTCTTCGGTCTTTACTTGAATCTTGCCGGATACTATTGAAAAATCAGCTATTTTACCCAAACCATCAGCAGGGTTTTCAAATGCGTCCTTAAAAAAGTTTTTTCAATCCGTTAAGGTAAAACTGTTGCCGCTTGGGTTGTGAACGGAGAAATCCAGAGATGCGGTTACCGTCGAACGTAAGGGATCTGAAACTGTAATTGTAAATGTACCGCTTTGAGGAAACTCTAATGAAGTATCAAATTGATTCAAGTCAACAGAGGCATAATAACTTGTACCGGCATTCGCTGTGGCTTGCGTTCCAAAAGGCACATCCAATGGTGCGACAAATGTGTTCTGCGCCTCCACAACAGCAGGTGTATGCTTCGCGGGCAGAGTTTTAAGCCCGTAATCATATCCGTAATGACCGCTGATTGAGCCGTCAAACAATCGGATACCGTTATAGTTCGTGTCAGACGTAAATTTATTAAGTTCTGAAGTTAACTGAGCAATTTCATTTTGAACTTTATCCCTGTCGTCTATTGTGTTTGTGTCATTGGCAGCCTGCACACAAAGCTCACGCATTCTTTGTGCTATACCGGTCATTTCCGTCATTGCGCCGTCTGCAATTTTAATAAGGCTTATGCCTTCTCCAACATTTATACTTGCTCTTTCAAGTCCTCTTATCTGAGCTTTCATTGTCGTTGAAATTGCGAGACCGGCGGCATCGTCCGCTGCGGAGTTGATCTTTTTTCCTGAAGCAAGTCTGGCGGCATGATTTGCTTCGATTTTGCTATTTGTTTTTAAACGGTTGTAAGAATTTAAAGCACTGAGGTTGTTATTAACAATCATACCAACCCTCCCATTTTTTATATTGAGTTTCAATAAAAGTGCTAATGTAATCCAATTATACATTATTAACCATAAGTTATCAATGTGCTTAATTGTATAAAGCATTAAAGTTTTTATTCTTATGTCACCGGGCTTTGTTTTATTGATTCTTGACTTCGGGGGAAGTTTTTGCAATTATGTAATCATAAAATGCGTGAGGGCGGATGAAATGGATACCAATTATAAAGTATTGATGACCTTAATGGGTTTGGAGATTGGCGGTGCTGAGACGCATGTGCTGGAGCTGAGCAAGGCTTTGGCTCGCAGAGGGCTTGAGGTTTATGTCGCGTCGAACGGCGGCGTATATGAAGCCGAGCTTACACAGGCGGGGATTAAGCATTTTAAAGTTCCGCTTCACAATAAATATCCAAACAATTTAGTAAAGTCGTACCGTCTTCTAAAAAAAATAATTATACAAAATGACATAAAGCTTGTTCATGCCCATGCGCGTATACCGGCGTTTATATGCGGGATGCTGCATAAGAAGCTTGGCTTTCGCTTTGCGACAACGGCGCATTGGGTTTTCAACACATCCTTTCCTTACCGGATATTAGCGAATTGGGGCGAGCGAAGCCTTGCAGTCAGCGATGATATCCGCGAATATCTTGTTAAAAAATATGGCTTTGATGAAAAAAATATCTTCGTGACCGTCAATGGTATAGACACGGAAAGATTCTCGGTACAACCGGCCGGTACCAAGCCGCAGCGTGCAGAAACACCGCAAAACACTAAAGCTGCAAAGCCCAAAAAACCTGCGCCCTGCCGTATATTATCAACCTGCCGATTGGACAAGAGCCGATCTTTGTCAACGCATATGCTTATTGATGCTGCCGAAGATATTTATAAACATAACCCAAATATTGAAATAATAAGCGTCGGCAACGGTGATGATTTCGAAGTATTAAAAGCCAAAGCAACCGCCGTTAACAAACGCCTCGGTAAGGAGATTATCAAACTACCGGGCCAAAGCACCGACATAATTAAATATTTGTCGAAAGCAGATATTTTTATAGGCGTAAGCCGCTCGGCAATGGAAGCCATGGCTGCAAGCATACCGTGTATTCTGGCCGGCAACGAAGGATACATTGGAATTTTTGATGGTGAAAAAAAGTTTGATATCGCCATAGATACGAATTTTTGCTGTCGCGGTTGTGAAGCCACGACAGCGGAAAGAATAAAAAACGATGTCATAACACTTTTGGATATGAGTGAACCCGAAAAATCAAAAATAGCCGCATTCGGGCGAAAGGTGATAACTGAGCGTTATTCGGTAGAGCGTATGGCGGACGATGCGCTTGCAATGTACGAAACGCTCCGAAAACCTTCCAAAAAAACAGATGTGTTGGTTCTGGGATATTACGGCAGCCGAAACAACGGCGATGATGTGCTGCTCCGCACAATAATCGACAGCTTCAACAAAAAACAACCCGGTTTGAATATCGAGGTTATATCGACACGCCCAAGAGAGACGGAAGCAATTTTCAATGTTAAAAGCATTAATAAAATAAACCTGCCGGGTATACTTAAAAAGCTTAAAGAGACGAATCTGTTCATTGTGGGCGGCGGTACGCTGATTCAGGATTTGACAAGCTCGCGCTCTCTGACATATTATTTGCTTGTCATAAACCGGGCGATCAAACAGGGTGTCAGAACTATGCTGTTTTCAAACGGTATAGGTCCGGTGTCTTACGAGAAGAATAAACCGCGTGTCAAACGGACATTAAATAAGGTAGATATCATCACCCTGCGCGAGCCGGCTTCGGCTGAGGTGTTGAAAAAGCTTGAGGTTGACAAGCCTCCGATATATGTAACAGCCGATATCGCTTTCGGTCTGGAGTCCGAAGACACGGGCGCCGGAGCGCGTAAGCTTGCCAAGCTTGGGCTTGGGGCGAACGAGAAATACTTCTGCACAGCCATACGTCAATGGAAGAACCTTCCTGCGGACTTTGAAAAGAACATTGCCGGTTTTGTGGATTATATAAATGACAAATACAAACTTACACCTGTGTTTGTATTGATGCAGCCGGATATCGATGCCGAGATAACCAAGAGGATTTGCAATATGGCAAAGCCGAAATGCTATATAGTCAACGCATCCGATGGGCTTGACGAAACACTCGGTATAGTGGGTGGAGCACGTTTTGTGTTGGGAATGCGCCTACACACCGTTATCTACGCCGTCATGGGGGGCGTACCGGTGATTGGGCTTGTTTACGACCCGAAGGTGCAGGCATTTTTGGATATGATAAGCCAGACTTATTATACCGATGTAACCGGTCTGCAGCTTGAAAAGCTGAAGGAATTTGCTGATGTTGTAATGCTCAACCGTGAAGAGATTTCGGCAGAAATACTTGAAGCAAGCAAGGGAATAAAGGAGCGCGCTCTGTACAACACCGAGCTTGCGTTAGAGCTTTTGAATAAAAGGGAGTTTTAAATAAATGGATAAAAAAAACAAGATTTATGACAACGATAGCATCACATCATTGAAAGGTGCGGACAGAGTACGAAAGAGGCCTTCGGTAATTTTTGGCTCGGACGGTCTTGAAGGCTGTCAGCATTCAATATTTGAGATTATTTCAAACTCAATAGACGAAGCGCGTGAGGGCTACGGAAAACTGATCGAAATAACACGCCACGCCGATTGCTCGATCACCGTGCAAGACCATGCACGCGGCATACCCGTGGATTTCAATGAAAAGGAAGGTAAATACAACTGGGAATTAATTTTCTGCGAAATGTACGCAGGAGGAAAATTTTCGAACAACTCCGAAGAAAGCTATACTTTCAGCCTCGGACTGAACGGGCTTGGGTTATGCGCCACCCAATACAGTTCGGAATATATGGATGTTCTTATTTATCGCGATGGGTATAAATTCGAGCTGCATTTTGAAAAAGGTGAGAACATTGGCGGTATGGTAAAGGAACGCACCAATGTTAAACGAACCGGAAGCCGTACGACATGGCGGCCGGATTTGGATGTTTTCACAGATATCAATGTGCCGCTCAGCTATTATCTTGAAATTTTAAAGCGACAAGCGATAGTCAACGCCGGCTTGGTTTTTAAGCTGTTCGATGAAGAAAGCGGGGAAACCTACGAATTTTGTCATGAGAACGGAATTATTGATTATGTCAAGGAAGTATCGGGAGCCACCGGACTGACCGACATTGTTTTTTTGCAAAACGAGGCATCGGGCAAGGACAGGGAAGACAAGCCCGAATACCGCTTGAAATATGACATTGCATTCTGCTTCAACAATGAAGCAAATATGACGGAGTATTACCACAATTCAAGCTTTCTCGAACACGGAGGCTCACCGGACAAGGCTGTGCGTACTGCGTTTGTCTTTGCTGTCGATGCGTATATCAAGAACAACGGCGCGTATAAAAAGGACGAGAAAAAAATCACTTTCGCAGATATAGAAGAAAGCCTGATATTGATTTCAAATTCGTTTTCTACGATAACCAGTTATGAAAACCAGACCAAGAAATCTATCACAAATAAGTTCATTCAGGATAACATGACGGAATTTTTGAAAAAAAGACTTGAGTTCTACTTTATTGAAAACAAAGCCGAAGCCGACAAGGTAATGCAGCAGGTTTTGGTTAACAAGCGCAGCCGCGAAACAGCCGAAAAAACGCGGATTTCAATACGTAAAAAGCTGACGGGGACGCTTGATATAAACAATAGGGTCGAAAAGTTTGTCAATTGCCGTTCCAAGGATATCAACCGCCGCGAGTTGTATATTGTAGAGGGCGATTCGGCTTTGGGTTCCGTCAAAATGGGTCGCGATGCGGAATTTCAAGCCATTATGCCGGTACGCGGAAAAATATTAAACTGTTTAAAAGCGAATCTTGACAAAATTTTTAACAGCGAAATAATAACGGATTTGATAAGGGTTCTGGGTTGTGGTATCGAAATAAAAAGTAAAAATAAAGATTTAAATTCTTTTGACATAGACCAATTGAGATGGAACAAGGTAATCATCTGCACTGATGCCGATGTTGATGGGTTTCATATCAGGACGATGATTTTGACTATGCTTTACCGCCTTACACCAACGCTTATAGAGCGTCATAAGGTTTATATCGCTGAGTCTCCGCTTTATGAAATCACATCCGCCAAGAAAACATATTTTGCTTACAGCGATAAGGAAAAAAACGATATCGTCAAAAACATAACAGGAAAAGTTAATATTCAGCGCTCCAAAGGGCTTGGGGAAAACGAACCGGAAATGATGTGGCAAACCACCATGAATCCCGAAACCCGCAAGCTTATACTTGTACTTCCGACAGACGTTCACCGCACGGCGGAGATGTTTGACACCCTGCTTGGGGACAATTTGAAAGCACGTAAGGAATTTATTGAGGAATTCGGATATAAGTACATCGATGTAACCGAAATGGCCTAAGCTGTGAAAGAGGTAAATAATGTCAGATAATGTAATGAAACAAAACATAACCGAAACGCTCGAAGTCAATTATATGCCGTATGTAATGAGCGTAATAGTGTCCAGAGCCATTCCCGAAATCGATGGTTTTAAGCCTGCTCATCGCAAGCTGTTGTATACGATGTATAAAATGGGGCTTTTGACAGGCGGAAGGATTAAATCCGCAGATGTCGTGGGGCAGACAATGCGTCTCAACCCTCACGGAGACGGTGCGATTTACGAAACACTTGTGCGCCTGACAAGAGGATGCGACTCTTTGCTGCATCCGTTTATAGATTCAAAAGGCAACTTTGGCAAGCATTATTCCCGTGACATGGCATATGCGGCCAGCCGCTACACCGAGGTTAAGCTTGACCCGATTTGCAACGAGCTTTTCAGAGAAATTGACATGAATACCGTGGAGTTCGTCGACAACTACAACGGCAGTACAAAAGAACCTTTACTTTTCCCTGCGACCTTCCCCAATGTCTTGGTGACACCCAACTTAGGCATAGCTGTCGGCATGGCAAGCAATGTTTGCAGCTTTAACCTGAAAGAGGTTTGCGCCGCGACAATAGCGTTCATCAAAGACCGCGAATGCGATTTGCTTAAATATTTGAAAGCTCCGGACTTATCCACGGGCGGAGAGCTGATATACAATGAAAAGGATTTGAGAAGCATTTATGAAACGGGGCGGGGAAGCTTCAAGCTGCGGGCAAAATACCGGTTTGACAAAAAAAATTCCTGTATAGAAATAACGCAGATCCCGTATACAACTTCGCTGGAAGTTATTATCGATAGGATTATCTCATTGGTCAAGGCAGGCAAGCTGCGGGATATTAATGATGTTCGCGATGAAACGGATTTGCATGGGCTTAAAATTGCTATCGACATAAAGAGAACTGCCAATCCGGATCTGTGTATGCGCAAGCTTTTTTCCATGACTCCGCTTTGCGACAGCTTCAGTTGCAATTTTAATATACTGATAAAGGGCAAGCCGCGTACTATGGGTGTGGCGGAGATATTGAACGAGTGGCTTGCGTTTAGGTCGGATTGTATCCGAAGGCAAACAGCTTATGATATTGAAAAAAAATCAGAGAAGCTGCATCTGTTGGAAGGTCTGGCGAATATACTTCTTGACATTGATAAAGCGATAAAGATTATAAGGGACACAGAAGCGGATGCTGATGTAATTCCGAATTTAATGAAAGGTTTCGGGATTGATAGGGAACAGGCGGAGTATATAGCAGAAATTAAACTGAGGAATTTGAACAAACAGTATTTGCTGAACCGAATCAACGAACGTGACGAGCTGATAAAGCAAATCGATGATCTTCGGGACATATTGAAGAACGAAAGCCGCATACATGAAATTATTATTAATCAACTCAAGGAGGTTTCAAAGAAATACGGTGCACCCCGCCGTACGGAGATTGTGTCCGAATCCGAGGAACTGCCGGATGAAGAGGAACTGATTGATGATTATGGTATTCGATTGTTTTTGACCGAGCAAAATTACTTCAAAAAAATATCTCTTGTCTCGTTGCGCTCTGCGGGAGAACATAATGTTAAGCCGGGTGACAAGATAATTCAGGAGCTTGAGACGAGCAATAAAACGGATATCGTTATGTTTTCCGATAAATGCAATGTTTACAAGCTTAAAGCCCATGAGCTTGCGGACTGCAAGGCTTCGAGCCTTGGTGAGTATTTGACGAATCTTTTGGGCATGGATGAAAACGAACGCATAGTATACATGACGGTAACACAGGATTACAGCGGATACATGATATTCGCTTTTGATAACGGAAAAGTTGCGAAGGTTGGTATGGAGAACTACGCAACAAAGATGAACCGCAAGAAGCTTGTAAATGCTTATTACAACAAAGCCGGGCTTTGCCATATCGAGCATATCCGTGAGGATTGCGACTATTTTGCGCTTCGCGGCAAGGAAAAAGCATGTCTGTTTAATACATCACTGCTCACTCCAGTTAACACACGGAATTCGCCGGGCGTACAGGTTTATACACTTAAGAAAAACAGCTTTCTGACAAAGCTTATACCCTTGAGGCTTTGCGAACCGGAAAATCCGGGTTACTACAGAACGGAAAAAATTCCGTCCGCAGGGCATTTTATTACGGATAAGGATAAGAAGCATTTGATTTTTTAGGTACGTTAATAATTGTTACGGAGGGATATTAATGATAGCTGAAAGTATGAAAGGCCTTGTGGCGGGAAGCTCTGTCATCCGCGCCATGTTTGAAGAAGGGAAACGGCTTGCGGCTTTGCACGGAGCGGAAAATGTTTATGACTTTAGCTTGGGTAACCCATATGTCGAGCCACCAATAGAAATAAAGCAGGTAATAACCGATATTCTGCAAAACGAAAGCCCGAATTTTGTTCATGGCTATATGAACAACTCCGGTTATGAGGATGTGCGTGAAAAGATTGCCGCTTCGCTAAACAGTGAATTTAAAACAGGCTACTCAGGGAAAAATATTATCATGACCGTGGGTGCGGCAGGCGCATTAAACATCGTGTTTAAGACTCTGCTTGATCCCGGTGACGAGGTAATAGTATTTGCTCCATTTTTCGGTGAGTACAGAAATTATGTATCAAATTACGGAGGTAGGGTAGTAGTCGTCGCAGCGGATGCCAAGAGTTTCCAAATAAATCTTGAAGCCTTTGAGAGTGCGATTACATCCCGCACCAAGGCAGTAATCATCAATTCACCAAACAACCCAAGCGGCGTTATCTATTCCGAAAGCACACTTCGCGATGTCGCAGAGATTCTTGAAAAAAAGCAACGCGAACACAATCGTTCAATATATTTGATTTCAAATGAACCGTACAGAAAGCTTGCATACAACGATGCAATCGTACCTTATGTTCCGGATTTTTACCGCAACAGCATGGTTGCGTATTCATTCAGTAAATCGCTGTCATTACCGGGAGAGAGGATCGGTTATCTAACCGTACCCGAAAGAGTTGATGCTTTCACGGAGGTAATAGCGGCACTTAATGTTGCCAACCGCATTTTGGGCTATGTAAACGCTCCGTCACTTTTTCAGCGTGTGGTTGCGCGTTGTCTGGATTTGAAAGTCGATTTGGCTCCCTACCAAAAAAATCGTGATTTTTTGTATGATTTGTTTGTAAGGCTCGGTTTTGAATGCATAAAACCCGAGGGTGCGTTCTATATTTTTCCCAAGACGCTTATTCATGATGATACAGCGTTTTGCAACGAAGCAAAAAATCATAATTTACTTATTGTCCCCGGCAGCAGCTTCGGGTGCCCCGGTTTTTTTAGAGCTGCCTACTGTGTTTCATACAAAACAGTCGAAAATTCAGCCGGAGCGTTCGAAGCTCTGGCGAAAGACTATAAAATGTAATTCAATCTTTAAGTAAAATTATTTGCTTGTTATTATTTAAAATTTGGGAGCATGTTGGCACATAATAGTGACATGCTCTTTTTTATATTGAGATTTTCGAAACATAGGCCTGTTTTTCCGCAGCTTGGGAAAAACCGCTTGAAAATGTATATTTAACTTTTATACTTTATACAGTTGGTTACGGAGGTATGTGTATTGAAAATAAACATTAATATTGATGAGCGGTTTACAGAAACGGAAATCACGATCAACAGCGGACAAATGAGTGATGAACTGGAAAAGGTGATTGCTAAGCTTAGAGTTTTGGATTTTAAGCTTAGTGGGACAAAGAACAATCAGACTTATATTCTGGACACTTCAAAAATTCTGTATATTGATACCACTGATAAGAAGACGTTCATTTATACAAAAGCAGATGTTTACGAAACATCTCTTAAGCTTTATGAATTGGAAGAACTGCTGTCTTCGAATGACTTTTTTCGCGCAGGGAAATCGTGCATCATCAATTTCAACCAAATTCAATCGTTAAAATCGGACATAGACGGCAGGATAACCGTCACAATGGAAAACAATGAGAAGGTAGTCGTATCAAGACAATATGCATCATATATCAAAAAAAAGCTGGGGGTGTGAAAATGGACGATAATAAAAGCTTAACAGTAGAATTTGTAAAACAAACAATGATAACTTTTGCTGCCGCTGTCATTGCGGTATCTGTTGTTGGATGGTTTGTCGGAGACGCTGCAAAGGGAATGGTGGGTATGTTGCGCTTGGGTCGTGAAGGCCTGTCATATATTGCGCTTATGCAAATCTTCATTTTTTCGGCAGTTCAGGCAGTAATTAGGGTTTTACTTATATCAAATTTATTTATAAAGAAAATGATGCTGCTTTGGAGAATAGCATTTATGCTTTTAATGTCATTTGTATTGACAATAGTGTTCGCGGTGTTATTTCGTTGGTTTCCCGTAGGAAGCATTGAAGCATGGTTAAGCTTTCTGATTTCTTTTTCTGTGTGCATTGCTGTCAGTATACTTTTTATGATTGTCAAAACAAAACTGGAAGATAAAAAAATTATGGGGTCGCTGTCTGATTATAAAATAAAACGCAGGCAAGGGGAGGGTGATTAATGATGAAACCTGTTATATTTATGGATCATGTGCAAAAATCTTTTGGCGCCGGAAGGGTTTTAGACGATATCAACTGTTCTATCGCTGAAGGCGAGATATTTGGGCTTTTGGGTCCGAGCGGAGCGGGTAAGACCACGATTATAAATATTTTGATTGGGCAATTGAAAGCGGATGCAGGTCAAGCCGCAATTTTGGGAACAAGCTCCGGAAGACTGACTGACGAGATACACGCGCAGATTGGAATGGTGCTTGATAACAGTGGGCTTTATACACGTCTTAACTGTTACGACAATTTGGCAGTGTATGCAGAAATATTCCGCATCCCAAAATCTAAAATAAAGGTTGTTCTTGAAAAAGTGAAGCTTGATAATGCAATAAAAACGACTGTTTCCAAGCTTTCAAAGGGTATGACCCAACGGCTTGTGTTAGCCCGCGCTATCCTTCACAGCCCCAAGGTATTGTTTCTTGACGAACCAACGAGCGGACTTGACCCGTCAACCGTGCAGGAAATACACAAGCTGATATTTGAACTGCGGGAAGCCGGTACCACTGTATTTTTGACTACACATAATATGGAGGAGGCAACTAAGCTGTGTGATAAAGTATCATTACTGAATACAGGAAGAATTGTGGAGTATGGCTCGCCGGCGGATATATGCCGCAAACATAATACCAAAAAAACCGTCAGGATATTATTAAAGAGTGGGCAAAACCTTGAAATTCCGTGCGATGTAAGCTCAGCGAAAGTCGTAGCGGGGTATTTTGAAAACGGTGCAGTGGAATCCATACATTCGTCCGAGCCAAATCTCGAAACTGTGTTTATCACCCTGACAGGGAGGAAATTAGCATGAACAGAGCGGCAGCTGTTTTTAAAAAGCAATTAAAGGATACACTTAAAAATAAAATAATATTGGTACAATTTGTAATGTTCCCCGGAATGGCTTTAATATTTACAGAGTTTGTGGCAAAAACCAATGCGGATATCCCCGATAATTATTTTGTGACGCTTTTTGCTACTATGTATGCCGGAATGGTTCCGCTTCTTAACATGGCGAATATAGTATCTGAGGAAAGAGAAAAAAAGAGCCTGCAAATGTTGATTATGTCAAATGTGAAGCCGTTTGAGTATCTGCTTGGTGTGGGCTTCTATATATTTCTCCTCTGCTCGATTGGCGGAATGATCTTGGGGTTGACGGGAGGGTATACCGGTGCGGAGCTGCTGCGTTTTGTTTTGGCAATTGTTTTGGGTGTAATTTCGTCCCTTTTGTTGGGCAGTACAATCGGAATTTTTTCTAAAAACCAAGGAACGGCAACAGCATTGGCAATGCCTATTGCGCTGGTGGCTGCATTCGTTCCGATGGTAACATTATTTAATGAAAATTTGGCTTCAATAGCCAAAGTTTTATATACACAGCAGATTAGCTATTTGATCAATGATCTGTCTGTCTTAAATTTTTCATTCGACAGGTTTTTGATCATTGGAATAAACATGATTCTCTTTATGACTGTGTTTATTGTTGCTTATACAAAAGGCGATTTAAAGGACTGATTTATGGAAAAACTGAGCATATAGGGGCGAACGCTGTGTCCGCCCCATTTGAATTTTACTAAGTGATCTCAATAAGGCAAAGCCCAAAACGCTTCATCGGAGGTTGTGGTTCTCTCCGCTTTATCCTCGTCGTAATTAAGCGGGACGAGCATGTTTTCAATGTTTCCTTTGTAACCTTCCTCTGCGCCATAATAACAGTCGGTTGCACTTGAGAAGCGGAATGTATTTTTTGTCATGTATTCGCGATAATTATTCATATTAAATTTGGTTCCGTTCCATCCGGCGTTTTTATTGGCGACTAATTTGGTGTCATCAACAAGTGCCTCGCGCAGCATCGGGAGGTTTACATAGTTTCCGGATTTATCTTGCAAAATCAGTCTGTATGTGGGATCGAGCATTATCCACTGTCCCAATTTTTTCGAATAGGCGTGTACTACCACATGGCAATCGTTAAAATATTTTTCTTTGGGCATACATGTGATATGCTTTGCCGGAATCCCATATACCCGCAGCATTTCGGAAAGTAGGATAGAAAGCCCGCGACAATTGATCGCAGACGAATTTTCCTTGCAGTATGCAACTATGGCGTTAGCATCCCTGGCTTCCGGCATACCGGAGTTTCCGTTATGCTCAAAGTTATCACATACCCAATTCATAAGAGCGAGCATCAGATCAACATCACTCAAACCGGATGTTATTCCGTCCAAATCGTATTCAGCGATGAGCGCTTCATAACCGTCCCTGTTATTTAAGTCATATGTGAAAGGAATCGTTACACCGTCGTCCGCGTATTTGGTAAAATCGGTGAGCTGCTCCAAACGCTCGGAATATGTGAATTCGGGTATATTTCGATAAAAGTCGTGATTAATGGCAGTGTTTGAGATTTTGTCAAGGGTAAGCCCGTCTGTATCTCCATATTGCCTGTAAGTGCCTGACAGAGTTTTTTCGTTTGTCAAAGCCAAAGTGATTATTGCCCTGTTTGCTTCGTCATTCATAGAAAGTATCAGACTATTGCCTTTAACCTCCCATGACACGGGAAAATAGTTGAAGTTTTCTTTGATGGAAGAAAGCATAACCTTTTCGATATCGTCACTTATATATACATCACAAATAACATCGAAATTCGCACTTTTGGTGGTTTTTACTTCACCCTTCCATCTGCCTGAAAATGGTGTCAGCTTACTCAGAGCTTCTTCGGCAGCTGCGTTTTCGGAGGCTTTTTGGATACTTCTGATTTCGGATGCGCCACTTAAAGACTTGATATTAATCCGTTTTGAAGCATTTGTATTCATAGAAACCTTATTTTTATAAGTGCTGTTATCAACCGTTAAACTGCCGGAAAAGCTGTCGAATTTGATTTGATAATCATCCGCATTGGCAACCTCGATATCAACCCGGCCGGAATGAGTGTCCACATTGAGTGAATCTCGGTTTTGAGTATTCAAAAGCTTGATACTCCCGCTTAAATTGCTGGTATTTAACGTGCTTTCACCGCCGTCTGCGGTTATATCTCCGGATATGTTGTTAATATCTATATTGTTGTAATGATCATCGGAAACGGATATTTGCCCGCTTGTACTTTCGAACTTGGCATTTTGGCCGCTTATCTTGTTTGCGAATACTGTACCGCCGCCTGCATTAATCGACATTTCCTGAACGTTGCAGTTATTTATATCAACTGCTCCTCCTATCGTTTCGAGCCGGAGATTATCGGCGGACAAGCCGGAAATGGACATACCGCCAATGATGCTTTCATGTGTTATTGATTTTAAATCAATATCCTCCGGAATCGTCACAACAACTGTGCCACATGTGGCATCGGGGTTTTCCGGGTTAACCGCTTTTCCCAGATGCTTTAAAACCTCCGGAAGCCAATAACCCAAATGTGTATGTTGGTCTGCTTTAAGATTTCTGCTGTAGTCGAAATATTTTGCGGATAACACGCCGTCAGTGCCGGTAATTTCAAACTGTCCGTCATACCATTGGTAAAGCCTGATTTGAACATTTTCGCCGCCGCGTTTGATTATGACATTTTCATCTACAAACGAAAGGTCGATTTTCGAAATGTTTTCAAAAGTCTGCTCTATCAGCTTTGCTTCGTCGTATACCAATAAACTCAACTGCTCGACCGTGTATGTGGTTTCATCGGTTATTTTTGCCCAAGGCCATCCTCTGAACCCCGAGCTGCCTGAACCCCATGCTTTGGCTGTGTCAGCCATTCCTGCCATCGTTTTTTCCAATTCGTCAGCCATATTTTCAAACTCTTTGAATTCTTCCGATGCGGTATATTCTTTTGCCAAGTTTCCCATTTCCTCGGCCCATTTTTCCATATCTGCTATAGCTGCATATTCTTCCAACGATCCCAACAATTCCGATGTCATTTTTACTATATCTTCGCCGGTATAGGACAGTATATCCTGAAAAGCAAATTTTGCATTGTCATTCGAATCATAAATCTCCGCCCCACCGCTCTTGGTATCGATGTTGATTGTCTTGGAGGCGTTTTGGTTTAAATCGGCTTCTTTATTGTAAGACTTATCGCCAATTTGCAATTGTCCGGTGGAGCTTTTAAACTTTATTCGGAAATCATTCGCGTTATCAGATACGATATTTACAGTACCCGAAAAAGTACTGACATCGATGGAATCTGCATTTTGTGGATCGATTATGCTGACGGAGCCGGATTGACTGCTGACTGTCAGCATACCTTCGCTGCCATCCATTAAAAATACCATACCTGACAAACTGTTTATGTTTGTTTCATTGAAAGATATGTTGTCTGCGCGGATACCTCCGCTTACATCACTTACCAGAGCATTTTGGCCGCTGATATTATTTGCGTACAGACCTCCGCTGATAGTACTGATATCTAAATTCTGTGCATAACAATCATTTACGCTTATTCCCCCGCTTATGTTGCTGAGACTGCACTCGTTTGTATTAAGACCGGAAACATTCAAATAACCGCTGATCATGTTTGCATTTGTTTTTGTTAATTCAACACCCTCGGGGACAGTAACAACAACCGTTAATTGCTTGTCTTCGGGGTTTTCCGGGTTAATGCCGCGATTGAGGTATTTCAACACTTCATTAAGCCAAGGTTTTGTTGATAAATCTCCGATTTTGACAAGTCTGCCGTCATCAACATATTTTAAGCTTAAAACACCTTCGGTTTCGGAAAGAATGTATTGGTCGTCGTACCATTGATAAAACCTTACATGAACACTTTCTCCGCCACGTTCAATTATGAGATTTTCTGTTAACAGTGATATATCAAGCTCGGTTATATCATTGAAGTCAAGTTCAACAAGCTTTGCCTGCTCATAAATCAATTCCGCCAACTCATCGACAGTATACGCTTTATAACCTCCATTGGATTTTCCCGAATCTGAATGATCTTTAACAACAACTTCCGATTCCTTAACCGGTTGTGGCGTTGATTCGGCTGCCCATGCGCCGGTGAATACCGATGTCATAATAAGTGCGGTAAGCAGAATAAATGATGTAAAGGTTGTCAGTTTGCCTCTTTTTTTGAATTTCATAATTGCAGTCAGCCTCTCTTTCAAATCTTTTTTATTTTCGTTTATGGCAAGTGCCGGCCCGATTGCTCTGTTTGCTGACGCCGCTGTAATCAATATAATGCCGTATTCCTTCTTTTGGTCGCTGTTCAATGATTTAATAACTGCCTCATCGCAAGCCAGCTCGCAGGCGCGGTTAATCTGCTTTGTCATCAAATAGACAAGCGGGTTAAACCAATGGATGCAAAGTGTGAACCGAACAATCCATTTGTAAAGTAAATCCCTTTTCTTCATGTGATTTAGCTCATGAAGCAATATGTATTTCATTTCCGATGTACTGTATTCCCGGTCCGGCAGTATTACATGCGGATGAAAAAGCCCGGTCAACATGGGTGTTTTGGCAAACCTGCTTGTATAAAGAGGCGGTTTGCTTCTTATTCCGAGTATAGCGCAGCATTCCTCATAAACAGATAAAACTTCTTCACTTACAGAGCTGCTGTATTTTTTTACAGTAAAAGATAAGCGTAAATATCCAACCGGCATCCGTGACAGCATAAAAACAAAACCCAAAAACCAAATGCTCCATATATTACTTAATAAAAATTTAGTTAAACCATTAACTGCGGATGTTATTTGGGGAATACTATTAAAACCGGCTGCTTTATCCGGAGCATTGCCGATATCTGTGCGTTCAATATTTTGAGTCAATGCCGGTGATTTGTTATAAACATTTGCATATGCGTCCGGTTGTGAACTGTCGGGAATCAGTTCTTCATTCGGCTGACCGGTGAACGCAGTAAATTCTGCAGTAGGTGTGTGAAAAATATTTTCACTTTCATGATCTTCAATTGTTTCCAAAACAGGTTCTTTGCCTGCACCGGCGGGAGCATGGAAGCCGATGCCGTTGCCCTCCGGTTGATTGACGGAAATGTTATCACCGGAAATAGGTTCGGTGTTCAATGAAGGTATCGAGGTAATTTCGGCGTAATAATTTGATATTGAACCAATCAAGTTTACTTCGGCCGAAAACGGAAGCAGTAATCGTAAAATCACTACAATCCAAACATAATGCTGCCATGCTTTTGTTACTCTGTTGCGAATGAACGGCTTTAACGCGCATAATAATATAATCATCAAGCCGCCGGAAACTGAGAGCGATAGCAGTATTCCAATAAACAGGTTCATTTTTCAATCTCCCCCAAAAAGTAATCTCTCAACTCAATTATATCCGCTTCGGACAGCTTGTTATCGTTACACAGAGCCGCGACAAGGCTTTTTGCACTGCCGCCGTAAAGTTTTTCGATCATGTCTCCGGTTTGATATTCAACATATTCCGCCTCACTTATGTTTGGAGTGTAGTACAGGGCCTCAAGCTTCTCTGCCGAGATGACCTCTTTATCAGTAAGCCTGCGAAGAAGCGTTAAAACCGTTGATTTTTCCCAATTCATTTCCTGCAATTCCACGCGTATTTCCGTCGAGGAAACGGGTTCGCATTTTTTCCATAAAATTTTCATAATCTCAAGCTCTGCGTTTGAAATTTTCTTTGCTAAGTTCATACAATCACCTCTCATATGAAGCTTGTTGTCAGAAAAGCATTAAGCTATATCTGCAGGAATGACAATCAGTGTTGGTCTACAGATGTAACATGGACTTAGTTTACATGCGTAGACCAAGTTTGTCAAGAGAGAATTTATTATTTTGATATGGTGATATTGCATTGAAAAGCTGACCTTTGTTCGACTTTTTATTGACTTTACAAAATCTGTATGCTAACATGATACGGATTTATAAGACTTATTGTAAGTATAGTAAAGACAGGGGGTTGGAACATGGCCGAAGAACTTTTTAGAATGGAGAATATCTCAAAAAGCTTTCCGGCGTAAAAGCATTGGACAATGTGTCTTTCTCGGTTAACAAAGGAGAGGTTCATGGTCTTTTGGGAGAAAACGGCGCAGGAAAATCCACCCTGATGAAGGTTATGACCGGTGTGTATAAGGCAGAAGCAGGTTCTATTTACATTGAAGGAAAAAAGGTTAATATAGATTCAATATCCAAGGCTCATGAGCTTGGCGTAAGTATCATTTTCCAAGAGCTGATGCTTTGCCGTCACCTTACGGTTGCGGACAATATCTTTATAGGCCGTCCTCCTGGCAAAGGTGGGTTTATCAACGACAGACAGATGCACAAAGAAGCTAAAAAATATTGGAAGAATTGGGTATCAATATTAATACTTATGATATTGTCGGTTCGTTAAGCGTTGCCAAACAGCAAATGGTAGAGATCGCCAAGGCGATTTCTTACAATTCACGTATTTTAGTGTTGGACGAACCCACGGCAACTCTTACCGAACGCGAGATTGCCCAACTCTTTGTAATTATCCGTAATTTGCAAAAAAAGGGCGTGGGTATGGTTTATATATCCCATCGTATGGATGAGCTTTACCAAATTTGTGAACGCGCCAGCGTTCTTCGGGACGGACAGTACATTGGAACACGTAAGTTGAATGAAACGACTCTTGATGAATTGGTTAACATGATTGTTGGCCGTTCTTTGGAAGATAAATACCCGAAATATGAACGAAAAATAGGCGAGGTAGCCCTTGAAGTGCGTAATCTGCATAAAAGAGGCGGCAGACTGCCATTGAATGTGGATTTCTTTAACGTACGCAAAGGAGAAATTTTGGGGATCTCCGGACTTGTGGGCGCAGGACGGACCGAAATAATGCGTTGTGTTTTTGGTGCCGATAAACCCGAAAAGATGGAATTGAAGCTGAACGGGAAGTCTATAAAAATAAAGTCGCCCATTCAAGCCATAAGCAACGGAATGGCTTACGCTACCGAGGATCGCAAGTATGATGGTTTGGCGCTTGGTTTGGATGTGGAGTACAACACCAATATGGCTCATCTGCGTGAGCTTACCAAGTTTCTTTTTGTCGATGACAAAGAGGGCGCACGCAACGCTGAAAAATACAGGCAGCTGTTGAAAACCAAAACGCCATCTTTGCGGCAAACCTGCAATAATCTGTCAGGCGGAAACCAGCAGAAAGTCGTTTTGTCAAAATGGTTATGTAATAATGTAAAGGTTTTGATAGTGGATGAACCCACAAGAGGTATTGATGTGGGTGCAAAATATGAAATATATCAATTGTTTAATAAATTAAGCGACCAAGGTGTTGCAATAATCATGATATCATCCGAACTGCCTGAAATTTTGGGTATGAGCGACCGTATACTTGTAATTCATGAAGGTTCACTCAATGGGGAATTGGACGCGAAAAAGACCACCCAAGAAGAAATTTTATACCTCGCAGCCGGTTATAATAAGCTGGAGGGCAAGTCTGCCCCCAAAGTATCATAAAGGAGAGTGAAGTGAATGGCAGCTGATAAAGAAACTGTCGTATCGGACGCACCAAAACAAGGCAGTATAGGGAGTCGTTTTTATGGAAATCTGAGTGTTTCTTCAAAACGCGCAGTATCATCAATGGTTGTTCTTCTTGTGTTATTTGGTATTTTTGCTTTTTTCAACCCACAAGGTTTTTGTCGGTTAATAACCTGCAAAACCTGCTTCAGCAAATTGTTACATACACCATTATTGGCTGCGGTCTTACGTTTTGCTTGGTGTGCGGAGGCAACGACTTATCGGCGGGTGCTTCAATGGCTTTGTCCGGCATTATTGTGGTATTGATGCTGACACATGGTTTTCCGTTATGGATAAGTATTTTGGTATGCCTCGGTATGGGTATTTTAACCGGCATCATGAACGGTTATTTTATTGAAATTCTCGGTGTTGTTCCGTTTGTGGCGACTCTTGGCACACAGTGGGTTTACCGCGGTCTTGCCAATGCCATTGTCAACGGTGCTCCGGTTTACACCACGGGGATTCCCGGAAAAAGCTGTACAGGCTCAGTTTTACAAATTGGGCGGAGGACGGTTTGCCAACGGTTTGCCTTACAGCGTGATTATCGCTTTGGTGTATGCAATTATTGTGGGCATTATGCTTGCCAAATCCCGTATTGGACGTCAAATTTATGCTTGCGGCTCCAATCTTGAAGCTGCGAAGCTTTCCGGCATTAACGCCGTCTTTACACGTATGTTCGCCTATTGTATGAGCGGCTTTTCGGCGGCTATATGCGGTATTTTGGTAACCTCACGTTTAAACTCCGCGCAGCCTACAGCGGTACAGGTTATGAAATGGAAGCTATTGCTGCGGCTGTGCTCGGCGGTATTTCCATATCCGGCGGGGAAGGAACGATAATGAATACGGTTATTGGTGCTCTTATGATGGGTGTTATCCGCAATGGATTGAATTTGAACAGAATTAATTCATTCTGGCAGACAGTTATAATTGGCCTTATTTTGGTCATTGCGGTTGCGATGGAGGTTCGCCGGCATCGCAGAAGCACTTCGGGAGCCATATCACCTATAAAGCAGTTGTTTAACATGTTTTTTAAGAGCCGTAAGGCAGAATAAACCTGTAATTAATTTAACCAAATATTTTCAGCCTTTATATAAAGGTTGTGGAATATAAATAAATGTATATTTTTCCGGTTCTTAATGAACTCGGAAAATATAAATTATAAGGAGGAAAAAAAATGAAAAAATTAATTACCGCAGCCGCATTATGTGTTGCAATGGCCATGGGGCTTTCTGCTTGCAGCAGCACCCCGGCCGCCACGCCTTCACCCGCGCCTTCGCCCGTACCGACTGAGAAAGTTGCCGAAGCAACTCCAACACCGTCTGCGGTTCCGGCAGATGAAAAAGTTATTTATGTTATCGTTAAAGTTCTTGGCAACCAGTACTGGTCTGTTGTTCAGGCAGGTGCAGAGCAGGCCGGAAAAGATCTTGGATGTCAGGTAGTTATTGTGGGAACAGCCGCCGAGTCTGATATTGAAGGACAGGTTCGCTACCTTCAGGATGCGGTTTCCGCAAAAGCGGACGGTATCGTAATTGCCCCACTTGACAGAGTTTCATTGGCAGCACCGATCAAAGAACAATATCAATCAGACACACCAATCGTTTTAATTGACTCCAGTGTTGACGGCGAGGATTTCGACGTTGCATTAATGACCAACAACGTTACCGCAGGCCAAATGGCTGCCGAAGAACTGCTTCGCAGATTGAAAGACAGCGGTCTTTCCGAAACAGAGGATTCTGCTATTGCCATTCAGGTAGGTTCAACCGGATCTATGGCAATCAATGATCGTTTGAAAGGTTTCTATGCATTTTGGGATGAAAAAGCGCCTAAAGCTTGGAAGGTTTTAAAAGACGATGTTAAAGTTAATGACGGTGATATTGCAAAAGCTGTTGCTTTCTGCCAAGACTTCATAACAACATATCCGAATCTGAAAGCTGTATTCGGACCCAATAACGGCTCAACCGTTGGTTTTGTTACAGGTTTGACAGAAGCAGAGCGCAAAGACCTTGTAATGGTTGGCTTTGACTTCTCATCAGAAATTGAGACAATGATTCGTTCAAACGATTATATGGTTTCATCAGTATTGCAGCGTCAATACTTTATGGGATATGACGGCGTCAGAATAGCTCTTGAGCTTGCTAACGGCGGCACAGTCACAGAAAAAATTATTGACACAGGCGTTTCGTTGGTAACACCGGAGAATGTTGATTCCGCTGAAATACAAGGAATTATCCATCCTGGTAAATAATTTTGCCGGCAGTAATATTAATGTTGTAATGAAGTATCTGTTCGGGCGTGAGTTAATCACGCCTGATTTTTTTGTGCTTGACAGGAATAAATATACATAGTATAGTTACATAGTGAAGTAGGTAACCAATAAACAAAGGAGGGGTAGAATGGCTCTTGATTTTTCCAATGACAAGTCTATTTTCTTACAGGTTGCCGGAATGGTTGAAAATGATATTTTACGCGGAATCCTGTGTGAAGATGATCAAGTCATGTCTACAAACGAGCTTGCGCGGCTGTATAACATAAACCCAAACACAGCCGCAAAAGGGATAAACATGCTTTTCACGGACGATATCCTGTATAAAAAACGGGGTGTTGGTATGTTTGTCGCGCCAGGTGCAAAGGAAAAGATATTAAAAAAGCGGAGAGGTGAATTTACGGAACTGTATGTACAACCGCTTCTGCGCGAGGCAAAGACCATAGGTATTAATAAGGATGAATTGGTAGAGATAATACGGGAGGGAAGCGAATGAAACAGTTATCGTGTCAGGGCATTACAAAGAATTACGGAACAAAGGTTGCATTAAATGAAATAAATCTCAAGCTGGAGCCGCATAAAATATATGGCTTAATAGGAAGGAACGGTGCGGGTAAAACCACGCTGTTGGGTATTTTATCCGGGCAGAACCCTGCGACAAATGGCAAAGTTGAATACGCAAATGAATCCTTATGGGAGAATCAAAACGCGTTAAATGAGATATGTTTTTCCCGGGAAATAAATCCTTCGGTTATGTTTGGCACGGATTCGAGAAAGATTAAGGTGATTTTAAAGACTGCGGAAATCATGTTCCCTTATTGGGATAAGAAATATGCAGATGAGCTTGTGCAGATGTTTGAGCTTGATATAAAAAAGAGGATAAACAAGCTGTCAAAGGGCATGCTGTCTGCCGTTACCATAATCATTGCGCTTGCGTCAAAAGCACCGATGACCTTCATGGACGAACCTGTAGCCGGGCTTGATGTTTTCATGCGGGATTTGTTTTACAGATTGCTTGTACAGGAATTTACACAAACCGAACGTACCTTTGTAGTATCCACACATATCATTGATGAAGCCGCAAATGTGCTTGAGGATGTAATAATTCTCGAAAAAGGCAACATTGTAAAGAACGAAAATACCGAGGATTTGCTTGCACGCCACCGCATGGTAAGCGGAAAAGACACTGAAATAGACGAGCTTTCAAAAAAATACAGGGTAGTTCACAGTGAATCGGTTGGGCGAAGCAAAACAGTTTGCTTGGAAATCGGTGATATGCAATCATTTGAAACAGATATCAGAAAATATGATGTGGATGTTTCGCAGGCAAGTCTTCAAAAGCTGTTCACACAATTGCTGTAAGCTATTTTACCGAATAAGGGGAGAAGCTGATGGAAAACGGATTGCGCCGCAATATAAAGCTTATATTTTACTATTTTATCGCTGCCGTGCAGCAATGGGTTATTTTAATGATAATGATAATTTTTTATGTAACGGTTCTTAAATACGATGCAGCAGCTATGGCTGTGAGTTTTTCTATATTGGTACCGATGATAATGGCAACACAAAGCATCATAATTACCTTTAAATATACAGTCGGTTTCGGAAGCTCAAGAAAGAACTTCTTTTTGGCAGGGTTAATTAACAAACTGTTGTATGCCGTTTTTTTTACATTATTGGCATGCACTGTATTCCTGTTGTATGAATCTGTTCCCTTCAACATACCGTTAGCCATTTTTTTATTGTTCGTTGTATCAATGCTTGTGGGGGTATTGGGGGAATTTTTCGGGATATTGATGTATAAATCGGCGGTATTGGGCTTTGTAATATATATGCTTTCAATACTGGGTGTAACATTTTTATTTTTGGGATTGTTTTTATATTCGGTCAATAGCGGGAACGGAACGAACCCATTGGATTGGTTGTATTCAAATGCGGTTATAATCGGCGCAACCGGAATATGCGCAGTTACAGCCTGTGTATTTTCTTAATTAATTGGGTTATGATTAAAAAAATTGAAATAAAAAGTTGAACGGCTGAAGGGGGAAATTATGAGTAAAAAAGCAATCCTAAAGGTTTTTAAATACCATGTTGGCAAATATGCAAAGCTGCAGATGTTGGACACTTTATTGGGGTTTTTGATTGGGTTTATCGCGGTGACTGTAGTCGTTAGGCTTACAAAAGCGGATACATACTCGAATATCGGAACCTTAATCGCTACGGTAATGTTTATTTTAAGTGGATTAATATTAAGTACAGTGAGTTTTACGACGGATTTTATAAACTCTGTAAAATTTAATGTGACAAGAAAAAATTATATTGCGGGAACACTTCTTTACTATACAGCTGTTTCGATTGTCGGTGCGGGTTTTACTTTGCTTTATAAATTGGAGACAGTAATGGCAGATTTTATTTATAAAGGGAGCGTGAGCCTTGAGCCTAATATCGGAATGTTGTACGACAAAGCTCTGCCTGTGTTCGGAATCTGCCTATTGATGGTTGTCTTTGGGATAATCACCGGAGCTGTATCGTTAAGATTTGGAAACAAAGGCTTCCTTATTATATACTTCACATTTATCATTGGGATTAATGTTTTATCGATGTATATAAAACAAACAAGGGAGGTTTTGAGAAGTATCGGGATAGTAGATTTATTTTTTAACGCAGATACATCAGTAAAAATTATAGTTGCTGTAATTGTTGTATTGGCGGCAACAGGTGCGAGTGTTAAGGTTCTGATAAAAAATGATATACCGACGTAGTAGGTGGTTATTGGTATGCAGATGTAAAATACCGGCATTATAAAAGCAGCGAAATGAATAAACCCTGATTAAGAAGGATTTAAATGATTATCATGATTAAAAGAACAGAAAATCAAGGTAATCCTTTAAATCCTATAAATCAAGGTTTATTCATTACAGCTTCATCAATCACTCCAATTCCACGGGTCTCAAATCCGTAAAGTCCTCATTATGCCTGATATCCGTCAGCAGCAGACTGTAACATAATTCACTTCCGCCAAGTTCATCCCATTCAAGTCTAAGCTCTCCGCTCACCGAAAAATCCTCTCCGGCTTTCCAACTTACCTCATTCGTGCCATCCCCGAAATTCTTTTCGAGATATCTGAACGCCAGTTTATCTCCGTTCTTTAGCTTATCATATCCCTTTTGAATGATAAACCCATCCTCGTAACGCACTCCAAGTATTTTACCGTCGGGATGTTTTTCGCTGACGGACACAATCAAGTCGCATTCCTTACCGTTAAGCTCCGCAGGAACTGCAAAAAGCGAAAGGTTTTCGGCGTTGTTTATTCTGTACATACATATATTTTTGCCATTGATTTTTGGCCAAAAGGAGGTTACGCCTGCTGCGATCGTTTCATCTGGCATGTCAAAGCTTTCACGCTTCGGATCGCTTTGTATACCGACCATTCTGTAACGTTTTCCCTCTATAGGCTGCCATACAGTCAGCTCTGCACTTATTATCTCATCCGCATATTCAAGAGCATATCCCGCGTTACCGGCAGAACGGCTTCTCGCTGCCTTTCCGGCAGTGTTTCCTGTTCTGAGCATATTATAAAAGTTATATTGGTATTGGGTATAGTCATCATTTATATTCAGAGATGCATAAGTGTTCAACGACATGTTGCCGTTCTCCTTCGCTCCGTAGATATAAAAAGTACTCAATCCATACAAATCGATATTGGAATTATGCCTGTTGTAGACAACTGCGTCATCAAGGGCTGCGAAAATATTTTCTGTCTCATATGGATATAAATCCGAAAGCTTTGCAGCCATATCCCCTATGTCCACCATATCACATTCGCTGTCACTTGGGCTTCCCAATCCGAAGGTTTTTGTCCTGCTGCGTTTTCCCGCAAGTGTTGTAAAAGTTACAGGTCTTTGGTTAATCATCCCATTTGAACAAAGGTTCATCAACTCGCCCATTGCATCCATGACATGTGCCGCTTTTGAAGGGTCGATGACCGACATAGTCAGTATTTCGTCTGATGACGTCTCGTAGTACTGCATATATTGATCCGTTATAGCCATACCAAGCTCCGCGCCGTCTATCGCGGGATTATTATTTAAAACCGATAAAAAGTTGTAATCCCAACCATCACCCGGTTCCAAATCTTCTGAGGCTATAAGATAACGCGCGTAATCCGAAGCCACAATTGCCATTTCGACAGTCGCCATAAGACAGGAATCAAAGCCCAAAAATTCAAGCTTTTTTTTATCTGCCATTGACCTGCTGAAAGCATATTTCATATCCAACAGTGTCAGGTTACTGCTGTTAAATTTTTCATCATGGCCATAACCCGCGATTGAACCGCCGCCGTGGTCCCACATGATGAGGCCGTATTTATCAGCCGGGAAATTGCTCATGGAAAAATCAATAAAGTTTGCCAATGTCCCCCGGTCTCCCATGTTTTTTAAACCGATTCCGCAAATCTCGTATATCTCTCCGTTTGCGATTTCCCACAGCACACACTCGTTGGAGGGGATGACATCGTTCTGCCATCTGTAGGTTCCGCCGGTTAAAATAACTATGTTTGCATTTTCCGAATATAAACCGGAATCCAGCATCTCGATCAAATCGTTTGTCGCTGCTCCGCTTTCTGTTTCGAGATCGGAGCCGTTCATATAAATCATTAATGTGTAAGGCTTCAAAACACGTGTGCCCACGTATTGGGATGCGCCACTGACATCCCAAGGCGTAAACTCAAGGCCGCGGAATTCAGTAAGGGATTCAACGGGTGAACGCTTAATATCAGCAGCTTCCGCGCTTTTCGTGTCAAAAGCCTTAAAGCCTGTCCGAACCCCAAAGATTGTGATTATGAGTAAAATAAGAGGCGATATAAATTTTGCTTTTTTCATCATGTCATTGTGCTGTTGCAAAATCTCAGGTACAGCAGTACACCTCTGCATGTTGTGTGCCATGAGGTTCCGGACACTTCATAGGGGTATCTGCGCCGTCAGTATGGTTTGCGACAGCTCAACCTCCTTTTATTGTGGATTTTTCGGTATTATATGGATGGTAGAAAATAAATTAATGTACCGAAGGAAGCCGTCCTCCACCGGAGACGGCACTTTGACTGAGAGCAGTTCAATATTATTTTCACAGTCCATATAGTATGTCTCGTTTTACTTATCTGATACCAAATATTTTCATATAACATGTCCTCGGTTCATATAAATTACTATTCGGAAAACAACCGCGCATTTACATTGATTTCAGGGATTTTCTATGAATCTGCGATAATCAGTGTTCGTTCGCGGTTATTTTTATGGATACTTTGAGACAGATGTAAAATTTTCCAAGCCGGGATGACTTGACTGTCGGAATATTGGACTTTCTTCGGGAATAAACTCATATAACGGAGAAATATACATGACCGTCAAACACTGTTGCCGCAATCGGTCCGCGAGGGAGGGATTTTATGTATTCAGGCAGAAAATACTTACGCAAAAAATATTCCGGCCGTTCCCATAGAAGAAAAATTAAGCTCAAAAGCTTGGAAATTATTATGATAAATGTGTTTGCCGTTCTGGCAATTCTGCTTTTGGTGGTGTATATAAAGAGTATGTTTAACGAGCCGTTCAAAAAAATTGATGTATCTTTGGATAAGCTCTCGGCGTTTAATGTTCCCTATAAAGTAATTCCTATTTTAAAGGAATTATCCGGCAAATATGCTGTCAGCTTTGCGGAGCTTACAACGATTTATACCTTGGAGAATCAATTTTTCCCAACAAAAATCGATACGCCGAATTCGGCTGATCTGGAACAAAGCCTGTTGCTTAACTACGCAAAAATAAAGCAAACCTACGACCCCAAGCAAATCGAACCTTATGTAAAAATCTTCGACAGTATATATTCGGACATAAAGTATTTTCCAATTCCGTCAGGCTATGACACAGATGACAATGTAACCTTCATGTACGGCGATTCATGGGATTCGCCGCGTACATACGGAGGGGATCGGAAGCATATGGGAACGGATATATTTGACCGGAAAACACTCCGGGCGAATACCCGTTGTCAGTATGACGGGCGGGGTTGTTCAAAACATGGGTTGGAACGAGCTTGGAGGGTACTATATCGGCATTACCACAGGAAGCGGAAATTATTATTACTATGCACATCTGGCGGGCTTTGCCAAAAATTTGGCAAAGAGTTCAGTGATTATGCCGGGACAGTTGATTGGCTATATGGGAAACACGGGGTACAGTAAAAAGGAAGGGACAACGGGGAACTTTGCAACGCATCTTCATGTGGGAATATTGGTTAATACTGATTTGACAGGTAAGGAGCTTTGGATAAATCCTTATGCGTTTCTTAGGTATGTTGAGGGTAATAGGGTTGCTTATGTAAAGGAATAAAATTATAAAGGATTGGCGGATTCAGGCTGTTTATCTAAAATTTACTTGAACCTATGTCAAGCTTCGGGTATGATTATTATACATAAAAGTACATAAGGAGCGACTTAAATGAAACGCATATCACCGACAAACGATTTGGCTTTTAAGAAGGTTCCCGCAAGTGAAGAAAACAAGGATATACTTCAAGGCTTCATTTTTGATTTTTTCGGAATAATGTCCGAGGAGATTATCATCGAAAACCCATACAGTATTGATTATTACAAGGAAATAGTAAAAGAGGAAGAAGTGAATGTACTGCGTTACACATCCCGAGACATATCGGCATCTATTGTTACTGCAGACTTTACAATGGAGCTTCAAATAAGAAAATCAAACTTCTACGATGAACGCTCACTGTACTATCCATTTCTTAGATATTGTCAAAACTATAACAAACAGGGGAAAATGAAAATCGGTTATGATGGGAAGCCGAACAGATATTCAAGCCTAAAGCCTGTGTATGCGCTTAATATTCTTGGCTACTCGCACTTTTACGATAATGACGCATTAAGGATATTTGAGCTGTATGACCCGAAGAAGCAAAAGAGTATGAATAAAGAATTGATTAAAATAGGATTTTTTGAATTGACAAAGGATAATATAGAAACTGTTAACCAAAAATATTGGCGAGATTATTTTACTGCCGGCGAGGTGTCGGATATCGCACCGAAATATATTAAGAAAGCAATGGGTATTATCGAATATGCTAATCTTGGAAGGGAGGAACAAAAAGTGGCTGAAGTATTGGAAAAAGCTGTAGCGTTATATGATGAAGGCTTGGTCGATTCTTTCCATGAGGGCATGGCTGTCGGTGAAGCAAGAGGTGAAGCATCAAAAGCAGTTAAAATTGCACTTAAGCTTCTTAAAAAAGGTATGCTGCCGGAATTGGTTGCGGAATATACAGATTTGTCATTGGATGAAGTAGTAAAATTAAAGTAAATGGCGGAATAGTAGCCCGGTAAAAGTATAAAACAGCATAAGGCGACCGTATACAGATGGAACTGAATTTGGCTTATTTTTTAAGCCTGATAACCGTAGGTTTATTTTGTATACCTTTTTTTCGTTGGTTCCGTTTGTATCCCGCAGTTTGTAAATTTTTTTTGAGTAAAGGATGCTTCTTTTATCAGCAAGCCAACCTTAAAACTAAAAAAAGGGGTTGTTGCTACTGAATTATTAGTTTTGCAACAGCCCCTTTTACTTGGTGTTTGTAAAGATATAAAGCTCTTAGCGGTTTGCCTAATCCAATGTAAAATCCAAAATTATCAATAATTTACTGTTAAAGTATAATCTATTGAATAGAAACTTCCTTTACTTACTTTTAAATAATAAGTACCGGGTGGCAGATCACGGGTTTCGGAAATGGTTTTGGTACGGTCTCCGAAGACATCTATATAAATATGCGTTCTATTGTGGGCATCGTAAACCTCAATAATCCAATACTTGGTGGCATTGTGCCAACTGTGCTCAAAGGTAACAGATACATTCCCTGCATCGCTAAGCTTAAATTCATACAAGTCAATGTCCATATCAGTATCAAGCTTTCCGGTTACTGCCTGATTGAGTGCAATTTTTGTTGCACTTTCTTTTGAATTGTTTGGTTCGGCTTCGTATTGCCCGGTGTTCGTTTCACAATAGGCAGTAAGCTTATAATTATCCGAGCTGTACATATGTATGTTTTCTGTTCTAACCCTGATGGAATATATCCCGGGTGATAAATAGACAACTATTTCGGTTTGCTTTATATCGCCCTGAATAGGCTTTACAAAATATATGCGCTCATTGGTGTCATATAGTTCGATTGACCAATAATTGGCAGTTGAGTTAAGATCGTTATGTATAAATGTAAATGTGACTTTGCATGAATCCTCCAGTGCCATAAGATGAGGATTTACTGAATTCTTATACACAAGCCTGTCATCAAACTCGAAGTAATGCTTTGTGCTTATTAACGATACAATGATACTCTCGTTTTCTGTATCGCCAACGACCCGGTGTGTCCAGTTTTCATCAATAAGTTTGTAGCCGGAGGTATATCCAAATCGGCAATCGAGACATTACTGCCAATTGCCATATCTTTGCGTTGGGTATCCACTGTGAGGCCGGCTTGATCCACATATGAGATATCTACATGAACCAAGTTTTCATATTGAAGCGATAATATCCCTGCTCCATAAAACCCTTTTTCCCCGGCGACCTTTTCTGCCATTTCTTCCAAACATCTTTCCATTTCCGCAGGTGTAAGATCGGGATTCTTGATTTTAAGTAATGCGGCAGAAGCCGAAACATATGGTGCTGCCATAGATGTGCCTGTGTAATGATCTTTTTTGCCATTTGGCACGGTACTCATAATATCCTTGCCGGGAGCGCATATATCCAATGCTTCTCCATGGCCACCTTTAATTCTTTCATTGTTCCCGTTTACGGCTCCTACGGTAACAAAACCTTCAAGAGTTCCAAAAACTGCCGGTATTATGTTATTGGTATCTTCATCATTATTTCCGGCGGCGGCCACCACCAAAACACCTTTGGCGATTGCATAATCAATACATAGTTTAATATGTTCGTATTCATTATATATGTCTTTATAGGCTATGCTAAGATTGATGATATCAACGGCATGAACCTCCACAGCCTCGTTTATGGCAGTTATAAGCAAGCTTGTTGTGGTTTTACCCATATCGGTGTCTATCGAAATCGGAACAATATTTACAAATGGCGAAGCTGCGTTTGCGATAATACCGGCAACATGTGTACCGTGCAAAAAATCCGCCTCATTTTCTTCGGATACAGTCGGATAACCCGGCGGAGCAATAATATAGTCTTTCAGCATTGGGTGCTCCGTGTCAATCCAAGAATCGACAACCGCTACCTTCACCCGCTTTTCTTTTTCGGGCAATTTATTATTTTCAAATAGCTTGGTGGCATACATGGCAATTTTTATTTGCTCTCCGGCATGGGAATTGCGCGGGGATTCATCTGTGGATAGGTAGTCCACGGGATTACCGGGTACACTCTCGTTTATGTTAAAGTGCCTGTCATAAGCAACAATTGCGGTATCGGATAACGATTTGATGGAGTTATAGGCATTCTCAGTATCTTTCGCAGAATCATATTGTATTGCATAAATGCCGTTTTCTGCTATCTGCAATGCTTTTACTTCCCCATACCCCTCCGGTATTGAGCCGTCGCTTGTTTTAACTATAAGCCGATTGGGCTTGTATTCCGTACTTATACCGGCTGTTATTGAAGACTCCGGTATAACATCATACTTATCAATGAGGTTTCGCAATTCATCACCGGTATCGGCAAACGTGGATACTCTGCCAAACACTGTTGCCGCAAGTGAGAGAAGAATAAAAAAAGCAATCTTTTTCATGTGGTATTTGGCTCCTTCATTTAAATATTTTTCCTAATATTGCCATTATAGCAGGTACAAAAACTATATATAGGCCTATAAGCGCTCCGATTATATTTTCCGAAAATACTGTTAATGCTTTTGTCCATATTGTTGGCATGAGGTCTTGATTACCGGATGTTGCCGATTTTAAATCTGCGTTTATATCAACAGTGAGTGGGTTTAAGTAAACGGTTGCCGAACTGTCTTTGTCCACAACGCAAGTTCCGGCGATTTCCTGGTAAATTTTATTTTCAAAATATATGCTTGTTTCAAGAGCCTCCATTTCAAAAGAAGCGAACTTGTTTATTTTTATAAGCTCCGCACCTTCGGAATCATTTAATGCGTTCCTATTCATTTTAAAGGAGATTTTTGGACAATTAACTATTTCATATGAGACATCGCTTAACGGTCCAAGCTCGGATGCCGGGAATTCAAATATATCTGCTTCAGAAGAAAGTAGAATTCGGACATTCTCGGATAATCCGGAAAGAGTTATGATATTGCCGTCAACAGTTATATTATAAGCAAATGTACTGTTACCGGCAGAGGGTTTCAATATTAAGCTAAAATATGAACCGGTAGACAATGTGATACATTCACCATCGGCCATAGGCTTTTTGTCTTGATCCAAATTGTCATACATACGCATGTCATCGGAATAGCTTTTTCCATCTTCGCTTTTTATAACTACATTTTTTTCGAGGATTCCTGTATTGCTGATATGTCCGTACAACTGAAGCTCGGCACCGTCAGTACCGTTGGGAGAAGAATAAAATGCGAATATTTCTTCCGGTGACACTATTTCCTCAAAGTAAATATTTCGGGTGGGGACATTATTTGTCAGTATGTGACTTTCCGGATAAATATGAAACGCTTGGTCAATAAAAACCTTGGCTACGCAAATGGCGTATATAATAATAGTAGTAATTATAAATGCCGAAATTAATAAAACACTTTTAATTTTTAGTGACATCCGAATATCCCACCCGATTTTTAATAAGTATACAGCAAATTGAATGCTTTCCAGTCATTGTTTTGGCTGATTAGCTTTCGGTCGGCAAGTAGATTTATAATATCGACTGCGAAAAGAACTCTGTTGTTTTTCAGACGTGTAAGTCTTTTCCATTCCTGCTTCAATTCATTATTGAAAGTTAAAATTTGCTCTTTATCGGATACAACTTCAACTGTAATTGAATTATTTGCAAAACTCAGTAACGCGGTTTTTGTTTCATTATCCCAGCTAACCCCACCACCGACATCATGCAGTTCATCCAAAATCGTTCGGATAGGCAGAAAGCAAGTATTGCTGCCAATAATATAAGGTGTTTTTTCAGGATTACCGTTATCGTCATAATAAAAAGGCTTTGTATCGTTTTCTTTAACATCACCGTATTTTTTTTCAACGGTTATATAGTACGGTTCATAAACAGAAAAACGGATTGATATGTAATCATAATCATCCACGGCGATTGCAGTAATATCACCGGTCTCATCATTTAAAACTCCTGCGGATACTATATTCGATGTTGTTTTGCCGATTTCTCGGTCGGTTGTGATATAGTAATCATAACTGACATCGAAATTAATGCTTGTGTCAGCGTAGCGGGCTTCACTTATGTCGTTAATTTCAAATGTTTTAAATGTACCGTCTTTGCCATACCGTAAAATTGTATATTCGTTAACACTGTCAATCAGGTTCCAGCGAAGCCCATAACCAATAGGTATACCATCGCTCCCTATGATAGGCTCGCCCTCCAATAAAAATGCTTCTTCAGCAAAGGCGCTTTGATAACACATCAAAATCAGCACTGATACCAAAATCATATACAGTATTCGCCTACCCATAAAACCATCCTTTCCGGAAGAAGTGGTGTGGTAAAATTAATTTCCTTTTTTCGACCAATTATATCATTATGGCACATGATAGACAATTCAAAATGTTAATTTTTTAGTCAGCTCGGTTTTACACATTCGAACCGTTTCCAAATTCGCCCGACGTATTGTCAACCTTAACAAAAAGTGCTATAATTCATAAAAATTTGGGAAATATAAAGGAGTCTTAGCATGTCGGAAGAGGAAAAAACCGGTGGGATATCCGAAAAGGACCGGGAAGACGGGCAGCAAGCCGCAGACGAGGGAACGCGTGCAGGGCTTTCGGAAAGTGTCATGGGTGAGATTATCAGTTGGTCGAAAACCATTGTTTTCGCCGTTATTTTTGCGCTATGCATTAATAATCTCGTTATAGTTAATGCCACGGTTCCGACGGGCTCGATGGAAAACAACATTATGCCCGATGATAGGATTGTCGCGTTTAGGCTTTCATATCTGTTTAACGACCCACAGAGATTTGATGTTGTTGTTTTTCGCTTTCCCGATGATGAAACAACGCTTTTTGTCAAGAGGATTATCGGAATGCCCGGCGATACTGTTCTGATTCGCGATGGCAAGGTCTACATTAACGATTCGGAGGAGCCGCTTCAGGATGATTTTGTCAAAGAGGTTCCGTATGGCAGCTATGGGCCGTATGTCGTTCCCGAAGGCAAGTATTTTATGCTCGGAGACAACAGAAACAGCTCCAAGGATTCAAGATATTGGATAAATACCTATCTTTCAAAGGAAAAAATTTTAGGCAAGGTTGTTTTTAGATACTATCCGGGATTTAAATTATTTAGTGAATTATAATCAAAAATTTAAGGAGTGTTTGGAATGGCTCAGATAACAAAAGACATGATTATTGGGGATATTATTGCAGTTGATAATGGTGTGATTCCCTTTCTTATGAAAGCCGGAATGCATTGTGTCGGTTGTCCATCGGCGCAGGGCGAAACCCTTGAGGAAGCCGGTTTGTACATGGAATGGAAGTTGATGAATTGGTGGACGAAATTAACAAATATCTTGCAAACATGTAATGTGAGTATAAAAAAAGGATGTTGATATGCAAATTTTATGCGTATCAACATCCTTTTTGCTATTGGATAATCATGGCGTGATCCATTTTGCTTTATTGGATGATTTTTTATTTTCTTTGACTATGGGGTCACTTCCGCTTTGCAAATCGGTTATATAAATATTTGCCACAACATTGGATTTGATTGAATCTGAAAGTTTACTCTTTATATGCTCTTTGATATAGTTGATGCTGTATTCGCCCGTAACCCCGTCATAGTCAAGCCCGAAAACGGCTTCGGTGACAATATTTTTGAGGTTTTCATAATCCTCGGTGTTGGTCTTTTCAAACAAAAGAGTAACATCCGCAGATATGTAAAATTTTCCGCCTGTTGAGGAGGAGGAGATTGAAGTGTTAATAGTCGGCAATTCCACTGTTTTGGCGACATCAGAGGCACTGCTGCCATTGTATTGATTTACTCCGAAGACAATCCTGGCCATGCCTATTAAAACCAGAATAGTAACAATTATAATATTATTTTTTATTGGACGTTTATTTTTTTTTGATGATGTTCCGTCTTTTTTCTTTTTTTCAGCCATATGTATACCTCCATTCTTTTCCTTTGGATGTTTGAAGTATATCATATTTATAATACTGTGAGAACCGGTTATTCCATTCAAATATACTAATTTAATAAACTTTTGATCTGTTGTGCGAAACAGGTACATATATGTACAATATGTGACACACAAATCATTACTTTAAGCCCAATGTACCGGGAGGTCTTTTATGAAAGCAGTAACAGCCAATCAAATGAAAAAACTGGAAAGTGCGGTAATAAATGAGCTTGGGATCCCGTCTGTAATTTTAATGGAGGACGCCGCTCTGCGGGCTGCCGAAATCTGCTTGGGATATTTAAAGGGATTATCTGCTCAGCGTGCGATAATATTTTCGGGGACGGGCAACAACGGAGGCGATGGCTTTGGTATAGCAAGGCATCTGTTAATGCAGGGAGTCCTTACGGAAATCGTTGTTACCGGTAATCAGGATGCAATCACAGGGGACGCACGAATTAATTTTATAATTGCAAAGAACCTTGGGATATCAATAACAGAAGCAACCGATAACGATGCTGTCGCCTGTATATCCGATAGGATGGGGAGCTTTGATTTAATAGTTGATGCAATGCTTGGAACGGGTCTTTGCCGTAAGCTTGAAGGGGTAATAGAAAGTGCGGTGAGGCTCATCAATAATTGCAAAGAGAAATATATCATTGCAATAGACGTGCCAACGGGTATAAGCAGTGACACAGGGAAGGTGATGGGAACAGCTGTTGAAGCCGATAAAACGATAACAATAGGGCTTCCGAAACAAGGGTTGTTTCTTTACCCTGCTGTTTCGTACACGGGTGATATTGTATTAGTCGACATATGCATACCAAAGAGCTTTATCGAGCGGGAAGGCGTGAGTGCATCGGTTTTGGAGGATTTACAGGCTCGGGATATGTTGCCGCAGCGCAAACCCCGATCCAACAAGGGAAGCTTTGGAAAGACAGTTGTTTTGGCAGGGAGCGGGGATATGCCGGAGCGGCGGTTCTGGTTGCCAAAGCAGCATATCGTGTCGGCGCGGGGCTTGTCCGCGTTTGCTCGACTGAAGGTGTTACAAATAAAATTCAAAGCATATTACCGGAGGCAGTGAGTAAAATCCTTCCCGATAAAAACGGCTTACTGTGCCGTGAAAGCTTTGATGTTGTGAAGGATGCGCTTTCGGGAGCGGATGCCGTGCTTATAGGCCCCGGAATGGGAGGCGGCTCGGATGTGGATGAGTTTGTGCGGAATGTTTTATATTACTGTGAAGCCCAGATGGTTCTGGATGCGGACGCGCTTAATTCACTTGCAAAAGATCCGAAGCTTCTTTGCGGACTAAAGAAGCAAAGCATAGTTACCCCGCATCCGGGTGAGATGAGCAGATTGACAGGGCTTAAAATATCCGAAATATTGGACGATCCGATCGGCACGGCGCGCGGATTCGCCCAAAAGTACGGAGTTATTACAGTTTTAAAGGACGCACGTTCAATAATTGCTGCGCCGTCCGGCGAAATTTATATAAATACAACCGAAAACTCTGCGTTGGCAAAGGCAGGGTCGGGTGATGTCTTGACCGGAATTATTGGAGGATTTTTGTCAGGTGGAATGAGTTCGTTTTCAGCTGCCGTGCTTGGCTGTTATATTCACGGAAGAGCGGGGGAACTGGCAGGTGCAGCTCTCACCCATTACTCGCCTGTTGCGTCGGAGATAATCGATTATATTCCGAATGCCATAATGTCAGTATTACGGTGACTCAATATCGTATTGGTTCTTTCATCCGTTATCTCCTTCAGGGCGAAGAAGGAGATAATCATTCAACATAGCCAGCATAATATCTGCTTCAAGCGGCTTCGTCAAATGATCGTTCATACCGGCGGCTTTGCTTATTTTTATATCATCAATTAGGGCATTTGCTGTCATAGCTATTATTGGAATCGTTTTGGCTCTTTCCAGGTTCAATTGCCTGATTCGCTTGGTAGCTTCCAAACCGTCCATTTGCGGCATTTGAATATCCATTAATATTAAGTCGTATTTATCGGGTGTTTTTTGAAACATCTCTATGGCTTGAATACCGTTTTCAGCAATATCAATTTTAATATTCGTATGTTCCAAAAACAAAATCACGATTTCCCGGTTAATATCAATATCTTCCACAAGCAGTATTGTTTTATCGCTAAAGTCAATTGCGGACATGTCACTGTTTAAGCTTGTGTCATCAAGATTTGGCTGTATTAACTTGTTTTCCGCATCAGTATCCGAGGCTCTTGGTACCTTAATTGTGAATGAAAAAGTACTGCCTTTGCCAAACTCGCTATCAACCGTGATACTGCCGCCCATCATTTCGACAAGGCTCTTGCTTATCACAAGACCCAAGCCTGTACCGCCATATTTTCGCGAAATGCTGCCATCTGCTTGTTCAAACGATTTGAATAATTTGGAATGTTGTTCCTTTGATATGCCTATTCCGCTGTCTTTTATACTGATCATGATAACAGAGTATTCCGTAGCTCTTTCCAATTCACTTACATTCACAGAAATATTTCCGTTTTCCGGGGTAAATTTTATGGCGTTACCCAAAAGGTTGGTGACAACCTGAAAAAACCTCAATTCGTCACTGATAATAAAAGTCGGCACATCGTTATCAACGTTGATTTCCAAACGTTGATTTTTTTCTTCCGCTTTGACAAGCATCATGTTGTAGATATTGGTTATCGTTTGTTCCAAGCTAAATGCTTCAGCCGCCAATTCAAGCTTATTCGCCTCTATTTTTGACACATCCAATATGTCGTTAATCAACGCCAGCAGGTGTTTTGATGCAGCATCAACTTTTCCGAGGCAATCCTTTATTTTAACAGTATCATTACATGATTTGGCAATTTGCGTCATACCTATGATGGCATTCATGGGGGTACGGATTTCGTGGCTCATTCTTGATAAAAATTCACTTTTGGAATTACTCGCATTTTTAGCAAGCTCCAATGATTTCGCAGAATTTTGGCTCATATCGGCCATGTTTGCAATCATCGTGTTAAGACGTTGTTCCATAAATCCAAACTCGTCAGATTCGATTACATCTATTCTTTTTGAAAAATCCCCCGATGATGCCAAAACGGCAAATTTATTAACCTTGCTGACTATTCTGCGTAGGTATCGGGCAACCATAAAAATGCCGAAAATAACAAGCAACAACCCTAATATGGGTATAACCGTGACAATTATAAATGTACTTATTGTGGAGTAAGCAATTTCACTTTCTTCAAATGTCGCAGCTAATGTCCAACTTACATTTTCCATGGTCAAATAATAAACCCTCAGTTTTTTACCGTTTCTGACAAGTGAAGACGTTCCCGATGCGTTATTCATTAACTCGTTTCCCAATCTTGCCAATTCCTTGTCGCTGTCTGTCTGTATTGTGTCGTTAATACTTTTGATCTCATCAAAAAAAGAAATGTACTCACCGCCTGAACCGATTATAAAGGCTTTCCGGTTTCCCCAACCGATATATTGCTTACAATACTCTGAATTTTTTCGATGTTCATATCGGCGGTTCCGACACCAATAAATTTACCGTCCGGATCATAGAATGCTTTGGTTGCGGTCAACATTGTTTTTCCGGAGACCGGGTCAAAGTAAACCTTCGACCACACGAACTCACCGTTGGAATTTTTTCCTTTTACGTACCAATCTTCGTCAAAATAATCAACAACACTGCCATAATCCGGAACATATACAGCTTCGCCGACATCGTCGATATATAAAAAAGGACCAAAGAACTTTGACGTGCTGTCAAATTCATAAGGTTCGAACCATACACCGCCCCCGAAAGTGTTCTCATTCGATTTTATGCCATATTCCAAGATGCGTTGATGCTTCTCATGACTGAATGCATCCTGCTCCAATGTTTGACCGTAATTTGCAAAGCTTAAGGCGATAGCTTCGTTTTTGTACAGTTCCAATTGAATTTCAAGATCAGCGGAATGCAAGCTCTCGTACATTTTTTCATTGACTGTTTTATTGATTTGAGAATTGCTGACATAATAATTCAACATAACAAAGGAGATAGTTGTTATTACGATTGTCGGAATAACAGAAGCATATATTCTGGCTGCTATACTTTTAAACTTCATATGAGTACCTCGCTTTACAGTTCGACATTCTCCGAAATAATGTTTTACAAAAATACTATACTTTGATATTGCATTTCTGTCGAGTGATTCTTATATCGGTCATGCAGTTGAAAATTTCATGAAGTATTCGGCTGATTGAATTAGGAAGCTGTATTCACCACAAACTGCCGTTTGCTGTTGAAGGTTTTAAAAATTACGCTTACATTAAAAAAGAACTCCGGAGTTTTCCCCGAAGCTCTGAATTGTCTTTTGTAAATGTTTCGTCGCTTAACACCTGAAATTGAAAACACATATGTCTCCGTTGTAAGCGTATGTTATTTTTTACTCGCCTGGCTGCTTACTTTTATGCCGGCTACTTTACACATCTCGATAATCGATTTTTTTGAAACTTTTTTACCTTTGTACTCAATCAAATCCTCATACTCTCCTGTAAATATATCTGCGGTTCGTACTTGCGCAATACGATTGTATCTTCATGTGTATATATCTCTAGTGAATCTTTTTGTGATATAAACAGTGTCTTACGCAGCTCCATGGGAAGAACGATTCTTCCAAGATCATCCACTTTTCTTACGATACCTGAATGTTTCACTGTCATGCACCTCCTATCGTTTTGAATGTTATAATAATAACATTTTTCAGGGAATATGTCAAATTACGTTATTTTTTGTCGAATGTAAATTTCTGATAAATACGCGGAATATAGGCATTTTACTTACATTTTGTATTGATTTTCGCAAACATTTTTAATTTTACCGATTGCTGTGATGTCCGTAATTATCGGAATATCGGAAAACAAAAAAGGTTCGTGTACGCCTTAAACATATACGAACCTTTAAATGTTTTTTGACGGTGAAAATCTTTCATACGATTAAACCGCGCCTTTCGATTTCCGTAAAAAGAGCATCATACTCTTCTTTCGAAAAATTATAAGAAAGCCTCGCTAATAGTAAGTTTAAATAATCATCGTCATTTTTCTTTTTTAATTTATCCAGTCTACATTTTTTTTCCTGAATATCCACACATATTCCACAAAACATCTTAAGCAATGTGTTGTCATCCATTCGCAATTGTTTATAAGCGACATTTAAATTGACGACATCAGAATTGCACTTGTTACCACATAAATTAATTCTCATAACAGACCTCCTCAGCAGGCCGTTTTTACGTTTCCGTCAACGGGAACTGCAACATCCGCATTTAGGTAAAAAGCAGGACATAAGAAGGCCGAACATAGGCGGAAATCCACGCCGGTTAATCTCATTCCTGCGGTAAAGGCATAATGGCCCAAAGAACTACATAAACAATCGCCATGGGCGCAAAATACGAAGCCAAAGACGCGATGACTACAATGATACGGATCAAAGAAACGTCAACCTTGAAATATTCGGCGATGCCGCCGCAAACTCCGGCTAAAATTTTATTGTTTCTTGAAAGGCATAACTTCTTATCCATAATTATCACCTCAAAAATTAAAAAATATTCACAAACAGTTCACAGTCATCAGGCGAGCCAAGCAAACGCCGTGCGGCATTTACTGATTACCTGCAGTTTCATACGGAGAGGCTCATTATCTTATCGTGTTATTAATTAAATATACGCGATGCTTAAACGAGAGTCTGATCAGATTCAATCAACTCCCATAATTTGTCTTTTCCATCAAAGGTATCCGATGAAAAAGGAATAATCGGGGTATCCGAACCGGACTGTAAGCTTTTACGAATAATCGACAGATTTTTATTAATTTGGCTTCTCTTAATCTTGTCGGATTTTGTTGCGACAATTATTAAATTAAATTTAAAGAAGGTCAGCCACTCAAACATCATTTTATCATTAGCGGAAGGCTCATGACGTATATCGGTCAAAAAAATAATTTTCTTTAGCTGCTCCCGTTTCTTAAGATAAGTTTCAATCATTTTACCCCATTTTTGAGATTCGGAACGCGAAATCTTTGCATACCCATAACCGGGCAGATCGACGAAATACAGCATATTCTCGACATCATAAAAATTAATGGTACGTGTTTTCCCGGGTTTTGACTCGTCCGGGCAAGAGATTTTCGATTTATCATTGTGTTGATCAGCGAAGATTTTCCGACATTGCTTTTTCCGATAAACGCAAATTCGTTTTTGCCGTCCGTTGGGTACTGCTCCGGTTTGACAGCTACCGCCGCCAGGCTTACATTGGTTACATTCATTTAATTATGCCTCCTGTGTTGCATCTGCGGGCTGTTTTTTCGGCGGGAAAATACCGGAAACGGTAACCTCGCCGTGGTCTGCATCTGTGGTTGAGCATGCAAGCGGCGCTTTGTCTGTAAAATGTCCGCTTTCACATTTATGCTGCGTATCTTTATACATCACAATTTCGTGTACATCATCCATATCTCTTACAAAGATAAATTCGATTCCCGTTTTGAGATGCTCCGGAAACTCGCTTAAATCATTTTGATTATCGTAGGGAATGATTACTTTTTCCAAACCGATTTTTTTTGCCGCCATAATTTTTTCGTTAAGTCCGCCGACGGGAAGTACTCTTCCGCGTATGGTTATTTCGCCTGTCATGCCAATGTTGTTACGCACCGGCATTCCTGTAAGCGCGGATATGATTGCCACAGCCATAGTAATCCCGGCGGATGGCCCATCCTTTGGAACAGCACCTTCCGGAATATGTATATGTATGTCGGTATTCTTATAAAAGTTCTCGGGCAGACCCAATTTTTTATATCGCGATCTTACATAGGATATTGCGGCATGCGCGGATTCGCGCATGACTTTGCCCATGCTGCCCGTCAGTTTTATTTTTCCCCGGCCGTGCATGGCGGTAACCTCTATTACAAGAGTTTCGCCGCCGACCGGTGTCCAAGCAAGCCCTCTGGCAACGCCAGTTTCGTCCTGGTCATTGATTTTGCCTGCCCTGTATTTTGGATTACCCAAATATTTAATTAAATCCTGTTTACGAACTCCGAAGCTTTTATCCGAACCGTCAAGCAGCCGCTCTTTGACAGCTTTCCTGCATATCTGTGCGATAAGCCGCTCAAGCTGCCGCACTCCGGCTTCTTTTGTGTAGCCGTTTATAATCTCCGAAATGACCGGTGCGTTTATTTTTATAGAGCTTTTACTCAATCCGTGTCGGTTGAGTTGCTTGGGGACAAGGAATTTCGTCGCAATGCTCAATTTTTCATTTTCAAGATATCCCGGGAGTTTGATTATTTCCATTCTGTCTGCGAGTGTTGGAGGGATTTCCTCCAAATTGTTCGCAGTACAAACAAACAACACATCCGATAGATCAAATGGTATTTCCACATAGTGATCTGTAAACTCATTGTTTTGTTCGCCATCAAGAACCTCCAGTAACGCTGCTGCCGGATTCCCGCGGAAATCCGCACTCATTTTATCTATTTCATCAAGAAGAAGCAAGGGGTTTTTTGATTTGGCCTGCCGCATGGCGTAAATGATCCGGCCGGGCATGGCACCGATATAAGTTTTTCTGTGTCCTCGGATATCGGCTTCATCACGAAGCCCGCCAAGTGAAATCCTGACGAAATTGCGATTCATTGCGGAAGCAATTGATTTGGCGATTGAGGTTTTGCCGACTCCGGGAGGGCCAACCAGACAAATAATGGGCGAATTATTATTTTTTGTGTAACTGCGTACAGCCAGAAACTCAATTATGCGCTCTTTTACTTTTTCAAGCCCGTAATGCTCCCTGTTTAAAATGTTTTGAGATTTTACGAGATTCTTTGTCTCAGGAGTTTTTTCGAACCAAGGCAGTTCCATCACCCAATCGATATAGTCGCGTATTACCGTGCCTTCGGGAGACAGGGGACCTGTTCTTTCAAGACGTATAAATTCTTTCTCCAGCCTTTCAACCGCATATTCCGGCATACCAAGCTTTTCGATCCTGTCGCGATAAGCGGAAATTTCAGAATTCACTCCGGTTTTATCGCCCAGTTCTTCTTTTATTATTCTCATCTGTTCTTTAAGAAAATATTCCTTCTGAGCTTGATCTGCGTTTGTTCGTACCTTCGCCATTATATCTCTTTGAAGTATTAAAATATCTGTTTCATCATTCAGTAATCGCAAGGTCAGACCCAACCTTATTACAGGATTGCTTTCTTCATAAATCATTTGCTTGTCACTGTATTTGAACATTGTGTGTTTGCACAGCAGATAGCTGAGATAGCCCGGATCTTCGCATGTTATGATCTCTATAATCGCATCGGGAGACAGCCTGTTCGAAATCGTGGCATATGTCTCGAAGGCTTCGTGAGCGGTGCGGATTAACGCTTTTATTTCCAAGCTTTCGCCCGCTGAATAATTTTCGTTTATCACACTTACCGTTGCTGTAAAAAAATCCTCTTGCGGTAAAAATTCCTCTAATTTCGCTTTATCCAAGCCTTCAACCAATGCGCGTGAAATGTAGCCGGGCAAATGAACAACCTGCTTTACCCGGGCGATGGTACCTATAGAATATAAATCCGTTTCTGTGGGATCAGCATTGTCGATATTCTTCTGCGCTGTAAGAAAAACAAGATTGTCGAAAGCCGAGGCTTTATCCAAAGCCTTAACTGACTTTGGCCTGCCAACGTCAAGACTCACAAAAGAGTTTGGGAAAACAACAATTCCGCGCAGCGCAACCAACGGCATTTCCTGGTAATTATTTATTAATGTATGCATGTCATCACCTTTTGTAAAATAATAATGTTTATTAAATATACTATACCGCGAAAGGACGCAAAGTTCAAAAATATTTTTCAGGTAACAATTATTTTCCGGATTATACATGTAGACAAACATTCTGCAGATGATTAGTATATAATATAAAGTGGCTTTCGGTGTGTAGGTGTACGGTCACAGACGCAGACAGAAGGAGATGATGGTATGAAGAAAAAGATTTGCTCTTTGCTTATTGTATTAATTCTTTTCGGTTTTCCGGGATTCACCTATAAAGATGAACTTATGCATTTCGATCGGCCGGCATATGCGTATGAGGAAACGGATGAAGATAGAATTATTGAAATCACAAGTCCCGGTGAGCTGTTAAGCGCGATGGAGGAACAGGGTAATAAGCTGAATGAAGAATATGCGTTTTCCGTCAGCGGTTCATTGGATGTTACAGAACTGTTGAATAATACGAATCTTGATTATTTGGATTCAATCGAATGGGTTTACAATTACATTGTTGATTCAGACGGTATTGAAGTTCCGCAGGATTTTAATTTATATGAATTTACCGTTTCGTATCGTGACGATTTTAAAGTAATGAAAGCGTATGGGGACAATGCTCTGCTTCATAAGCTTACAAAGCGTGAAGCCGAGCTTTTAAATAAGGCTGTCGCTGTAACGGAAGAAGTGATTGCAGAAGGAATGAACGATTACGAAAAGGTTTTGGCTGTTCATGATTATTTGGTGTTTAACGGGAAATACGATACAAGGCTTGATAAAAACAGTTTGCCAACGAGCAGCTATAGAGCTGAGGGCATTTTGCTAAACGGTGTGGGTGTGTGTGCCTCTTATGCATCGGCAGCTAAGCTGCTTTTGGATATTGCGGGAGTCGAAAGTGTTTATGTTACGGGAGAAGTGATAAAAAAAGACGGTTCGAAGGAATCCCATGTGTGGAATAAAGTGAAAATCGCCGGGAAGTGGTATAATATCGATACCACATGGGATGACCCTGTGCCCGATGATCCGGGCGGGGTAAGCTACAAGTACTTTAATGTGACAGATGACATGCTTGCCCAAGACCACATATGGAGTACGAAGGAGTATCCGCAAAAAGCAGATTCCAATGCGTATAATTATTATGTGTATAATAAACTTGTAACATCGGATTACAACCAATTTAAATCGGCAATTCTTGAAGCAATAAGGGAGAGAAACGGAGAAAGCAGCATAGCAATTCGCCTTTATGTCAGGAATTACAATAAAAATACATATGATTTACAATTGATTTATGATAATTTCTCGGATGTTTCGTCGATATCTTATTCCGAACCGGATGACGGTGAAGGTGAAATGCTTATAGTTGTGAAAAAATGAAAGACAAGAGCCGCCTAAGCAGAGGATGGACGGTTCTTGTCAAACAGAAGATTAAAATAAAAAAACGGATGGATTGACAAAAGTTAATCGATTCGTTTTTTTGGGCTGTTCAAACATTGCAAATACATATCATGCAGAACCATCTAAAAGACAAGGCAATGGATTGCAGAATCATTCAGGAATTGTTCGGAACAGAGCTTTACAATGCTTACAAAGGCAAGAAGTGTTCAACAAATCATTAAAAAATATTTCACTTCAGAAGGAGAAAACATGATGAAAAATATACTCATACGCTTAGAGGAACCTAGGGATTACAGAACAGTTGAAGAATTAACGCGCTCTGCATTTAATAATCCCAAAAGAATTGACCGTTCAGAGATAAACTGCCCGATGGAACACCATATGGTTCATAGACTGCGTGAAAAAGACGGCATAATGGAATTGAATTTTGTGGCAGAAATAGATGGACGCATTGTCGGACATATCATTTACAGTCATGCTCACATTTTGCAGTCGGACGGCACAATAATTGACGTATTAAATTTTGGCCCTATAAGTGTATGGCCGGAATTACAACGAACGGGTATCGGCAGTGCATTGATGGAATACTCAATCGAAGAAGCGAAACGGTTGGGTTATGGTGCAATTCTGTTTTTCGGACACCCAGAGTATTATCCTCGCTTTGGGTTTATCGAGGCTGAAGCGTTTGGCATTACTGATTGCAACGGCAACAATTTTTCCGCTTTTATGGCTATGGAACTAATTGTGGGTTATCTTGATAATGTGTCCGGTAAATTTATTGAAGCGGACATTTATAACGATGACCTTAACCGTGAACAAGCAAAAGAGTTTGATAAGCAGTTCCACAATTTATGAGATTTGATTTTTTGTGTGCTGCGTTTTAGCATAACAAATATTTCTTTGCGATAATTTGAAAAAAGCCCTCAATTTCAATGGTAGAGGGCTTTTGCTTTTTTTAAACTGTAAAGTCGGGTTGTGAAAAAATGAAAGACAAGAACCGTCTAAACAGAGGATGGACGGTTCCTGTCAAACAGAAGATTAAAATAAAAAAACGGATGGATTGACAAAAGTTAATCGATTCGTTTTTTTTGGGCTGTTCAAACAATACACATATGTTATAATTTTCCTAAAAGCCGGAGGAGAAATAATAATGAAGCAATTAATTCTATGCGCCGATATGGAGGGCGCATCAGGCATCTTTGATGCAAATCTGTCGTGGAATTGGAATGGCGAAGATGATTGGAGAAAATATGGACGTGAATGTATTACATCTGATGCATTGGCTATATGCAATGCCGCAGTTGATTTTGGTATAGATGATATATTGTTGTATGACGGGCATTGGGCCGGGAATCCTGAGTTTAACATAATACTTGAAAAGCTACCGTCAATTGTCCGCGTCTTTGATGTTTGGAACAGGTGCTTTGATTGGAGAAGAATGAGAGGACAAGCTGTACAATCTCCGTATGGCTTAGTAACTTTCGGGCAACATGCCGGATATGGAACGCCGGATGCATATTTCCCTCACACCATTCAATCACCACCAATTAAGAATTTATTCGTTAATGGTTTTCATATAGCCGAGATAGGAAATGCTGTTTTAAGCTTTAACAATACCCCTTTTCTCGCAAATGTTGGATGTCAGGCATCTATGAAGGAAGCGTCGGAATTTTCCGAGACTATTGTAACTATACCGGTAAAGGATAAAATAAAAAATTGGGAGCCATCTCCGGAAGAAACATATCCGTTGATTTACCGCGGTGTAACAGAAGCACTTGAAAGAGCCGGAAAAGCCAAAAATGTAGAGATTGCCCCGCCTTATATGTTTTCAATGGAGTTGTGTGAAGGCTATGTCTTTGACATGGACTTTGAGATAAGTTGGAAAGGTTCTTTTAAAAATGATAAGGCAGATTGGCAAGCTCCCAATCTTGCCATTGGGTTGGAATTATTCAATTATGTGCGTTCAAGATTAAAGAAACTTCCAATTGAGTCAAATCAATTATAATAAACGAAAACAGTTAAACCCTCTTTTCATGCTGTCGCTGTTCCAAACTCTCAGTTTAAATATGCTTCTTTCAATCCTATTTTTCTTTTAACAGCAATCAGGTATATAATATGTCCCCATTTCGGTGGCAATGTTTTTCTGTTTTCAATGTCTGCTTTAAGGAGAACATATCAAGTTGCGCTTCGATAACTTTTTTGCTGTCCGGATCATGTTTCATTATTACCGGGCTGTCCGATACCCGGTTCAACATGTTTTTTATACCCCTTTTCAAATTTTGAGCGGGGCATCATCACGAGGTGTCCGCAGCTCATGCATTTAATTTTGAAATCCATCCCGACACGGAGTACTTCCCATTCAAACGAACCGCAGGGATGCGCTTTTTTCATGCGGACGATATCGCCTATTAAAAAATCCATAATTATCTCTTCCCCCTGTTTTATTTAAGTGAGGCTCAATAATATTTTACCGGTTATTAAGAAAAATGCTATAATGCAAATTAAAAGATATATGTGGACGGCAGAAAGTAAATTAAGGTAATGTTGGTATAAATAAGCGCGTAAAGAATAAACCATGATTTATAAGATTTAAAGGATTGGCATGATTAAAGAGAATAAAATCAAGGTAATCCTTTAAATCCTATTAATCAAGGTAAATACCTATAATTTTTATCTGCAACCAATTAAAAGCACAAGGAGATATTTATGAAGACTTATCTTAATGAAATAACAGGGATCGCCGATGCGATTGTGTCCATGTATATGAGTAAGCGTAATTGGACTCGTGAAATGGAGAATGAAATACGCTCTGTATGCTATGCGGTTCTTGAAAATAACGGAAAAATAAATGAAAATGCATCTATGAGTGATTTAGTCAAATTTAATGAGTGGATGGAAAGACTGGTCAAGTGGGGATGGAAGCATATTACCATGCTTCGCTTTATTGATATGTCAATTACAGTCGAGGGTCTGCACAGAGCGGGACAGGATGATTGGGATGCGCATACCGCAAGGTTTAACAACAGAATTATACGCAGCAGCACCAGGTTGGCGACATATGATTATGAAATTTCCGAATGGTATACCGACAAAATAATCCCGACGGATATCGCGTTGGCGGAATTGGGGATATCCACTCCGGAATCGATAAATGTAAATGGAAAAACATACGTTAAGTCTGTAAACGGATATATTGATGAGAGTATGAAGGACGATGCTGACGTTAAAAGAGGATTGTATATGTTAAGCATTCCAAGTAATTTTATTTTTAAAATAAATTTAACGGAATGGGCGCATGTATATAAAGAACGCAATAAAAACGGTCATGCGAATCCCGAGGTCAAATTGTGTTGCGAGAGTATAGCTGATCAAATCGAATCATATCAACCAATGTTTAACCGCGGGCTTTTTGAAAAGATAAAGAACTGACAAAAGAAAATCCGGTGTAATAATTATATTGATATTTCTTATTAATCTTTTTCCAAATAAAGCCGATATGAATTGTGAATGGGATAAATATCGAGAAATATTATCAGGGAGTGATTAAAATGTCTGTTTCCAATGTTACAAACAGTCAAGTTTCCAATACTTATAACACCACGGCGACTCAACCGGCAAATACCGATGCCGCTTCGAAGACGGAGACGAAAGCAGTTGAAGAGAAGTCCAAGGATGATGTGGCTGCTGTTTATGAAAAGAGCGATTCAAAAAAGACTTCAACCTCAAATGCAGCCAATATTCAACGCATGATCGAAGAAAGTAATCAAAAAGTTAACTCCATGAAAGAAATGCTCAGAGGTTTGCTCAATACCCAAGCGGATAAAGACGCAAAATCAAAGGGTATCAGCCGCAATTCCGCCTTAAATTCGCTTACCAAGGGTATAGCAAACGGCGATAATGTTATGGTTGAGGTCTCCGCTGATGTTCGTGCGAAAGCAGCCGAGGAAGTAAGCGAAGACGGATACTATGGCGTAAAGAAAACATCCGAAAGAATTTTGGATTTTGCCAAGGCTTTGGTAGATGCCTCCGGCGGAGACCCCAAAATGATCGATAAGATGGAAAAGGCGGTTAAAGAAGGCTTCAAACAAGCCGCCGATATATGGGGCAAAGAAAAAATGCCTCAAATTACACAGGATACTTATGATGCTGTAATGAAAGGCTTCAGTGATTGGAAAGAATCACTGGGTATAAGCACGAAGTAATATTTTCCTTATACGGACTGCGGTGATGCATATGCATTGCCGTGGTCTTTTTTTACACGTATTCGGTATTGGTAAAAAAAATTGTGGGATTGTTGCCAATACTTGCTTGGATGTATATAATTATGAAGAAATAATTTTATTGAAAAGGGGTATCTGTATGATTTATTCTTCAGAAGTGGAAAAGATGACTTGTGTCGCAAAAGGGCCAAACCACGGCGCAGCACCCATTCCCGAAGAGGGCAAATGGGTTCGTGCAAAGGAAGTCAAGGATATTTCGGGGCTTACGCATGGGGTCGGATGGTGCGCTCCGCAACAGGGCGCGTGTAAAATCACATTGAATGTAAAAGACGGAATAATTCAGGAAGCTCTCGTCGAGACTTTGGGATGCTCCGGTATGACGCATTCAGCCGCGATGGCTGCTGAAATTCTTCCGGGAAAAACTATTCTTGAAGCTCTCAACACCGATTTGGTTTGCGATGCAATCAATGTCGCTATGAGAGAACTGTTCTTGCAAATCGCATACGGAAGAACGCAGACAGCGTTTTCGGAAGGCGGCTTGCCAATAGGCGCAAGCCTTGAGGATTTGGGTAAGGGCATGAGAAGCCAGGTTGGTACGATGTTCGGGACATTGGACAAAGGTCCCAGATACCTCGAGCTTGCCGAAGGTTATGTAACACGTAACGCGCTTGATGCCAACAATGAAATTATCGGCTACGAATTTATACATATGGGCAAGATGATGGACATGATCAAAAAAGGAACAGAACCCAAAGAAGCGATGGAAAAAGCAACCGGAAAATACGGACGTTTTGACGAGGCGGCAAAATATATTGACCCCAGACATGAATAGATGCGAGCGTCTTTGCGGTGATAATATTCAAACAGCTTATAGTCAACGGGTTTGCTATTAGAATAGAGAAGTATTCAAGGAGGATATGATATGATTACTTTTGAAAGTTATGAAAGAAGAATTGCCGGAGTCGAAGCAGTTCTCAGGAAAAACGGAATAGAATCATTGGAAGAAGCGCAGAAAATTTGCGAAGATAAAGGTATAAATGTATATGATATGGTAAAGAAGATACAGCCGATAGCCTTTGAAAACGCTTGTTGGGCATATGTTGTCGGAGCAGCCATTGCTATAAAGCGCGGCTGCAAAAAAGCTGCAGATGCTGCCGAGGTTATTGGTGAAGGCTTACAGGCATTCTGTATCCCGGTTCGGTCGCAGACGACAGAAAAGTTGGCTTGGGTCACGGAAACCTTGCGGCTATGCTTTTAAGAGAAGAAACAAAATGCTTTGCGTTTTTGGCGGGACACGAATCGTTTGCCGCTGCCGAAGGCGCAATTGGTATTGCATCATCCGCGAACAAGGTCAGAAAAGAGCCATTACAGGTTATTCTCAACGGGTTGGGGAAGGATGCAGCGCAGATTATTTCAAGAATAAACGGTTTTACATATGTCAAAACATGTTTCGACTATGCAACAGGCGAATTGAATATTGAAAAAGAAATTAAATATTCCGATGGGCTTAAAGCGAAGGTTCGTTGCTACGGTGCGGACGATGTCCGAGAGGGCGTCGCAATTATGCATAAAGAGGGCGTTGACGTATCAATTACCGGTAACTCAACGAACCCAACCCGTTTCCAACATCCGGTTGCGGGAACATATAAGAAAGAATGCGTTGATGAAGGCAAAAAATACTTCTCTGTCGCATCCGGCGGCGGCACAGGACGCACACTGCATCCCGATAACATGGCAGCCGGTCCGGCTTCTTACGGAATGACCGATACAATGGGAAGAATGCATTCAGACGCTCAGTTTGCGGGTTCGTCATCTGTTCCGGCGCATGTCGAAATGATGGGCTTCATGGGAATGGGCAATAACCCAATGGTTGGCGCAACGGTTGCAGTTGCGGTTGCAATTGAGGAAAACTGCTAAATTTTTGAAACAGAAAAGATACATAATAAAGGCACAGCGAGGGCTGTGCCTTTATTATAAGGAAGTGTGACGGTTTGCAATATCTGCTTTTATTTTTAGAAGGAATTATCACGTTTATATCACCCTGCCTATTACCCATGCTGCCGGTTTATGTCACGTATTTTGCAGCGGGTGAACCGGATAAACGGTGGGCATTTACAAATGCGCTCGGGTTTGTTTTGGGATTTACAATTGTATTCATTATTCTTGGAGCGTTCGCGGGAACCGTAGGCAGACTGCTTACAGATTATGCTATGGCAGTCAACATCATTACCGGCGCTATCGTTATTTTTTTGGGATTAAATTTCATGGGCGTCATTCGGATTGGTTTTTTAAACCGGGTAAGCCAAAAATCCGTCAATGTAAAGGATTTGCGCTTTTTTTCATCTCTGCTGTTCGGTATCGTATTTTCTGTTGGATGGACTCCCTGCGTTGGAGCATTCCTTGGTTCGGCATTGATGATGGCCTCGCGACAGGGCAGTACACTCACGGGTGTTTTAATGTTGCTTGTTTACTCACTTGGTCTTGGCATTCCGTTTATTGCAAGCGCGGTACTCATAGACAGGCTAAAAGGCGCATTTGGATTTATCAAGCGAAATTACGGAGCAATCACAATCATATCCGGTCTTCTGCTTGTGGTATTGGGCATTTTAATGGCAACAGGATTGATGGGATGGTATTTGTCCCTGCTCACATTTTAATGCGAAAAAACTTTTCCGGTTTCCTTTGGTCGTGGCGAGCGAATGTTTATCAAACGTTGGGAGGTAATTATGACACAGAAAGTAAAAGTCTTGGTGGGTGTCGTGGTGTTTGTGTTGGCTATCGCGGGAGCATATATTGCCTATAACACCCTCCTCGAGCAGGTCGGACCAAAAATCGAGCTTGCCGAAGGCTCGGGCAGTTTTTCCACACCTGAACCCACCATACAGGAGGAAGCAGCCGACCGGGATGAAAGTGCACCCGCAGAACCTAAGAGAATAAAAGCTCCCGACTTCACTGTGGTTGATGCAGACGGAACCGTGTTAAGCTGTCCGATATGGAAGGTAAGCCCGTTGTACTTAATTTTTGGGCAAGCTGGTGCCCGCCATGCAAAGCCGAAATGCCGGAATTTGATAAAGTATATTTAGATATCGGTGAAAATGTAATTTTTATGATGGTTGACCTGACTGACGGCCAACGGGAAACCAAGGAAAGCGGCGAGAAGCATGTGGCGGATCAAGGATACTCATTCCCCGTATACTTTGATACCACACAGGAAGCCGCATATACATACGGTATCCGTTCAATTCCGACCACAATATTCATTGACAGGGATGGTTACGTTATTACCGGCGCAGAGGGTCAGCTTGATGAAAAAACGCTGCGATACGGCATCAGTCTGATTCGGGAAAATGAGAATGTTGAATGACATTATCAATCAATGAACCCGAGTAATTTTTGCGCCAAGGCTGCGAAGCTTTTCGTCTATGACGCAGTATCCGCGATCTATGTGGTAAATGTCTGATATTTCGGTTGTTTCCTTGGCACGGAGCGACGAGAGTATCAAAGCGGCACCCGCACGCAAATCTGTCGCACGTACCTGTGTACCCATAAGATTGCTTACACCATCGACTATTGCGCTTCTACTTTCAATTTTAATGTCCGCGCCCATTCGTTTCAGTTCGCCTACATGCATAAATCTGTTTTCAAACACGGTTTCGGTCACGATGCTGGTGCCTTCCGCCAAGGTCAGCAGACTGAGAAACTGCGCCTGCATATCAGTCGGAAAACCGGGTAGGGGCAGGGTTTTTACATCTGTACCGCGTAATTTGTTTTTGGGAGGGACATAGACGCGCAGTCCGGTTTCGGTATCATCAATGCTTACATTTATTTCGCGAAGCTTTGCGATTATTGGCTTTAAATGGTCGCTGACAACGTTTTCCAAACAGATATCGCCGCGGGTTATGGCAGCGGCAACCATAAAGGTTCCTGCTTCTATCCTGTCGGGTATTATCGTATGTTCGCCGCCTTTTAAGTTTGGTACACCGTTTATTTTTATCGTGTCCGTACCGGCTCCGCGTATTTCTGCGCCAATGGAGTTGAGAAAATTGGCTAGGTCTACGATTTCCGGCTCTATTGCACAGTTTTCGATTATTGTCTGCCCCTGAGCCAATACAGCAGCCATGATTATATTCTCGGTCGCACCGACACTGGGAAAATCGAGGTAGATTTTAGCGCCTCTGAGCTTTTTTGCAGAAGCCGAAACATAGCCGTGTTCCTGCGTAATATCAGCGCCCATTGCCGAAAAACCTTTTAGATGCAAATCTACAGGTCTTGCGCCGATCGCACAACCGCCCGGTAAAGGTAATCTCACCTTTGTTTTTCGTGCCAAAAGCGGTCCCATTAATAAAAATGATGCCCGCATACGTCCCGCCAGTTCATAGGACACATCTGTTTTATCAATCTTCCCCGCATGAATGTCCATGCTTCCCAAAGCTGTGTCCCAACGAGTCTCCGCTCCCAGGTCGCGAATCAGTTCCTGCATTACACGCACATCACTCAAATCCCGAATTTCATTGACTGTACAGCTTTCTTCTGTGAGAAGCGATGCTGCTATAATCGGCAACACAGAGTTTTTTGAACCGCTTATTTTAACTGTTCCCTTAAGCGGCGGGCTTTCATCTATAATAAATTTGCTTCCGTCATTATTTTTTGCCTCAGAACTTGTTATCATTGCACATCTCCCCATTAATAAATTGTTTGCTTATATTATGTCCTATTTTTAAATTTATAATCGCATAAATATGGAAAAAATGGATATTTATACTTCGAACGGGAAAAATTACATAAATTTTACGGTATGCAAATGCCGTCAGGTTATATTTTTTTATTTATACATAAACTAATGGGAATAATCTGCGTATAATAGATTATGAAATAAAACATCATAACCATTATAACTAATATTGAGTAAACGGAGGTATTCTTATGAAAAAGGAAAGATTAAGAATTTTAGATTTACTGGAGCAAGGAAAAATTACTGCCGATGAGGCTTCAAAACTGCTTGAGGCTCTTAAAGCCTCGACGTTTGATTATGAAGACATGGACAGTGACTTCGCAAGTGATGTTGAGGACAGGTTGAACAAGTTTTCAAAGACAATGGATAGCTTTGCCAGAGACTTCAGCGAAAAAATGGGCGGCGCTTTTAAGGATGTTGAACCTAAGTTCAAAAGTGTCACCAAGCATGTTATTTCCAGAACGGCCGCCGTTATGGACGACATATCAAAATCATTAAATGAAAGTCTTAAGAACATGGAAAACAAGGATTGCTGCTGCAACGAAGAAAAAGAAGAAAGCTGCTGCTGCAATGAGGAAAAAGAAGAAGAAAATTGCTGCTGCAAGGATGACGAGCCACGCGAGAATTAATCCGGGAGTTGTATGTCTTGGGTTTATTTACAGGACGCGAACCCGAGGGCTGTTGCAAAACATCGGAGCGAACACACAGTTCGCCCGAGACATTTGCAACAGCCCTTTTTTGCGTTCCGGATTGAATACAAATACATCCCGACTCGCTGTTCTTGCAATGGTATACATATTTTGATAAACTGATTCAAAAATACCGGGAGGTTTTATCATGAAAAAAATAATTTCAACCTTAGACGCACCGGGTGCAATCGGCCCATATTCACAGGCTGTAAAGGCAGGCGATCTCATTTTTGTTTCGGGACAGCTTCCCATTAACCCTCGCACAGGGAATTTTGCTGCGGATGATATCAAAGGGCAGGTTGAGCAAGTGTTGAAGAATGTTTCCGCGATATTGGAATCCTGCGATCTTACGCTTGAAAGTGTTGTAAAGACAACAGTTTTTTTAAAGGACATAAACGATTTTGCGGATATGAATGAAGTATACGGTAAATTTTTCAAGCAGGAATGCCCCGCAAGATCGGCATTTCAGGTTGCCGCACTTCCAAAAAATGCTCTTGTGGAAATTGAGACTGTAGCTTACTCAAAAGACGATATAAAACAAACCGGCACACGAATCTAACCGAAATTAAAAGGGATATTGACCCGCGTGATTAATCCATGCGCGTCAATATCCCTTTTTTATGTACCCAAACTTAAATATCAAGCTCGTTTTTGATGCTGCCGTTGAAAATGCAGTAGCATTTGTTGTCTTCGGGCTTAAAGTAAAGCTCCATTGATTCCAAATCCTTTACCTTATTGCCATCGGCTTTCCAGCATTCTTTGGCAGCTTCGATAATTACCTTGTGTTCAATTTTCTTTCCGTAAGCTTCGATATACAAGTCTGTTTTCATTGTATTTAACCTCCCGTAATAATAAAGTAGTATTATTTGAGGTTATGATACTATTAACAATAAGTCTTGTCAATAAACATGACACGTGATATTCGGAGCTTGTTTTTTAAAGCTTATCCGAGAGCTTTTCGGCGTGCTCAAGTTTGGATATCGAAACTTCGTAAGCTGTTTTTTCGTCAACCAGCCCTGATTCGTATCTCTTTTGATAATTTCTGCTCTGCAAACGCCCCCAAAGCTGTATATTGTCACCGACATTCAGTTTACCGGCGAATTTTGCGTTGCGTCCCCATGCGATGCATGGAATATAGTCCGACTTATTGTACGAGCGGTTGACTGCTATTAAAATATCCGAAATTTCGCGTCCGAACGGTGTCGTACGATATATGGGCATCTTGCACACATAACCGTTTAAAAACACAGAGTTGGGGTTCAGGTTTTCATCACTGTCAGGTATTTCGATTTCACGCGTGAACAAGGTCAGTATGAGCTTGTTTTTTTTGTCGCTCTGTGTGAAGTTATTATATGACCTTATTTGACCCGAGACTTGCACAAGCGTACCTTGGGTCAGTGGTTTTGAGTCAAGCAGACGCTCGGATATTGTGATGGGCAGGATATCAGAGGCTTGGCTTAAACGCGCAACTTCCGCATAAAATCCCAAAAAGCCTTCTCCGTAGACTTCATGACTGAACGTAAGATCGGAAACTACTCTTCCGACGATGCTTGCATTGTTGTTTTCCAATAAGCTGTCATGTTGCATTAAGAAACTCTCCCTTCATTAGGTGAATTGGTTCTGATGCTTCGCGCTCTTGCCGCGTAAGCAATTACAGATTCCCCGCTTCGTCCGGCGGGGAAAATTCCTTTGTTCTGAGGCAATTTTATGCTTCGCGAAACATGTTGCGATAGCTTACTGTTATTTTTATGAGACTTGTAAACATTTTAGAACGGGTTATTCGAAGGAATGTGATACTTACATTAATGTTGAGCCTGAAATCAGGTCTACTGCAATTCCATCAACCAGAGCGGCGGTTACGGCCGCCAGAGCGGTGTCAATTTGCAAATGCTCGTTTTTAATGTTTACCGAAAATTCCTGTTCATCCACAGGCCTGCCCGTAAAGGTGGGTATGCTGCGTTGGATGCAGTATTGCACGGTTTTGTACTCGTCTCCTGCGACGCTTGATGCAGTGACACATGATTTATGATTAAAGCCGTAGGTGATTAAGTTACCCTTTAGTTTACCGTTTAATCTTGAATTAAGTAAATAAATACTCTTAAAAATATTGCTGTGATCGGCATTGACAATAATGGTTTTTTCGTCTGAAAATTTTAGGTAACTTAGTTTTTTATCAAGTAATTTATTGTTATTGATAATTATTATATCAAACTTTTGATTAACACAACCCATATTTTGGTCAAAAGCAAAAAAATTTGCTTTTTTTTCGGAATTTGAATAAATGTTTTCTAAAAAGCGCACAGCGGAGCTGACTTCATGCCCCCCAATTACTCCTATTGTTGTCATATTATCGCCCTCCCAATAAATTGACATTGATACTCCGTCTTGTCGTTTTTTATTCTTAATTATTCTTCAAATAAAAAAATAAAATATGCATGAAAATCTTAGAAAATAATTTTTCTGTACTTAGTGGCATGTTTTGTTAACCAAGACCGATATCATGCGGTTTGCAATGAAAATGCCTCATTGACACAACATATTGACATAAAATAAAAAATATATACAATATATAGTGCGTCTCATGGAGGTGACAAAAACATGTTCGCATAACTTAATGCACAAAAGTCGGTCGCGTATGCGGCTCGGGAGGATAAAAATGGATATAGGAGAATTAATTTACAGGCGTTTCACAAAAGCGCTGTCCGATGAATCCGAAAGTGGGATCGGAAGTGTGTACGATCTGTTCAAATGGAAAACAGTTGATGTTAAACTCAAAAACTATTCTACAGGCGAGTTCATTACAAACATGGAAGGTTTGGAATTTCCTGAAGGGTATTCACAAAGCGCATGTGACATAATAGCAAGCAAATATTTCAGAAAAAAAGGAGTGAAACAGGAGCAGGGTGCAAAAAAGGACGTGATCATGAGTATTCAATGAAACAGCTTGCGCATCGAATGGTTTTATTTTGGGTTGAAGCATTGTTTGACGAAGGTATGATAGATGAGGGGCAAAAGCAAATCGTTTACGATGAGCTTGTATATATGATCCTTGCACAAATGTTCGCGCCGAACAGTCCGCAGTTTTTTAATACGGGGCTTAAAACAGCATACGGTTTGAGCGGTTCGGCACCGGGTCACTATTATTACGATGAAGATGCCGGTGAGGTAAGAAAATCCGATGATGCGTACACCAGAACGCAAGGCTCGGCATGCTTCATAATAAGCATAATAGACTCACTTTTGGGAGAGAGATCGCTCACGGATCAACTGACGACGGAGACTCTGCTCTTTAAATATGGCTCGGGTGTCGGAACGAATTGGTCACCGATCCGGGCAAAAAGCGAGCATTTATCAGGAGGGGGAGAATCCTCGGGGTTGCTCAGCTTCCTTAAGGTGTCGGACAGAAATGCAGGCGCTATTAAGTCGGGCGGAACCACAAGGCGTGCTGCGAAAATGAACATATTAAATCTCGACCATCCCGAGATACTTGACTTTATAACATGGAAGTCTATAGAGGAGCAAAAGGTTGCGGATTTGGGAAAAATGGGTTATTCAATGTCAATAGACGGAGAAGCCTACGAGACGGTATCGGGGCAGAATGCTAACAATTCAATACGTATACCGGATTCATTTATGAAAGAAATTAATGTTCCGGGCGGAATGTGGAAAACCACCGGACGGATTGACAGCATGGCGGGCAGAGAGATTTCAGTTTCAGAAATATGGGATAAAACGGCGTATGCCGCTTGGCGTTGCGGTGATCCCGGTGTGCAGTTTGACGATACGATAAACGCGTGGCACACCTGCCCTTCGGGAGAAGATGGTAAATACGGAGCCGCGCACAACAGAATCAATGCATCAAACCCTTGCTCCGAATACATGTTCTTGGATGACACGGCATGCAATCTGGCAAGTATTAATATAGTGAAGTTTTATGATGAAAATAAAAATTCATTTGACATAGATGGGTATCTTCATGCGGTCAAGCTGATAAGCCTTATACTTGAGGCAACCATTCACTGGGGTCAGTTCCCGACCAAAGATATCGCACGTAAGTCATACATGTTCCGCACAACAGGGCTTGGGCTGACAAATCTGGGCATGATGTTCATGCAGATGGCTATTCCTTACGATTCCGATGAGGCTCGCAATATCGCGGCTGCATTGTGTACGCTGATGACAGGGTACTCATATTACACATCATCGCTTATGGCGGGTAAGGTTGGCGCTTTTCCCTGCTATAAACAAAACAGCGAGCATATGAAAAGAGTAATAAGAAACCACGCGCGGGTTGCCGGATACGATCAAAATGCCGGCGGCTTTGAGGACATGCCGTACACTCCTGTTTCAATCGACCACAGTCTGTTGACCCGTATGGGATTTGCGGATGTTTCGGAGAAGATAAAGCAAACCTGGAGCGATACAATAACTGCCGGGAATCAATGCGGGTATCGCAATGCGCAGGTTTCCGTACTGGCACCGACCGGAACTATAGCATTTGCCATGGACTGTGCGACAACCTCGTCTGAGCCGTTTTTTGGGCATGTGGCTTATAAAAAACTGGTGGGCGGCGGCGGAATGGAAATTGTAAATCCTGCCATACCATCCGCTTTAAAAAAACTTGGCTATTCAACCTCTCAGATTGAAGAAATAACAGCATATGTGCTGCGCAAGGATGAGAAGGGGAGACTCGTTGACGGAAAAATTGAAGACGCTCCGCATTTAAAAAAGGAACATTACGAAATTTTTGACACTGCGAACAAATGCGGAACAGGTAAACGCTTTATAAGCCCCGAGGGTCATGTAAAAATGATGGGTGCGCTTACACCGCATGTTACAGGTGCAATAAGTAAAACGGTAAATCTGCCGCGTGAAGCGACGGTTGAGGATGTTAAACGGATTTATCGCATGTCATGGGAGCTTGGGGTTAAAGCTATCGCATTGTATCGTGATGGCTGCAAGTGCTGCCAACCTCTTTCGACGACAAAGGAAGAATTAAAGGAACGCCCGCTGACGGATTATAACTATGACGAGTTAATAGAGTATATCAACACAAAGAAAACCGTATACAAGCCGATGAGGGTGAAGCCGTCAGGAATAAGGACAGCGCGTGTGCATGAGGCTGTAATCAACGGATTGAAGCTGTATATCACGACATCATTTTATGAAGATGGCAGACTCGGCGAGATATACGTTTCATCAGGACGGCAGGGTACGCTTACAAAAGGTCTTTTGGACAGCATATCCACGACACTTTCCGAGATGCTGCAATACGGAGTGCCGCCGGCGGATATTGCGAGAATGTACCGAGGCCAGAAGTACGAACCCAGCGGTTTTGTCTCGGGGCATCCGTATATAAAGCATATCGATTCGATTTCGGATTTGATAAGCAAGATTATTGATATCGAGCTTGGCAACTACACATATTGCCAAGTGAAGCCGGAAGAAGCGGACACCGACAAACATGCTGCGTTTGCAAAAGCGGTGTCAGCAGTACAACCGGCAGAAGCGCAGGTTGCCCATAATTCTGAGGCAGAAGCTGTTAACAAAAAAATCAGTACAGCGGATTTTTTGCACGGCGAGGTTTGTCCTACCTGCAAGAGTTCAAAAATGGTTAAAAACGGAACCTGCAAGGTGTGTACGGAATGCGGCACGACAACAGGATGCAGTTGAAAAGAGGTATTTGATTGATAGAATATGATATCAATAAGTTTAATGCGTTTATTGAAACAGGTGGTTACACCAATGCAGTTTTGGTTGCTGATAAAAATACACTTACCGGTGGCGGCGAAATAATTGAGGATATAATTGACAGGCTGAATATTAATCTTTCAAGATGTATCTACGGTGATAATGAGCTTATTCCCGACGAACAGGCTTTGGGCAGGATTTTTCTTTCTGTGACGGGCGATACGGATTTATTGATTGCACTTGGATCGGGTACGATAAATGACTTGTGCCGGTATACGGCATCACGTGCAAAATTGGATTATATAAGCATACCGACAGCTGCGTCGATGGACGGCTATGCCTCATCTGTCGCTCCGCTTATTGTTAACGGGCGTAAGGTTACATACCCTGCGGTGGCGCCTGTGGCTATTTTTCCGGATTGCCGGATATATAAAACCGCTCCCGTCATTATGACGGCGGCGGGCTTTGGTGATGTAATAGGAAAGTATACCTCGCTTACGGATTGGAAGCTTGGAAGTGTAATTACGGGTGAGGAGTACGATGAAAAAATTGCGGAGATGACGCGGAAAGCGGCAACAGATTGTTTTAACGCAGCCGAGGGGTTAAAAAATGGGGACGAACATGCTCTCATATCATTAATGGAAGCGTTATTGCTATCAGGCACTGCCATGAAGCTTGCCGGAAGCTCCAGACCGGCTTCGGGTGCGGAGCATCATCTTGCGCATTTTTACGAAGCCGCCTTTTTGGAAAGAGGCGCAAAACCTGTTCTTCACGGCATCAAAGTGGCACAGACCACAATGACGGTTTTTAAGCTTCACGAATTATTGCTTGAATACGGAAGTGCTGCCGCAACGGGGATTTATAAAGATAAATGGCAGGATATCCAACATTTGTTGGAAAACCGCAAACCGGACAGAGCAGTGCTTAAAGATTACTACAATCGATTGTCATGCCCGCTTAAACCCACAGATATTGGGGTGGACAGAGAGCTTTTTATCCAAAGTGTGCTTCATGCAAAGGAAATCCGCCCGAGGTATACGGTTTTGCAGCTTTGCTCGGATTTGGGATTGCTTGAAAAATTTGCGGATATCATGGCGGATGAATATTATTCGGCAGAACCGGAATAGTTTGTAAATATTAAATACAGATTGCGAAATAAAAAATTAAGCAAGGGCAGACATTGTGTCTGCCTTTTTATATTTGTTATTGGCATTCATCCCAAAGGGTTAATTGGTTTGTTTAAAAGCTGTAGATTATATCATATGGCATTTTCATATAATAAATAAAAGCTTTTTGTAACAACCATTTTATTAAAACGTATACTGTGAGTAACGTGTAAGATTTATAAAGGGTGATGAAATGGCTGAAGGGTTCTTAACTGTTGAGCTTTTTGTAGGCGAACATGTTCTGCCTGTTAAAAATACCGGAGTCTTAATTAAGGATAAAAATGGCATTATTATTTATGAGCTTATGAGCAATGAGAACGGTCGTACAGAAAAAGTGTCTTTGGATGCGCCCGATAAAAAATTAATGCTTGATCCAAACAATACGCAGCCTATTTTTTCCACATATGATGTTGAGGTTCCTATGACGGAAGCTTATAAAAAAGCTTTTGTCCACAATATTCAGATTTTCGATGGAATAGCTTCCATATTGCCTATCCAAATGCATCCCGCACTCAAAAACGACACCCCGCAAAATGGTGAGGATATATATATACCTCCCGAGCATGGGATTGATATGGGAAGAGAACCGGAAGCCACCCTGGCTTACAATCAATACACTTCTTATAATGTCCGCACTGCAGAAAAGATTTCAGCAAACGAAGTCTGTATTCCCGAATATATAACTGTCCATTTAGGTTCTCCGAACGCTTCGGCTCGCAATGTCAGGGTGACTTTCAAGGATTATATTAAAAATGTAGCATCAAGTGAAATATACCCTATTTGGGAAGAAGCAGCCATATACGCGAACGTATACGCGCAGATATCTTTTGTGCTGAACAGAGTTTATACCGTATGGTACAGAAGCAGAGACAAAGACTTTGACATTACAAACAACACGGCATTTGACCAATACTTTGTGGAAGGCAGGAATATTTTTGAGAATATAAGCAGAATTGTGGACAGAGTATTCAATATGTTCATAAGACGACAGGGAAGAAAAGAACCGTATTTCACTTCATATTGCAACGGGACGACTTCCCAATGTGACGGTATGTCTCAGTGGGGTACGCAGAGCTTGGCTCTCAGAGGCTACAACCCAATAGAAATATTAAAGCATTATTATCCGTCCGATATCCAAATTTGTGAATCCGTTAACTTTACATCGTCGTATGTCGGCGCATATGGAGGCGTTCCGTTAAAAGAAGGTTCAGAGGGCGAAGATGTTCGCATGATGCAACAGTATTTGAACAGAATCAGCGGTAATTTTTATATACCCTCCATTCCAAACCCCAACGGGGTTTTCTGCACTTATACAAAAGCCGCGGCAATTGAATTTCAAAAATTAAATTATCTTATTCCGGACGGAATCATAGGCCCCGGCACATGGTATGCGATAACAAAGGTTTATGTGGCAGTGAAAGAGCTTGCTGAGCTTACAAGTGAGGGTGAAAGGATTCGCGTCGGAGAAAATCCGCCGACTGTTACGGTTCAATCAAACTCAAGAGGGGAAAATGTAGTAGAATTACAGTTTTTATTAAACTTTATTTCCGAATTTTATCCATCAATTTCTTTTGTAATACAAAATGGTGTTTTTAGAGACGATACTAAAAAAACGGTAATTGAGTTCCAGAAAGAATTTGGTTTAACAGCAGATGGAATTGTTGGGGCAGCAACATGGCGAAGGTTATATGAGGTTTATCATGCACTTGAAAACGTAATTATTAAGCCGCCTAATGAGGTTGAGCCTCCAATATCGCCGGTGCGGCAATACCCTGGCAGCCTTTTAAAAATGGGTTCCCGTGGTAATGATGTTTTGTTCATGCAGGAATGTCTTAAAAAAATATCTGTCATTTTCCCCGATATTCCATCACTTACCGCTGACGGCGTATACGGGTCGGGAACGCAGGCGACCGTTATTGCTTTTCAATCCCTATTCGGTCTTACGCCTGACGGCGTAATAGGAAAAAACACATGGGATAAAATCGTGTATGTTTATAACAGTATGCCGTCCGTCACGCCGCCGCAATATCCTGGCGCGGCTTTAAGAACAGGTTCCCAAGGGAATGATGTTGTTATTATGCAGAAATACTTGAATAAAATATCGGAACAATATAAATCCGTTTCAGCCCTCACTGCCGATGGCTTATTCGGTGCAAAAACCCAAACGTCGTTATCGCCTTTCAACGGCAATTTGGGCTTACAGCCGATGGTGTTATTGGGAAAAACACATGGAATAAAATAGTTTCCGTTTACAATACAATTACAGTAAATACTGTGGGTGTAGGTGTGTATTCCATTAAATCCGAAAATAACGGTAATTATGAAATGAACAGGTATGCGTTGCTGTTGGCATTCAGCATGTACGGAAGGATAAGGGCATAATGTTATCTTCATCAATAACAGAAGGGGGGCGTATCGCAGCCCCTCTTAGCATTCACACAAGCTCGGCCAATTTCATTACCGCGACATATATGTTTGATATTTTATACCATGTGGCATTATCAACGACGCCGGATTGAGGTAGGTCGAACACTTTTTGAAACGTCTTTACAGCTGTCACCATATCATTGCCATATATGCCATCTTCTTTTAGTTTAGGAATAGCGGGATAGTTTTTCGAAATCACGTTAAGCTGCTCTTGAATCGTACGCACTTCGTTCCCCACAGAGCCTGTCTGAAGAGCCGTGCCGGGAAATGAGGCAGGTATACCCGCTACCTTTTCCGCTTGTTCCAAGTAAATATCATTACCATAGTAATTCTTCAAAATACTGATATGGTCGTGCCCATTATCCCCCAAGTCTTTCGATCCCCACTGACTCATCCAGTTCGGGCATTGCGACCTGCGCCCGTCACAGTATTGCGCAAAGAGCGGCTGCCGGATATTAGGTTTCGTAATGTAAGCAGTAAATATTTCGTCAACAATAACAGAAATCTCCTGAAAGATGTTACGCCCATAAGAAAAAGCGTGGTCATAAGCGGTTGATGATGTGATAGTAAAGTCTTTCCCGCGCCCTCTGTACCACTCCGTATAAACCCTGTTTAAAGTAAAGGACAAAATAGCCAGTACGTTTGCCCGTATGGCTGAAGCAGGCCATGTAGAGTAAATTTCACATGAAGCCACATTTTTTATGTAATCCTTAAACGGAACGTAATAATTCTTGGCTGACTTATCGTCCGGCAAACCATCGTGTACAACTATCGTCTCAGGTATCACAGGCTTATCCAATACGATGTAACCGGAGGTTGGCGGCAAAGGTTTTATTTCGTCTTCGGGTAATTTTGCGGGGTAGTTGGCATATAAAAAGTGTTCCCGTATCACAATCGGCTGAGCATCATTGTTTTTTCCGGAACGCGGCGATAAAAAGACGTTTTGTATGGCGGTCGTATCGTCCAATATTTCCACTCCCGATATCCTCTGTGACTCAAAGCCGTTCACAACCACCGCCAAATCATACTGTGAGTACGGTTTTGGATAATTGACTCCATATGTCATCGAAAAATCGCGCGGTGGGCATGAGAGTGTCAAAACATCTGATTTGCCCGAATTATCAGTCGTGAGTTCTTCCAATATGGCGTTGTCGTTATGATTGAACACCCTTATGGCAGCTCCTGCCAGTGGCTTTCCTATACTTGCACTATAAACGTTTATCAACAGCCTTCCGGTATCAAGCATACTGTCATCTCCTATATTTACTGCGGACATTCAGCCGTTATTGGCTGAGCATATTACAACTCATAGAATGTAAAATTTACTGTATACATTATATAAGTAAAAAAATTGCTTTATGCCAAATAATTACTTTATGAAGGGAGTGGTCGCGCAAATGAGTATTTTATCCGATAAAATTGGGCCGGCGTTAAGTTTATTTTTGCAATTGCCCGAAGATTTGCGGAAGGACAATACATTAATGTCAACCGGTTATGACCCATTAAATCAAACATGGGAAACAGTTGTAAAATATCATGGAAGCCTTGAGTATATAGCAAAGGATTTGGATGCGGATATAGAAATATTAACGGAAAAATATGCCATCATTACACTCCCCACAGACAAAATCATACCATTATCTTCATATGCCGAAATCGAATATATAGAAAAACCTAAGCCGGTCGCATCAATGATAGATTCAAGCCTGAGCAAATCATGCATTAAATCTGTACAAGAAAACCCCGCCTACCGGCTTACGGGCGAGGGTGTAATCGTCGGAGTTATTGATTCGGGGATTGATTACGCTCACCCGGATTTTATTAACGAGGACGGTACAAGCCGCATACTGTCAATTTGGGATCAGACAACCGGCGGAAGCCCTCCGCATGGTTTTAAACTTGGCTCGGAGTATACCAATGAAATGATTAACAACGCGCTGCAAATTGGAGATATTAACGAGCGGATGAATTTTCTGCCGCACGCTGACGTGCATTCTCATGGAACCCATGTGGCGGGCATAGCAGCGGGTAACGGGCGCGCAAGCGGAGGAAGAATTAAAGGCGCAGCGCCCGAATCCTCTATTATTGCCGTTAAGTTGGGGCAGATAAGCGAAACCGGTTTTTCAAAATCCACTGAAATTATGCGGGCATTAAAATATATCATTGAACAAGCGGAGCTGTACAATATGCCTGTCGCAATAAACCTGAGTTATGGAACAAACGATGGTGCAAATGACGGCACTTCACTGTTTGAGACATTTATTGACGACATAGCATTCAGGTGGAAGAATGTTATTTGCGTCGCCACAGGCAACGAAGGTTCGTCCGGACACCATAAATCCGGCATATTACAAATGAACTATGCGGAAGAAATTGAATTTGTTGTTACCAACACCCATAGTTCGCTGTTAATTGAGATTTGGAAATCTTATGTTGATAAGTTTGATGTAGAAATTATATCTCCGAGCGGCGATTCCACAGAGCGGATTTCTTTTAGGTCAATAAACCGGCGCTTTCGGTTTGGGCGCACGGACATCTATATAGAGTTTGCCGAGGCTACCCCATTCAGTGAAAACGAATGCGTTTTGATAGCTTTATTTTCTTTGGATCGGCAGATGGTTTCCGGCATATGGGCTATAAGACTGTATCCGGTAAACATAACATCCGGGCATTATGACGCTTGGATGCCGACAACGGAGGCTACCGGCATTAATACTTATTTCTTAATGCCTACCGCGTATAATACGGTCACAAGCCCTGCGACCGCGATAAATGTTATATCCGTCGGAGGATATGACAGCCGGACTGATAAAGCAAGCCATTTTTCCGGCAGAGGCGCCGTTCCGTACGAAGATGTTCCCGATTTAACAGCTCCGGCGGAAAATATCATGTCAGCAATTCCGGGGGGTGGGTATGATTCATATTCGGGTACGAGTGTTGCCTGTCCGCATGTAACCGGTTCCGCCGCACTTTTGATGCAATGGGGGATAGTAAAAGGCAATGATCCGTACCTATATGGGCAAAAAATAAAAGCGTGCTTGAAATTTGGTGCAAAAAAGGACGTTTTCATGGCTTATCCCAACGCCGAGTGGGGGTATGGAAGGCTTTGCCTTATGGATTCCTTTAAATATCTGGAGGGATAGTTATGACCCAACATGAAATTATATGCTCTAATGACTATATTGACCTGATCGTGGAATACACAAAGGAAGTAGCAAATATGGTGGAGACAGTCGACAATATCCATTGCTTTCATCTTTTTGGTGGCGAATACGCTCTTTTACATGTTCACGAAAGTAGAATGGATTATTTTTTGGAAAAAATAGGAGACAGAGCAAGATACGACTTTCCATTGCCAATGGGGTTGATGGACGAAATAGGGCTTGCTCATTCGGGCATTGAGAGCATACATAACCAGCCTTATTTGCAGCTGAAAGGAACCGGAGTGCTGATAGGCATTGTTGATACAGGTATAGATTATCTGCATCCCGCGTTTATGCATCCCGATAACACAACAAGAATATTGAGAATTTGGGATCAAACTATTGTGGGAACCCCACCGGATGATTTTTTTCTTGGTCATGAATATACCTCAGAGGATATAAACAGAGCACTCCGCAGCCAAGACCCTTATAGTATTGTAGCGCATAAAGATACGGACGGGCACGGAACCTTTATGAGCGGGGTTGCCGCAGGCTGCGATAAATCAGCCAACTTTACAGGCATAGCCCCGAATACTGAATTAATTATCGTAAAAATTAAGCCTGCCAAGCAAAATCTGAAAGAACATTGGATGTTGTTTAAAGAAAATATAAAAGTTTTTAATTCAACCGATATTATATTGGCGCTGCGATATGTTGCAAAAATCGCAAATGGACATGGCAAGCCGGTTGCTATGAATTGTTCATTCGGAACCAATCAGGGGCCGCATGACAATTCAGGCATTTCCGCAAGTGCCATGGAGGACATCAGCCATCGCCGCGGTGTGGCTCTTATTGGAGCGGCAGGCAATGAGAGCATCGCAAGGCATCATACATGCGGCAAGCTGCCGGAGCATGAAATGTCTTATGATATTGAATTAAGAACCGGAGATAAGGAAACAGGATGTTGCATGGAAATATGGATACCGACTCCGGATATTATGTCGGTTGTGGTAAAGTCACCGCTTAACGAATATGTTGAAATGCTGCCCAAAAAATTTATTTCCGTGGAAACCGGGAAATTGTTATTTGAAAAAACGGTAATCACCATTGAATACCATTTGGCAAACTTTAAAAATGGTGATCAGGTAATAATGATAAAATTTAAAGACCCCACACCTGGTATTTGGACAGTAACGCTTAAATCGCACATTTTTTTGGAGGGAAATTTTGACGCATGGATCCCTCTTAAAGGCTGGATCGACGACGATACGGTGTTTATAAACCCTGACCCGGGCGGTACCGTTACCATGCCGGGTACATTCTCAAGCCTTATTACCGTGGGAGCTTATAATCACCGGGATGAAAGCCTCTATATTGATTCCGGCCGAGGCCCATCGCGTATGGGCAGAATTTGCCCTGATCTGGTTGCTCCGGGCGTTAATATTACAGCGCCGTGGCTCAATAAAGAGTATGCCGCTTCAACAGGAACGTCGGCTGCCTCCGCAATGGTAACCGGATGTGCAGCGCTGCTCTTGGAGTGGGCCATTGTAAATGAAAACGATCCGTCAATGAACACATATAAAGTAAGAAATTATTTAATCGGAGGCGCAAGAAGGGAACGGAATATCTCCTACCCAAATAACATTTGGGGATATGGCAAGCTTGATTTACAGGGAGCGTTTAATATGATGAAGCTTTAGGATATGGAGGTTACTGCTGCTTGAAAAAAAGCAAGGTATAAACAGAAGCATTTTCTTCTGTCTATACCTTGCTTTTTTGGAATATTGGAAATAAGCGGTCAGCCGCATGTTATTACCTTTGTTGGCATGTCGGGCAATAGTAAATATTCCCACCGAGGTAAGGTTCCCTTATTATTGTGTCGCCGCATACGGGGCAGGGTTTGGTTAAGGTTTTGCTTGACAGTATGGTTTTGTATCCTCCGGGCAGCCGTACAGGTCTTTTTCGGTGTCGCGGCCTCCTTGGAGCTTCATGGCCAAAAGAACATTTTTAACGGAGTAAAAAAGTCTTTCGTATTCGGCATCCGAAAGAGTGTCAAGCTTACGTTTGGGATGGATACGTGCATCAAACAATATGTCCTGAAGGGTTCCGTTGCCCAAACCGGGTATGCGCTGCTCGGTTGCAAGAAAGGCTTTCGTACTGAGGTTTCCGTGTCCTGTTCTTAGCTTTTCAAAAAACGCGGCATCAAATCTGTCGGAGTAGGGGGTTGGAGGGGAATCGGCGTATTTTTGCTTTAAATCCTCTGTTTCTGTTTTATTATAGCAATTCATGGAACCCCACATCTGTACGGTGCAGCTCATATGCGAGAAGTCTTCAAATTCCAACAGAAGCTGATGCTTTACGGGGAGCTTGTCTCCCTGCGGGTGATACTTAATCGGTGTACTGATTACAAGTAGCATGTCGTCAACAATGATTTCCGTATCGGTTCCGCAGCCGTAGCCTGTGCCGGGATATGCGGATGTGACGGTTTTTCCGGACAGCCTGTCTTGGAATGCCTCCACAGCGCAGGAATAGTATGCAAATTTGTGCGGTGAAGAGTTGGCGGTCGCATTCAATATCGTTTTACCGACAATTGTCTCATTAATCTGTTCCGCCAATACATTTGTTTCAGGCAGTTCAATCATGGCACACATCCTTTCCTTCATATATGTTAAGAACCTTACGGTTTTTTTCACGAATTAATTCCCTTATGTGCGGAGGCTCCACCACTTCGACATACTCACCGAAGCTCATGATATATCCGTACACCCAATCGCTCTCGGGGAAATCAATTTTTAATGTGAAAGTGCCATTGCCGTTTTTTATTATCATATCGTCATCATAATCATCATATAGGCGGTGCAGAGCTTTTTCGTCAAATTTTAACTCAATCGATACTGTTTTTTCGTCGCGTGTATTTTCCGAAGCGGTTTGATTCATTCTTCGTTCTCTTGTTTCGTTTTTGTCAAATCCAATGTCCAAAACTCTCAAAGATTTGATTCGAGAGATGCGAAACATTCTGTAGTCGTCTCGCAAAGCGCAATAACCCCACAAGTACCATGCCTGGCCTTTAAAAATAAGTCGCATCGGCTCCAACTGTCTGATACTCTTTTGGTTTGCCGAGCTGATATACTCAAATTCCACAATTTTGCAGCGCAGGATGGCATTTTTAATGTTAGTCAATCTATCGTATTGGTTCGGGTTGCTTCCCCATGGGGAAAAATCTATTTGTATCCAATCGGTCGAAGCAGTTTGAAACAAAGCTCCAAGCTTTTCCAAAATCCTGTCGATTTCAGGATATTTTGTAGCCTGAAGTGTCTTAAGCGAAAACAATATACTGTCGCTTTCTTCCTTGGTGACGATTGTTTTGGGCAGTAAAAAATTATCCAATAGGGCTATACCGCCGCCGGAACCGCGATTGGCATATACCGGGACACCGGCGGACGACAGAATGTCGATGTCTCGGTAGATTGTGCGTGTGGAGACCGAAAAGCGTTCAGCAAGCTCCTTTGCGGTTGTGGAGCCTTTATTTAACAGTATAATTGTTGTTTCAAGCAAACGATCGATTTTCATGGCAACCACCGTGTTATGACTTTGTTGATGATATTATACGGTTGTGAATATGACAACAGTGAGTCATATTCAATTGGTGAGTGATGCAAATACTTTACCGGTTACGAAAAGTATTTGCCGATGCGCTGAAACCCGCTGAAAAGAAGCTAAATATTCTTCTCAATTTCCTGCTTTCGGTAAAGCTCCATTTTTATTTTAAATAATTCGCCGTTTGACGGAGGTGTATATGTTATCGCATTTGCGCCGGCTTCTATTGTACGCAATATCTTCTCGTCCGAATCGCCGCCGGTTGCTATGATGGGGATATGGGGATATTGAGAGCGGATTTGTTTCACGATCATGGGCGTTTTGGAGCCTCCGCTTACATTTAAAACATCTGCACCGGCGGCAAGCTTCTCACTAATGCCGGTCAGTTCCGAAACGACGGTTAAAACAACGGGGATATCGACGGTATTTTTAACGGCTTTGATTGTTTCCGTAGGAGCGGGAGCGTTAAGCACGACAGCAATTGCACCTTGAAACTCCGCATGAAGAGCAATGTTGGCCGAGCGAACCCCTTGGGTGGTGCCGCCGCCAACACCGCATAACACGGGAACATCTGCAACCGACATGATGGCTTGGGTTATGGCAGGATGAGGCGTGAAAGGATAGACTGCAATCACCGCATCGGCGTTGGAGTATTTAATTATTGCAATGTCCGTTGAAAACAGGATTGCATAAATAGTTTTTCCGAAAATGGTTATTCCGCTGCATTCTTTACGGATAATATCGGGTACCCTAATGATGTTCTTGCGTAAATCAGAGGTCAGCTCAACAGGTTGCTTTTGCAGCGTTGATGTTATATTTTCATTTTCTTCGGCATGGGCTGTGTTGACAGAAGGCATTTTCATATCGCTCATATTGTCTCACTCCAATCCTTTTTCTTAAATCTTAACATAAAATGGCTTTGTATTGCTACCGGCAAAAAAATTACCAAAAAAAATATCGGGCAGATCATAAATTTTTATTGTGTTTTTGTAAAGTCTAATATATATTATTTTAGGTTATTTTGGCTGCAACTGCTGAACAAAATGTCATAAAACCGTCCATTGAGGTGAAAAGATATGGAGATTAAAAATCCACAGTGGCTTGAAATAAAATCCAACCAACAAACAATTTACGGATTGAGACAAACATGGTTTGGCTCAGCGATAAAACGAGCCTCGGGATGCGGGCCGACAGCGGCGTCCACATTGCTGCTGTATTTAAATAAACGTGACACAGGGCCGCTTCCGTATAAAAATAATGATGTCGAATCAGCGACCCGGACGCTTGAGGATGTTTGGAAGTATGTTACACCGGGTATGTTTGGGATCAGCAAAACAAAAAAATTTACCACAGGGGTAAAGAGGCTGATTGACTGCTACGGAGCTTCGTGGGCATGTCAAGAGTTGACAGTGAAAAAAAGCGACCCTATTGAAAAGGTCGCATCATTTATAGAATATGGTTTGGCATCGGATTGTCCCATTGCTTTTCTAAATCTGCACGCCGGTAAAACTGATGCATTTGAGGGTTGGCATTGGCTCGTATTAATAGCGTTGAATCGTTTCGGCAACCGTTATACGGCAACCGGATACGATTGCGGAAAGAAAATAAAGTTCGATCTCGGTCTCTGGCTTGAAAGCACAAAAATAGGCGGGGGATTTGTCTATATGATTTGAGTTGTTATACTGCGCATAAAGTCTGTCAGGCTTTATGCGCTTTTTTAAATGCTGTGCAAAAGCGGTATGTCTTTTTTAATCCACATCATAAGCATCCGACAATTTGGCTTTTTGGAAATTTTATATATCAATTTCCAACCGGAATGTAGCATACATGCCATACATAATGCTATACTGGTGAAAACAGGCAATGACGAAGGGAGCGATATAATTGAAAATTGATAAAAAATTTGAACATCGCGTAGGGACAAAGACGATAAAGATTGCAGGTGCAGATGGAGCGCCGCAGGCGAATAAAAATGTGACAGTAAAGCAGGTTAGACATAAATTTCTTTTCGGGTGCTCGGAATTCAGCACAGTGCCTTATGCAAACGGTGAGTTTGAGGGCACGGAAAAAGAATTGGCCGAAGCCCGTTACGAAAAAATGTATGGATTGTTCAACAGTGTGACCCTACCGTTTTATTGGGGACGCTTCGAACCCGTGAAGGGCAAGCCTGATACGGAGCGGGTGAAGAAGGCTGCCCGCTGGCTGTCGGATAACGGATGCATTCCCAAAGGACACCCTTTGTGCTGGCATACCTCGACGGCACAATGGTTGCTTGGGATGAGCAACAAAGAAATATTATCAGCCGTGTATAAAAGAATTGAGCGTGATGTCACAGATTTTAAAGGGCTTATTGATATCTGGGATGTAATTAACGAGGTTGTCATCATGCCGATATTTGACAAGTATGACAACGGCATAACAAGAGTATGCAAAGAGCTTGGCCGTATAAGGCTTGTACGCGAGGTATTCGCCGAAGCAAGAAAAGCCAATCCTGATGCCACGCTGCTCATCAATGATTTTGAAACTTCCGAGTCTTACGATATTTTAATTGAGGGCTTGCTCGAGGCGGGCATACCGATAGACGTAATTGGTATTCAATCCCATATGCATCAGGGTTATTGGGGAGTGGAGAAGACAGAGGAGATTTTGGACAGGTTTTCGCGTTTTGGATTGCCGCTTCATTTTACTGAAAGTACATTGGTATCGGGGGATATTATGCCGCCGGAGATAGTTGATTTGAATGATTATAAGGTTGAAGAATGGCCATCCACACCGGAAGGCGAGGAGCGTCAGGCATGGGAAACGGTACTGCATTACGAAACGCTTTTTGCGCATCCAAAGGTTGAAGCCATCACATGGTGGAGCTTTAATGACGGGCTTTGGTTGGGCGCTCCTTCCGGCTTGGTAACGCGTGACAGTAAGGCAAAACCGGCGTATAACGAGCTTCATAAACGAATCAAGGGTGCTTGGTGGATGACGGAGGAGAAGCATGTAACAAATCAAAACGGAGAAATAATTGTAACGGGATGCTTCGGGGATTATGTGGCAGTATCTGACGGAATTGAAACAAGCTTTAAAATTTAGAAAGGAAGGGCATAAATGCTTTTTGGAATGTGATGTGAAGGGATGTGGAAAGATGGCAAAAATAATAAAGATGCTGCCATTTCTGATGATTTGCGAATTGGCTTTTTTGTTGACGGCAATTATTGGATTTGATACCGGTGGGCTTATTTTCTTGCTTTTTATAATAATACCCATTTGGTGCTTTGTTATTTCGGTTATTTATGCCTTGATTAATCAATTTTGCATGATACAACTGCTCTTTCCGCTATTTGTGGGTATCTTGTTTGCAGTAACCTTTTTAATATTTTTTAAGGATATAGTATGGATAAATACTGTCTTTTATGTAATGCTGTCTTTTGTTGGCAATGGAATAGGGTACTTATTAAAGAAATTAAGCAAGCATTCAAAATAAGTATACTGCCGATGACATGCGTATTTTCTGTGGAGTTCGCAGAGGTTTCAAATATAATGAGGAGAAGGGGAAAGCCGATAAAAGGGATATGAGTATATATCATATCCCTTTTATCGGCATGAAAACTGAATATTGCAAAATGAAGGGGTGCATTATGATATGAAGCCTGTAAAAATTACCGGCAGAAATATTATGTTTACACAAAAATGGGGTGAGCTTTACGATTTAAATATTGGGCTTATCCTCGGAAAAAAGCATAATTTCATCATTGATTCGGGATTGGGCAGCGGAAGTGTTGCACCGGTAATTGAGTACATCGGGAATAATAAAAAAACAACAATACTTATAAACACACATTGTCATTGGGATCATATTTGGGGAAATTGGATGTTTGAAAACAATACGATCATATCACATATAAAATGCCGAGATCTGGAAGATAAGTATTGGGATGAGGCAGTAGGTGAGTATGGAAAAGCTGCTGACGGCGAAATCCGTAAATGTTTGCCGAACTTAGTTTTCGAAGACGGCATGTATTTTCCTGATGACGGCGTCAGCATATTTTTTACTCCGGGGCATAGCGAGGATTGCATAAGCATATACGATGAGGTCGATAAGGTATTGTATGCCGGAGATAATATTGGAGATACAAAGGATGTTATTGTCCCGCATATCGATACCGATCTTGATACATTTAAAAAAGTTATCGAAACATACAAGAAATATAAGTTTGATGTCTGCATATCAGGCCATAACAAGCCGCAAGGGAAAAACATTGCGGAATTGATGGAGAACGCTTTGGAAGAATGTTGGAGAAAGCAAAATGAAGGACAAACGCAATCATAATCAAACGCCGGCGTTCTATAGTTTTTTGGCAACAATGATATCCCTTTTGATGGCTTGGTCTACCCTATGCTTAAAATTGTCGTAATCGTCTCCATCGAAAATTGAAAACCCGGCTTCGGTTATAATTTTGGCCAAATCAAACCGCCTATACACAAAGGTATTCCACGACAATACAAGAATGCCGTCCTTTTTCAATACATCTCTCCATGCCGGAAGGCACGCCGCAATCAATTCCTTGGGATTTCTGGTCGATGATGACTGATGCTCATTTGTTACGCTTGCGTGCTGCACGCCGTAAGGTAAATCTCCTACAATTATGTCCATTTCATCCTTCTTAAAAAATGTATTCGCATACATCGAGTTGCCGGCGATAATTTCAAATTCTCTGAATGTTTTATTGTTATGTTCCTCCTTGTTTCTTGAATATCGAAAGAAATATCTCTGGGCTGTATAAGACTTGTTTGGGCCGCTGATTCTTATTTTGTCGGCGCTGTGCTTATACTTTTCATTTTCGAGGTATTTTTTAAAAAAATGATACACTTCGCCTGCGATTTTGCTGCCGATTTCAACCCCGTAGACATTATAACCGCATACCAAGCCTTCAAACAGGGTTGTGCCTTTACCGGCAATGGGGTCTAAGATTTTTAAGTCGGGTTTGTCGAAGAAATCTGAAGAGTAGACGGCTATGTTAAGCAGCATACGGGTAAAAATTTCGTTTGTTTTCCCGGCGTATTTCAACATGCTGCTGATGTTTGGGTCCATATGTCCAAGATCCGGAATGCTTGTTGGAATTAAAAAAGCGCCGGACATTTCAAACAAAGCGTAAAAAAAAGATAAACGTTTCAACACCCTTAAATCATTTGAGGTCAGTTCTTCCTCAGAGTTAAATATCAAATATGGTATACCGGCGATTTCCTTTAATTGGGGGTCGCTGATTTTTGTGGATAACCCGCGTCCCACGATATTTATTTCATTAATTGAAAATTTTTTGGATACTTCAAAATAAACCCGGTTATGCCCTGGGTTGCTTAAAATTGCGTACGATTTCACATGCTCAGCTCCTTGAATAGATTCTAAAACATTATACACTTAAATGTGTAAAATACCATAATAAGCTGACGGTTAGGGTGTAGATATTATAGACGTTTACCTTGATTCATAGGATTTGAAGGATTACCTTGATTCTTTTCTTTAATCGGAATAATCTTTTAAATCTTTTTAATCAGGGTTTATACTTTACACTTCTTATAAATACGAAAATTATGTATCTGCGCCACGCCGGTTGTAATACTTATATCAAGCCGGTTCGCATAAAGGCAGTTCTACGCAGATCTCAATCATACCGTCTTCAGCATAAGCGTTTACTGTGCCGCCCATTTGCTCCGTCAATGACTTAACAATGGATAAACCAAGCCCTGTTCCCGATTTTCTTGTTTTGTCTGCGGTATAGAACCGTTCGAAAATCCGCTCCGGGTCGATTTCGCACGCATTCACGACCGGGTTTTTAAATGACATTACTGCGTTACCCGCAGTAAACAATCGCACTGTCACTTCGCCATCGGAATGCCGGATGCAATTTCTGATTAAATTGCGGATGACCCTTGTTATCATTGCTTTATCGGCAAGGACAAACAAAGGAGGGCTGTCCTCAAGGTTTACCGACAATCCATTTGATTCAAACCCCTCGACCGATTCCGCGAGACATTCCGTAACGAGGCAGGTTAAATCAAACCGTTCCGGTAGCATCTCTTTTTCAGAGCTTATGGTGTAGGAATATTCAAAAAAACGCTCGATTAAATCTCCCAATTCATCGGCGTGTTTTTTTGCAATGCTAAGTTTTTGCGCTTGCTCTGTTGACAGTGTATCTTTTTCCATCAATTGCTGATACCCCCGTATGGCAGTGAGCGGTGTTCTGAGGTCATGTGAAATATTCGCAATCAGCTCCTTCATTTGCTTTTCACTTCGGACTCCTTCAAGCCGCAAGCGTTCTTCTTCCGCCAAGCATTTGTTGATATTGGCAGTTAAGATGTTCAATTCATGATTAATCAACTCAATGCTCAGAGGCTGCCTTGTCTTTTCAAGCAGCCTCTTTGTAAGCTGTCGGTTGATGCCGCGCAATTGCATTTGAAAATATGTGATGTACGCGGAGAGTAATAATATAATGATTGCAAATGCAATTGTCATCAGCTTCACCGGCTCTCTATTTTATTTCGGATTTTTTAAATACTCCGTAGGTTACAGCAAGAATAAAAAGGATAAATGCAATGCTGACGAGGACAGCTTTTGCCAAGTCACCGGCTCCGGAATTTGCGGACAAACTGATGAACTCCGCTGAATATGGTGTGAAGCGGAACATTGTTTTTATCACAGGGACATTATCCCATAATCCGTTGGCGTTATCCAGCAGCAAGGTAGCCATATAGCCAACTCCTATCACCAAAACCGGTTTTTTGAACGAAAATGCAAGCAATAGGCAAATGCTGAGTCTTGCCGTGAATATCACTGTTATTGTCGCCATAACAGCAAGCAGTTTTATTAAAACCGGAAATGTCACCCCGAGTCCTGCTTTGTTCATTAAAACAACATGAAACATCGATGCGTTGAAAGCTTCATTGGATTTGATGCCCATACAAAATGAAAAAACCGCTGCAATGATATACGGAAGCAGGATGATGGCAATTGAAATGAAGTAGGTCACAGTCTTGCCTACGATAATATCAATTCGGCTGTTTCCGCAGGAGATGGAATCTTGTATGGTTTTGTTTTCAAAATCCCCGCAAACCATCGTCGCGGCCATAATAGAACCAAGCAGCGTCATCATTTGGATATCGCATAATAAAAAGCCAATGCTCACCATATCCGGACCAATATCTCCCCGCGCCATCAGATTTGAAAGGAAAGCAAGCATTATCGCGCTAAAGCACGTGACGCAAAACAAGATTTTAACGGTCATTGATTTGCGCAGCTTAAATAAATCGGCTTTTATAAGATTAAACATTTTTGCCGCCTCCTATCACAGAAATAAAATAATCTTCGAGTGTATCGCCTTCGTTCGAAAACGAAGTGATGAAGATGTCGTTTTCATGGAGAGTCTTTGATACGCGCTCGGGTTCGTTCAAATAATCATACAATCTTACTGTTTTATCGGGCATAACCTTGTAGTTTGCTATGTTAAGCTTCATTTCCAAAACACTTGCCAACCTTTCGGGATGTTCGCAGACAATTTGGATATACCGACTGCAGCAGCCCTCAAGCTCGGTTAATGTAAGAGCTTTTTTTATTTCACCTTTGTGGATGATAATATAATCGGTTGCGGTTTGATAAAGCTCCGGCAGATTGTGGCTGGATATTAAAATCGTCATTTGACGTTCATCGCAAAGTTTTTTCAATAATTTGCGTATATCAACAACACCCATTGGGTCAAGCCCATTCACGGGTTCATCCAGAATAAGAAATTCCGGGTTGCTGATAAGAGCTGTGGCAATACCCAAACGCTGCTTCATGCCAAGCGAAAAATCCTTTGCCTTTTTTTTATTTGTGTCGGACAGGCTGACAAGCTTTAGCAAATCATCTTCGATTTCTGAGTTTGGTATACCTCTCATAATCCGATAAAACCTGAGATTTTCTTTTGCTGTCATGTTGGGGATAAATCCGGGGTGCTCGATCATGCAGCCAAGTCTTTTTCTTTCGTTTTTCAGTTCGCTTTCCCTTGTATGACCGAAAAGCTCTATACTGCCTGTTGTGGGGTAGGAAAGGCCGGCTATTATGCGCATCAATGTTGTTTTTCCCGCACCGTTTTGTCCGATCAATCCATATATCCTTCCGGATTCCAATGATAAAGTTACATTTTGCAAAGCATTGGCATTTTTATAACTTTTTGTGAGAGCATTGGTTTTTAATACATATTTTTTCATTTCGCTCACCTGTCCTTTCTGACGCAAGTATAGTCCCCAAAGGTTTGGAAAAGGTTAAGAAGGGAAGGGGAGATATAAAGAAAAAGATAATTTACCATTCACCCGGTCCGCGTAGTTGCTTATGTCGAGCGGGAAACCGGTTTGGCATTCCTATGGTGGATAGGTCAAACTTTATGTAAGCGATAACCCAAGCCCCACACGGTTTCAATGTATTCTTCATGCGGATTTGCTTTTTTTAGCTTATTGCGTAAATTGCTGATATGCGTTTTAACAACATTGTCGTCCTCAAAATACTCATCACGCCAAACTGATTCATATAGGTTGGCTTTGGTAAAGACCTTGCCCCGATGCTTGATGAGGATTTCAAGAATCATAAATTCTTTGGCAGTCAAATCAAGTTCGATATTGTTAACAATAACACGCTTCGCGTTATCATCAAGCATCATGTCTTTATAACCAAACACACGGTTTTCACGCTCCGACTTTTGAAACCGCCGCAAATTGGATTCAACCCGTGCAACAACCTCACCTAAATCAAATGGCTTTGTTATGTAGTCGTCCGCACCAAGTTTTAATAAATCTATTTTTATACCGACCATATCTTTTGCCGAAACAATGATTACGGGAATATCGGAAAAGCTGCGTATTTCTTTCAATATCTCGTCTCCGCTTTTATATGGAAGCATAATGTCCAGCAGAATTAAATCATACTCGCTGTTTTTAATTTCGTTTAACCCATCCGGTCCGGAATGAGCTGAATTTGCTTTATAACCGGCGTCGGTCAGAGCTTCTTTCAACATGGAGCAAACATCTGTGTTATCTTCAATTATTAAAACCCGATTCATATATTCACTTCCTTTTTGAGATTTCTTTATTATATACGGGAGAAAATAATAATTCAGCGATTTGTTTTAAACCCATATTCAGCACATTGAAGAAATGAATTTTAAAAATGAAGATAAAGTATTTGTGATGAAGAAAAAAATGTAAAATATAGGAAATAAATTCATAAAATGGTTCATTAAAACCGATAAAACGGCATAATTTCCCCTTTCCCCAAGCATTTAATCCAGAAGAGTTTCCACGGTAAGTCCCATCATTGACAAAAGCGTCGTAACTCTGTGTTTTGTTTCGATGGAATACCAAGGAAATTTATACTCATCATTGCCCACTTTTATAAAATGGCAGTTTACGGTGTGTTCGTAAAGCAGCCTGAATGTGGGAGCTTCGAGAGGACGGTTATTCCAACCCACATTCAGTGTTGCATTGGGATGTTCTTTGTTAAAGGTTTTCAAACCTTCCCTCAGTCTGAATTGAATAATGGCCCGAATCAGCAGTGAAAATGTCAATATCATGGATAATGCTTGGATTCGGGCGGATTTTTCAAATATATGACCGATGCCATATTGGGTGCTTTCAGCAGGCGGAATGAGTTTTCAACCACCTGCTGACCTTTGTATGTTTTCAGTAATTCCGGTTTATCCATGTCTTCCGTTATATTTGTGATGACAACAATACAGGATTCTCTGTGCGTAAATTCAAGGCATGCTTTCGGATTCCGCAACATGCTTTTCACTGTGATCCGGTAAGTTTCCTCAACCGTCGGCTTTGTGTTTTCGTTTCGGCGTCCTCTCGGCCATTTCTCCTTTGCGTCCCCTGTTATATCAAACACGCAATCGAACAGATTCAGTTTCCGCAACGATTTGAAACGTTCTGTTTCTTTCTCCGCATCGGCAAGGCATTTGAACTCTTTCTTTTCCAATGCTCTGATTTCGGTTTTATGTCCTCTTTTGCCTTTTCGAGTGACTTTTCAACTTTGGATGACAGCGAAGAGCTTTCCAATACAAGTAATCTCACGGGACGGCCGTACACCGTTTCAATAAAAGATATCCCCTTATATTGACAGGCCTCTTTTCCTTCCCCGGAATTGACCCATATCTTCCCAATTGTTTTCGGCATATGCTTTTTCAATCATCCTGTGCTCAAGTTTTTTGTCAAAATTGGCGGGCATCGCGACACAAAACGAATTCTGTGTTCGGGATTGTTCATCGTTTCGATTAACTCTTCCGTGACAAGCTTGCTGTCCGCCACATATATTCCCCGCTCAAATCCCAATTCCTGCAATTTCCCAAAATACTTTACCGCCTCTTTTGTTCCATTCCACGTCGGATGTTGAACCGTCCAATACCCTGCTCACGACAGGTACGCCATGCTCATTTACTATCTGACCCACCACAACCTGATTGCATTGCGGTTTCCCGTCCTTGTTGTATCCTCTTTCGATTCGCAGCAACGCTTCCTTTTCTTCATCTGACAAATCAACCCCGCAATCATCATATTCGCCGTAAAATGATATTGTCGTTGTATCCGAATGAAATTTATCGGCGGGCATTTTGTTTTCCTGACAGCGGTTATGGCAAGTGTTTCGTACAGTGCCCCGTAATTGCTTTCACCCATCCGCTCCAATGCCCTTCCTACATTTGATGCATTAATGTAATCCGATTTTGCTGTTTCTCCCAAAAAATATCCCGTGTCTATATTTTCATACCGATCCTCAAGATGACTCAAAGGGGCGCGTATATCGAAAAATGTTGACAGTGCCAACATTTTTAACAGATGTCCCAAGCTTATTAACCAATGGTCCTTATCCCATTGCACCATGGCATTTACCTTTTCCACAAAATCCCAATTCTTTTATGATTTTGTCTGCCAATATCATTACAAGCGGCAGCATTGCTTTCCTCGTTGGCATGCTCTCTATGTTTACTTTTTTCATCCCATCATCTCCCTCATGTCAGTTTATTACATTTTTCGGGTAAATGGGATACTTGTTTGTTTATTTCATATTATTTTTTTTAAAGTGCTGAATGTGGGTTTAAATAATTAAAAGGGCTGATGTTTGATTGACATATCGGGCGGTTATGGATATTATTGACTAAAATAGAGTTATTGTCAGAAAATAGTTATAAAATGTTACTTGGTTTTTATGATAGTCAAAAAATAATAGAAAGGTGGGTATAATGTTAAAAAAATACAATCTGTATCAGGTCGATGCTTTTACAAAAGAAAAATTGTCCGGCAATCCAGCAGGTGTAATCACGAATGCAGATGGATTGTCTCCGAATGAGATGCAAAGGATTGCAAGAGAGCTTAATAATTCGGAAACAGCATTCATTTTTTGGCAGGAGAATGGAGATTGTGATGTACATATCCGGTTTTTTACGCCGACGTGCGAAGTGCCGATATGCGGACATGCAACTGTCGCGGCACATTATGCCCGGGCAATCGAAAACAATCTTGATACTGTTAGGTTTTATCAAAAAACCTGTTATTTAGAATACTGCCGGTGGATGTGATCAAAGAAAACAATGATTACAAAATCGTTATGACGCAGGGCGCCATTGTTTTTGGAAACATTATTACAGGTATGGTTTTGGATGATATAGTTAAAGCTTTAAATATAAGCAACAAAGATCTATTGGAAAACTGCCTGGTGCAGGTTGTTTCAACAACGGACATTCCTACTGTTGCGATGGCATAAAAATCTAAAGGGCGTGCTTATAAAATATATTTTTGTCATTTTGCATCTCCTGTTCATGGCTATATATTTTTTCAGCATCACAGTAAAATTTTTTAGGACAGCTATATCTGACAGTTTCTAATATTCCCGGAAGGATGAATTTGCTCCCGCCGCTTGGTATTAATGAAGATCCCTGTCCGTCCCTAATTCCCTCCACAGTCCTTTCCACATAACATGTCGGGCGAAAGGCCGATGCGTTGGGTTTAAGCACCCCGTCGTATAGACAGCATGAAAGGAGTACCACATTGTAGCCCCGCCGGTAAAGGCAAGCCTACTATATTTCCGTCCGTTCCCAGGAGTTGCTGCCCATAACAGTTACATTTGGGCCGTTGCGCAGAGACATTATCGTATACTCCGGGTTGCTGGCCGACTGTTCATTCATAAGAAGTACAACCTTATTTGGATAAAAATATGGTTCAAAA